>OX421486.1:13328012-13928012 GCA_949126895.1 Eilema caniola | reverse complement strand
GTATATGTAAATGTTGTATTTATAATTGACTTCATTTTGATGGTGTATTAATTCTTTTTTTTTAAATATTTATTGAGATTCTAAGTGTAATTATTAGATACTTTGGAATTTTATGTTTTATGGCAGTATATTGACATTACAATCACGATTACAATTACCTAAAGGTTAAATAGTTATGTATAATTTTGTAACAGTATGATTTGACAATTGTAATTAATTTTGTAATGCTCTAATTTGACATTTGTTGACGAGACACACCGCACTTTAAGAAACCAACATTATGTAACATCCTTCACACTGTGTTTCATGCAAATAAAGACTTCTATTCTAAAAAAGTACGTTCAGAATTTCAGAAAGTTTGGATTATAACGTTGTCATGTCAGGGTTTTAGGTCACGTTCCTGCAACCCAACCAAGCCATAAAAGATCTGATGCTTTTTAAAATATCTAAAAAAGTTTGATGGCGGTACCCATTTGCCAATCATAAACCAAACGAAAATTAATGGCTACCGCCTCCTATCAAATCTGTTTTTCAGACAGTTAAACAGCAGTCGGGTTTTTTTAATTTTTTAATAATTTATTTTAATTTTAACTTTTGAGTTATGATATGACATATATATAATATACTAGCTTTTGCCCGTAGCTCCACTGCTGTATGGTTATAAATTGTAGCCTGCGTTATTATTATTGTTTATGTAGGTATTGTAAAGTTTCATTAAAATCCATTTAGTAGTTTTTACGTGAAAGAGTAACAAACATCCATCGATCCAAACTTTCGCGTTCATAATATTAGAAGGATTTTTGTAATCGCCCTCTGATACCCTTCATTTTAATATCAAACTCGATAAGCTTGAGTATTTTTTGTGCACACACATTTAAGCGCCAAATGTCCACTGTGTACTTTGTATTGACATTTTATTTGAGACCCCACTCATCAAAATCTATCCACCCGTTAAGCTTGTAGACGGGAATAAAGAAAACTACATACATACATACATCATTCATTTCGGGTCGGCGCATCCTGTCATTCTCCTCCATACAATCCTGTCATGTCATTTCCTCAGTCGCACCCTTCTTTGCCATATTCTGTTTCAAGCAATCCACCAATCTTCCTCTTAAAACCCTCGACATTGATACTTTGGACCTCTTTCTCAACATACATACGTACGTATGCTCGCGCTTGTAAATCCCCAATCGCCCCCCTGTATCAGCTAGATACATGAAGAAACAAAAAGATATGGTAACCTGAAAGACGGAGCGTTTCAATAATGGCAGACTAAATGTTGGACGCTTCAGAGATAACTTTCAAATGCTTCACACAGGCAAAATGAGTCTCATGTGCACAATAAATACTTTTACTGCTTACTAATGAATGTTATCTACATTTTAAAAAAAGACGGGTTGCACTCCGGGAGTGCCGGCAGAAGTGAAAACTTTTTCTTTCTTTTTTTCTTCGTTATATACAGAGAAAAAGATAAAAAAGAACATACCATACCATACCTATAATATAGCGCCAATCATAGAACCCCATCACTAATTTTCTGTCAGAAGAAATTAATGAATTACAAAAAGAAAAAATAATCACAATAAATAATAAATTACAAAAAGAAAAAAAAAATCACAAAAGTGTCAGAAGCCCAGGTTCGAACCCGTTACTATTTAAAACCACAAGGACTTACAGTCGAAGCGCTTACCGCTAAGCTACGAAGCTTCTTAGCGTACCTAACAAAATAAACAATCTTTAGCTAATGTTGTATGACGTCAGTCGTCGGTTACTGTTCAAAGGTCAAGTGGTCCTGACGCGAGTTTAACACTTTTTACCCATCCAACGCCGCTAAAGAAGTTTTCACTTCAAAAATAGTTTTGTTAATCTTTTTAGGCATTTATATTTTATTTTGAGATGTTTGAAATGGTAAAATGTTCAAAATTGGCACCTACTGACGTACATTATCAAAAAACGTGACGTACTATGACAGAACCAAAAATTATTTTTGAATTCAGCACACCAAAAAACATAAAAATTATACCACAAAACTAAAGCCGGCTCTCAATTTAATTTTTTGCAGACCTGTGTTACCTATCATATCTTTATTAGGAAGGTAGGATCCTTGCTACAAAACATTACCATTACCTTTTGAAAACACTCTAAAAGACTTCACACAATTTGAACGCAACACTCCACACGTATGTGACAGCTAACCGGTAACCAATTCATCATCATCCTCCATTGAGCATCGGTGACGAATCGATGTTGCAATTTCCTGCCGATAGGTAGCGCCCGCGGCGTTTCCACCCGTCCTTTTGTTTAGCCAACGTGCGCGGTGCTTTTGTATGAAGTGTATTGTTCGTATGATAGATGACACGGCGGAGGGGAGATAGCAGTTAGTGGAATATGATTAGTTTCGTGTAGTTAGTGAGGTTGATTATTGGAGGGTTAGTATTTAGAGAGTTTTAGTTTAGACAGTAATGTTGATTCCCAGTGGAGTACAACAGGGCTACCCCATCTCTTCCTGTGGGTGTCGTGGAAGGCAATTGAGGGATATGGCTGTTCTACATACGAGAGTAACATACAGCCTATAACCTAGCGCTCGATAGACGGCAATAGGACCGCCCCCTATTACGTGTAACCGAAAAACATAGTCGGCGAAACGTGGGTGTTAATTCACCTCTGCCTACCCCTTCGGGGAATTACAGGCGTGAGTATATGTATGTATGCTGTTAAGAAAAATAGTAGTGTGATGTGTGTGACTTTTATTGTATGTATGAATATGTGTCTCTATGTTCCTTATAACAAAACGGAGGAAATGATAACAGCCCCGAAAACATACATGTATAATAACCACCTCTGTAAATCGCTGAAGAGGTAGGCAGAGTTGTATTCATTAACATTCACATTTCGTCTATTACAAAGAGCGCGACATACCTTCATTTTCTACTGTTCTGTGTACAGTCGAAGGTTGTAACCCTCCTCGGGAGTGACCACTGGTAAGCCAGTGGTCACTCCCGAGGACGGCCAGACCGAGAGGAATGGCCCTGGGACCTGGGTCAGCCGGGGTGCGAGGGACATGTCGCGAGACAACCTCACCTTCAGCCTATGGTTGGTTCGAGTACGACATAACCTGCCCCTCCGGCTCCGGAGGGGAGGGGGGGGGGGGAGTTCCGTGAGGATTTCCCGCAAGTAAAAATTAACCAGTGGTCACTACAACCCCCAATGGAAAAGAAGCGTGTCTATACAATGTATATAAACACTAGCATTTTCCCGCTGTATTGCCCGCGTGGATGTCGGTTACCGCGAATATAGCCTATGTCCTTTTTCAAGGTCTAATCTACTCCTATATTAAATTTCATCAAAATCAGTTCAGTGGTTTAGGCGTGAAAGACGGACAAACACACACACATATACACTAAGCAAGATTACAATTACAAAGCTATTCCTACAAAGTTATTGTATCAAATCTTCTATCACTATGCGTTACGTCGCTAATGTGATTTTGTATGTCTCAGTTTGTTTACCCGCGGCAAATTTTGCTGAAATATGACTATAAGTCAATTTGTCCCCTATTTATCTATCTAATTAACACATTTAATGTATTTAGTCCCACTATATACTTTGTACTTAATGAATATCTCTAACAAACCAATCTAAATCTTCTTAAATATATATAACTCAAAGGTAACTGACTGACTGACATAGTGATCTATCAACGCACAGCCCAAACCACTGGACGGATCGGGCTGAAATTAGACATGCAGGTAGATGTTATGACGTAGGATTTTGATTAATTCTACCCCCAAGGGGATAAAATAGGGGATGAAAGTTTGTATGAAACTTTGTCAATTTTAAACCGATCGGGCTGAGACTTTGCATGCATAAAGCTGCTATGTTGACTCAACACTAAGCGATAACCGACATCCACGCGGGCGGAGCTGCGGGCAACAGCTAGTAAATTATAAATATGTTCGAACAAACTGCACAGTGCTATCTAAATCTAAAGTCATCATCTACCTGCCCTGGTCCCAATTATTTAGGGTTGGCGCAACATGTCATTTTCCTCTAAATTTTTGTCAGATGTCATTTCCTCAGTTACTCCCTTCTTAGCCATATTATCTTTCAAGCTATCCATCCATCTTTTCTTGGGCTTACCTCTGATCCTAAAGCCCTCCACATTCATACTTTAAACTTCCTTACATCATTACTTTCATCATTTATCATAATATGTCAATACAACAACAGTCGCTTGCTTCTCAATTTTTAATCCACTGGTGCCACTTTCAGCCAGGCCAGACCGAGAGGGATGGCCCTGGGTGCGAGGGATATGTCGCATGACAACCTCACCTTCGGCCTAGCACTACGACCCAGAGACGGTGTGCGGTTTAGTCGGTTCGAGTCCGACATAACCTACCCCTCCGGCTCCGGAGGGGCGGGTATCCGTGGGGATTTCCCGCACGTAAAAAAAAAAGGTGCATCCTCATCCTAGAGTTAATCCCAGTCGCATCCGAAGCTTTTTTACTTGGAGTCTGGGGTCCGCTTTTTACCAGTCCAACTGCGGATTCGGCTAAACTTCGATATTTTCCGTGAAGCGACTGCCATCTGACCTCCACAACCCAAAGGCGATATCGTAGTATTTCAGCTAGACCAGTTGTTGGATTTTTGAGGGCTCCAACTATTCGTAGCGACTGCCATAGATGTTTGTATGACAACCGGGACCGATGGCTTAACATGCTTTCCGAGGCACGACCGGACCAATACAAATAACCCGTATTCATGCATACAAATATTTGCACTGAGCGGGGATCGAACCCGCGTCTCCTGCGTAGCGGCCGCGTTCACTACCGCTACGCCACGGTGGCTGTCAATTGCTAGACACATCAAGTATAGAAACGTCATAGCGAGCATAGACAGCCCCTCTACATTCATACTTTGAATCCTCCTTACAACATTACTTCCATATCTTCTCATAATCTGTCCATACAACGACAGTCGCTAGGCTCTCAATTTTTCATCCACTGGTGCGCCACTTTCAAACTTCCTCGTATATAATCCATTTATATATAATACTAGCTGTCGCCCGCGGCTCCGCCCGCGTGGATGTCCGTTATCGCGAATCGGGGTATGAAAAATAGATGTTGGCCGATTCTCAGACCTACCCGATATGCCCACAAAATTTCATGAGAATCGGTCGAGCCGTTTCGGAGGAGTTTGGCAACGAAAACTGTGACACGAGAATTTTATATATTAGATAATAAATTCCTCATTCTGTCCATTTTCGTCATACCACACATCCATTTTAACATTCGCATCTTCGCCACATGCAGCTGTCTTCCATTCGTCGCTTTCAAGACCAAGCAGGACGATTCATACATTACGGCAGGTGTGATCATGGACTTATAGATTTTCTCCTTAAGCTTGAGGGGAAATTAGGGATGACATATTGTAGCTCTGACCTGCCGCCATTTCATTCACCCTGCACCTATTCTGGGCTTCAAACCCAAAGTAACATAGTTTAACTAGCTTACTTACGGATTCTACAATGCGAATAAACATATTACTTAAGATTTTTTGTTGTACTTTACATAGAAACATCAAAACCAGTGTGAATACACTAAGCGAAGCGGAAATGGAACCTGCGACATTCAGCAAAGAAGGCGAACCCTTCACCCCTACGCAATAGGGATCGTCACTAATCTATTCAACATACAAAATTACTCTCAAATATACAAAACAAACCATTGCATGTATTCATGTAAACAAGCAACATTCATATATTATTAAACTGTAAAGAATATTAAGGGTGCAGGTATTAAATTTTGTACAAAGATGTGACCCCACACCGGATGCACGCTTGAATTATGAGTTTTCCTACACGAGAGATAAATGAAAAATATAGTTTAGAAGCGGCGTGGGTTCATAATGATAGAATATTTAGTTAATTTGATACTAATATGGTGGCGAACAAGCATACGGTAACTGATCACCAGCAGAGAGAAAAGAAGATGAAAATCCCAGCCTGTCCTTCCTACTCAATCAAGTAATCAATTTAGCCTATCAAAGTCCACTGCTGGACATAGGCGTCTCCCAATGCTGGGAGGCTTTTACGTACTGATTCCACAATCTGGATTGGTATAAGGTTTTATTTCGAGTTTTCCGTCTTTCGCAGTAATACCGTTCCCGTTAGTCGCCTCTTACGACACCCTTCGGATGAGATGGTGTGGTGATACTTGTATGCTTTCTCCGTCACCACACGAAGAAACATCCTTCATACTATTCAATTTTCTATTCCAACTGAAGTCTTTAAAATGTGAAAGTTTGTGAAGATTTTTGGATGCTGGTTATTCAATAACGCTCAAATTGCAACGGATCTGGATAAAATTTGGTACATAAACGTATTTTAGTCTGGATAATACATAAACTACTCTTATTCCGGGAATAAATTCCCATAGTTTTCAGGAATGGGATATCGGGCAATAGCTAAATAGTAGAACAATAAATGCCATCTCTGGCTTCTACTTCATAAAAAACAGGCGTGAATATTTGCATTAATTAACATATTTCTTAATCTAGACACTAAAACATTAGTTCCCATCAACATCATTGAAATATATCACCGCTATTAGTCATAATTACGGAGCTATCCCATCACAGATATTAACATAGGTTCTGCTATCAAACTGGGTTCACTCTATCTTGTGTCCCCACGTTGAGTGCACGTTCAAAGCGTGTTAAATTTATGCGTGCCTATGCGACACAGTTTCCTGTAGGAGATAGGCGATAGCCACTAATGGTCGCCGTAAGGGATAAATTAGGCAGGAGCTTCAGGATTATACGGAGGGCAGAGTGCGTGTGAGTAAATAGGAGGATATGTTTAACAATCTGGTGTAGTAGTAGAGCGTTCGGCTGCCAAATCAGTTGGTGGCGAATTCGAATCTTCCTTAGTACAAATATTTGCTTGCTTGATTACGTATATTTGCATCGGTCTCGGTGTTTCTACTTAATCCTTTGTGTTTCTATATACGTACAAACATACTTATATTCACACCTGTAAATACCCAAAAGAGTAGCCTGAGTCCATAGGCCGCTTTCAATCAAGTGGGCCGTGTGCTTGTCTGCCAGCTTAGAGGTATAAAAAAATATATCCGCATTCTAGAACTCGTATTGATTCGCGCTAGAATTCAGATTCCGTAAGATAGCTTCATTTAAATTTAATCCTTAATCTGTCTAAGCTAATCTATTTAACGAATATAAAAAGGCCAAACGTTCAATAAAATATCAACAAAAGCTGGCCAACATACCCCAAATTGCGCAACAAAGCAAGTAGACCCCTCACAGCTGTTATCTACCTCCGTAAAACCTATCCTCCAAATCTTCAGACAAGACCCTAAGCACCACAAAGTACCTTAAAGTCTACCAAGTGTGGTGCATGATCAAAGAGGTACAAAACGAGCCGAGGCCCAAATGCTGTAAAGCGACGCGGTGACCAAAATTGATGATATATCGGGACAGTTTTAAAAAGGAACGAAAACACATATGAAACTGACATGGAATTGTATTTCTGAAAATGAGAGAGCTACACACCTGTTCTGAGAGTGGTTTGGTGTTGTAGTAAATTAATCGTATATGTATTCTATTCTAGGGTTTAGGGGGGTTTGTCTCCCCCATCCAGGGGAGCTTGGGCCACTATCAACAGTCTTTTGTGAAGATACCGGAGCAGACAAGGCCCTGTCGCCTACTTTACGCTCAAAGGCAGAAAACGCACATTCAATGACAGAACAGTTCACAACGTTCTTGTTGGTGTAAAATGCCCAGATTGTGAACTATCCGAAAGATCACACACTGACATTCGGGTCGTGGCTATCACAAGTCCACAGATCATAGTCAGCGCATTTTATGTTTGTTTGGTCAATGAACTATTTCTGTATTTGAGCGTAATTGATATATTTATGAACAATTGAGATGTACTTTCAATAAATATTAAAAGCCATGCTTGATCTCTAGTTCTATCTACGTGGGGTATCCTAGAATATTAAAATGTTTTACCTTCAGGCAGGCAGTATATTCAACCGCAAATTTCAACACGCCCATCTCAAAAATACCTCGACAAAGATTATCCTGACCATTATTTTATTATTCTACCTGCACAAGCCACGAACATTTAATATTACAGGCCTTTCATATAAGAGTCTTAGTGGACGTAAAACGGGACTGTCCGCATGAATCTTAAATGATGTGTGTCCTATCCTTTTCATGTTGGTAGCGTTAAATCAGAAACGTTTTGCAGCTGGGCTAGCGAAACCATTGAGGTGATGAGTGTCACAATGGTCTAATATTTTCTAGGACAAACATGAAAACAGAACATTCTTACGTACTTTTATGTTGGATAGTAAAGTTAGATTAATTAGGTAGTTAAGCCTTGTTAATGCAAGCATCGTGATATGTCTCGATACTCCTTACCTTAAGTATGTCATCATTATCTTAGCGTTGTTCCTGGTGACATTCAGGGTTGTCATGATTTGATTTGACAATCTGCTATTTTTCCGCCTTTTGGTTTAGCTTTTAAGGGAGCAACCAGAGCGACTGCTGTATGACCTCCCAATTCTGAGAGAAAAGCCTGAGATAGAGCTTTGTTAATTAATCAGCAGGTGTACTGGTTTGCAGATGAGATAAGTTTTACTCCCAACGATCTGTGTCCCAAATAACCATCGTTTTTCATGACAAACATAAAAATAGAGAGTACCTACTAACCACGCTGGTAACGCTGTCGCGAATATCGGCTATGGGCTAATTTTCTCTGTACCAAAATTTCATGAATATTGGGTTCAGTGGTTTAGGCGTTAGAACGACAGAAAAACAGAGTTACTTTCGAACTTAGAATATGAGTATGGTTCCTTAGGTTGTTAAATAAAGTTACATAAGATTTATTAAATGGTAAAGCCATGTTTACGCGCGCACGAAATGGTTGACCCACTGATAGTAAACTCCAAAATCCAAATAATCTTAGAAATCTATCGGAATTACTGCCCTAAATTACCCAAACTGCTAAAATTCCGTTATAAAGCAAACAGATTGCCATATTCGACCTCCATAACTCAAAAGTCATAAATAACAAAATAGCTTAGCCAATAAAAGTCACTAAAGCAGTCACAACCCTATTTGAACACCCCAATAAATATTTAACAAATATAAATCACTGGGAAAGCAGTAATTAGTTGTAAAACGCACTCAAATTCCTTCATTGTAAGGTCCCGCATAAATCTGGGGTGCTACCAGTGATGGGACACTATTTGAATCAAGTTTTAAAGCATTTTGCATGCTAATATTCGAATCGATTAAAATAGGAAAAGTTTGATTCGATCTAGGCGGGGTTTGAGCCCACGATCTTGGCCTTACAGGGATAATGCTTTGACCAAATCCATATTTCTCCTTTTATATCTGTTTTTGAGGCGACAGTGGAGCATCTACCGATATTTATACGAACTACCGGAAACAATGAATGATTTTTCATTAATTTTTAAACATTGATTTTCCTATCCCAAACAAATCAAAATTTTCCTATTTCAATAGATGGGGCACTATTCTTAGCTAACTTGGGCCTGAGGGTGACCGGTGGAGCCGCTCGTCACCCTAGCAGAAGCAGGCCACGGCGGTGGCGCGCATCGTAGGACGATGCGCGCTAACCCACACCGGGGACGAGTCGGGGACCGCGTGGTCTCCCCTCCCGAGGAGGGCCAGACCGAGAGGAATGGCCCTGGGCCAGCCGGGGTGCGAGGGATATGTCGCGAGACAACCTCACCTTCAGCCTAGCAAATCGACCCACAGACGGCGTGCGGTTTAGTCGGTTCGAGTCCGACATAACCTCCGCCTCCGACTCCGGATGCTGGGTATCTGTGGGGAATACCCGCACGTAAAAAAAACTCTTATTTAACTTGACTAATAAGTACAAAACAATAGCAAATAAATACTATGTCTTCACTGAGTGTGTTTAAGTCCCACCACGAACTAATAGGCCAAATTAAAACTCACTTGCAAGGTGTTAGTCGCGATTCTCCCCGATCTCAATTTCCACCGATTTTTTTTCGGTTTCATAACAAAATTCCGAATAAATCGAGAACGAAGGGAATCGCAATTGCAACTAACCCCTTACTAGCTAGTCCATCAAGCTACAGAATGAAAACTAAATTATTTTTGACTTAGGCTTATGAGACATTTTTTATGCTACTTAGATAGCAGATAAGCTTAGCCTATGGACGTGTGCAACACCAGCCCCTCTTGACAAGTAGCAATTCATTAGCCGGCGTTTGGTGGAATAGAATGACGAATGTATGGGATTTGACGTAAATGACAATCGTTAACGCATGTCAAAAACGTCAAATCCTATACATTCGTCATTCTATTCCATCAAACGCCTGCTAGCGAATTGCCACTTGTCTAATGGGGAGGGGAGTCACACTCGTGCTATATCCATACTGCATATCCTTAGAATACCCTTTTTTAAGTTAAAAAATTTCACGATTTACTGAAAAAAGTAATGTTAAAACTCAAGTTTCACTACCGACTGCGAAGGAAGCAATTTCATGAGCGTATCAAAGGAGCGGAACTGAGAACTTTTGCCCTTCTTACAAATTGGTTGCTGTCAGAAAAACAGGTATGTGAAGCTGGCTTTTAAACTTTGATGTTAAAGTATTTGTCTTTGTACATAACTTTTGATATGAAAATGTAAAACAAAATACGACAAATGTGACTTAAAATTTCCTTTGGATATTTAGTACTTCTTTATTGAGGTGTATGGACTTTTATAGACTTCTTCGAAGAGTAAGCAAACTTTAGCTGCTGGATGATACATCACTACAGTTGTTGATAAGAACGAGGATCTGGCTTTTCTCTCAGGGTTGAAGCAACCAGACTATGGCGCAGGTTTCTCTTTTAGGGTTTGGAGTTTAGACAAAAGTTGCTTCCTCCCTATGTAAGTATAGTTATGGCGATTTTTTTACGGAAGCCAAAAGTCGCTTTCGTAACAAAATTAGGGAGTAAGTAGTCCCCGGGTTACGAAGTGAATGTTTTATCCAATGGAAAATATCATTTTCATAATGAAAACTTTTGCTTATGGCTGATAAATAAGTTAGAAACTGGTAAAACCACGTTATTCGAAAGTGTCTAAAGAATGTGTACCCAAATCTCATTTGTGGTGACTTTTATAATATAGGCAGAATAAAATCGAATATAGGTATACAGGATTTCTGGCAACTCAACGTACTGTCTGTGTGAGTTTGGACTTTTGGACTCGGTAGGTGGCGCTGCAGTTACAGAAGTCTTAGCGTTATGTTACCGTGGGAAGCAGGGACGGATCAGTGATAAATAAAATAACAAGATTAGCAACTTGGTCGCACTTAAATTTATTTGCGAACTAACTCACAAATTGAATTTAAAACTAATTAGAAGGAGTAACAGCGTTGAGAAAGTTGAATTTGTTTTCAGTTAACTCTCGGTATTTACCCGTTTAAATTATAGTTTAAGGGTATGGGAGACTTTAGTCCTTGGAGCCCAAGACTATCTCACCTGCTGATTGACGGAGCGCAGGCTTTCTTTTCAGGCTTGGGTGGTCAGACGGCGGTGCTCTCATAAAAGCCGTATGAGGCAAACCATGAAGAGAAGTAGTCAGTGGATCTCCGACTCCGAAATGAAAGCCTTTAGATACAACGTTACTATATAATTTTCCATCCAATTAATAAAGACAAATGGTTGATAGAATCAAACGATGAAATTTAGCGTTAATTTTGTTTAGGGATAGATAATAGACCTATAAAGTAGGGTTCCCCAGAAATAAAAATCCAAATCTAAGTCCACACGTGGATGATGTCGCGGGCATAAGTAGCTACGTTATGTTACGTAACGCTAAAATTTATTTTATTAACTAAATCATTTAAAATTAACTAACACAGCTTAACTAATTAGTTAACTTAATAACCCACTTTCACATCACTAGCGGGAACAAAATTAAGTGCTTTAGGAATGTCAGCCGAAACAATTATAACAAAATGGGGGAGTATAACATAATCCGCCGTTTTATGTACAACCCTAATGGAAGGAGATTAGGTTCAATTTAGAATACCTTTTGGATATTACACTTTGTAGAGCCAGCATGCCCTTTTGCTTGTAGGGTAGCAAACAAGCACATGACCCACTCAAAATAATAAGCGGTTACCTTAATCCAAAAACAGTTTGCATAATATAGATATAAGCCTTCTTTCTGGCCTCTCGAGCTTAGTTCTATGGTCCTTCGACTCAGATTATATGGTTCTTCAAGCCCCTAAAATAATAGTTCGATTACAGCATACTGGCACGTAATCTTGATATTAAAATGTACCTACTGTTTCATTACCCGCATGCATTGCAATTCTGTAAATTTTCTGCAACTTACCTGAAACAAAAAAAAATTAAATTAAAAGTTCGTTCATCAATTCAGTTTTGTACGGATCATTCAGTCCGCGAGACCGAATCGCACTTGACCGGTTTTAGTTTTACAACTATTCAAATTTAAATGGATGCCTTCTTAAAAAAGCTTTTTAACATTTCACAAATTCAACTTTACAGAAATTATTTTCATCATACTGTGGATCCTAGTAGAGGGAGGTAAAGTAGATGGGGGTTAGTACAATAGGGGGAGGCAATCGCATAATTCAGTAGTCGCTTGATGAATTTTTATTATGAACGCGGAATACAAGTCCGTGGGCGAAATACTGATTAGTCAATTCTGCATCTGAGAGTCAGGGAGGTAGCAGATTGACTAATAAAACAGAATTCATTATTTCATAATTCAATTATTGGCGAAGGGCTATTTGTATATATGACATTTAATCAATACAAAAAGATGGCACTAAACTTTATTCGAACCCGTGACCTTTGCCGCAGTAGTCGAACTACCCCACATAAGTCGTCATGAACCCAAATGACCTATAATTCTATTGTATGGCCGAGTAGTATTAAGGCTCGTGAAGTATGCAAATAGGATGTGTACTCTAATGTGCGTTATACCCTTTTTATTCGAGCTAGTTTCTAGTTTATATCCAGTTGAAAATGCTTTTTTGTATAACACCAGTACTATTAATTCTCTAGGAAAACATATTGCTTTTTCAGTATTTTGTATGATTGCATATTTAAAAAGACGGGTTGCACTCTGGGAGTGCCGGCAGAAGTGAAAACATTTTCTGTTTTTCTTTCTTCGTTATATACATAGACAAAGATAAACAAGAACATACCATACCATACCTATAATATAGCGCTAATCATAGAACCTATCACTTATTTTCTGCTAATTTTCTGTCAGAAGAAATTAATAAATTATAAAAAGAAAAAATAATCACAAAAAATAATAAATTACAAAAAGAAAAAATTATCATAAAAAGTTTAAATATTACATAAAGAAAAAATAATCACCAAAAGTAATAAATTATAATAAGAAAAAACAATCACAAAAAATGCCTGAAGGCCAGGTGGTTTGAAACCGATACTATCTGAAACTATAAGGACTTACAGTCGACGTGGTTACCGTTTAAGCTACGACGATATCTATTGTAACTTGCAAAATACATAGTCTGTACCTAATCTTGTATGACGTCAGTCGTCGGTTACGGTTCAAAGGTCAACTAATCCTGACGCTTCCTTAACATTTTACACCCATCCAACGCCGCTAAAGAAGTTTTCACTTCAAAAAAAACACAGCCTCTGTGGTGTGGTGGTAATAAACTCGACTGCTACGCGGGAGGTGAGGGTTCAAATACTGCTCAGTGCAATGCAAATGTTTGTTTGCATGAATATGTCTATTTTCATTGAATTGGGTACATCCGTGCTTCGGAGAGCACGTTAAGCAATCTTTCGCGGTTGTCGTACGAACACCTACGACAGTCGTTACGACTAGTTAGGAGCCCTAAAAAGTTCGATAACAGGTTTAACTGCAATATTTCAATACCACCATTGTGGAGGTCAGATTGCAGTTGTTTCACGGAAAATATCGAAGCCAGCCCCTATAGACAAGTGGCAATTCGCTAACCGATGTTTGATGGAATAGAATGACGAATGTATGGGATTTGACGTATTTGACATGCGTTAACGACTGTCATATAAGTAAAATCCCATACATTCGTCATTCTATTCCACCAAACGCCAGTTAGCGAATCGCCACTTGTCTATAATAGAGGGGCAGGTCAGTCGAAGTTTTGTAAGAGGGACACGACGGTATTTACGTCTAACTGAGCAGTCTTACTGAGGAAGTAATACCGCGGTCATAATAACCGCGTATTGTGTTCCCGGCGATGAGTAGGGTAGGCAGAGCTCACCGGAGAGTTTTTGCGCTGTTAGTGGTAAGACCTAAGGCTTTCCTGCTTTATATTCTACACTGATTGCACAGAAACTCTCTGTTCTAAAAGGGTCGGCAGCGCGAGTGTGTTACCCCTTGTCCCTCTAGACAAGTGGCAATTCGCTAGCCGGCGTTTGGTGGAATAGAATGAAGAATATATTATGGGATTTGACGTATATGACAGTCGTTAACGCTTGTCAAATACGTCAAATCCCATACATTCGTCATTCTATTCCACCAAACGCCGGCTAGCGAATTGCCACTTGTCTAGAGGGGCTGGTGTTGCACACATCCATATGCCACGGTAACCACGTTCCATCAGGTGCTTGTCTGCCATCTAAGTTGACTGGATGAGGCGGCCTCCGGACTCCAAGGTAAGGCTTTAAATGCAACCTGGATTAACGCAAGGATGATTATGACCAATATAATTAAAAACGGATACTATTGTGTTTGGCTTACCTAAATACGAATGGAAATGTATTTGAAACAATGGTCGATTTAAATGTGTTACGTCTGGAACATCAATTTAAGTCACGATAAGACTTCAAATCTCTTCAATTCGATTCAAATAGATTTAAAAGGAATTAATTTTAGATCTAGTAATAGAAGTGATACGAAATTTTAATCAAAGCTTGAATCCAAGTATAAGAAACTTAGGATTTTATTATCTACTACCAAAATCCGAAGATTTTAACTATACTATAATAACGTTTTGATGGTATGCACACAGCTTCAATTAAAAAAAAATTGGACTAAGGCACAAAAACATCCAAGAATGCAACATGTAGGGCAACATTATGCGACGCATTTACTTGCTCCGGAACATGTTGGTTGTAAACTCCCAATGTGAACCAAAAAGGACCTATCAATTATGGAACTAGTGGGGTTATCATCCCGCCTATCCCAGCTTTGGACTATTGGGACAGATCGAACATGTCCAATAAACGAAATTATTAATATCTCTTTAGGCGATATTTATATAGTTATTATTTACATGTAAGCTATCATCCTACTAATATTTATAAATGCTAAAGTTTGTGAATATGGATGAATGGATATTTGTTAGTTTCACGTAAAAAGTACTGAATGGATTTTAATGAAACTTTACAATAATATAGCTTATGCATCAGAATAACACATAGGGTATATATCATCACGCTACTACTCAATGGAGCGGAGCAGTGATAAAAAATGTGAACAAATCCGGCCGGTATATACAAGGAATTGACATTTTACTAATTTCTGTTGTTAAGCCACTTGGTTGGCGGTTGAGCAGGCTGACAAAATAATTTGAATATAAAAAATTTACGCGCTCAAAGGGTTGATACTTGGTACAGGGATGCATAAAGCTTAGGAACGGACATAGGCTCCCTTTTATCGCTAGGGTAGATACAAGGGGTTAAAGTGAAGGGGGAGGGGGGAAGAAAAGGGAATGAATGTTTGAAGATATCCTGATGAAATTTGGTATAGAGGTGAATTAGAGCTTGGGAACACTAAGCGATAAGCGACATCCACGCGGGCGTAGCCGCGGGCAGCAGCTAGTATCCAATACATTTAATATTTTCAGTTTTTAGTCAAATACCCAAATTGTCCTATACAGTGCACAAAACATTTCATTAGGAACATCGATCTCAAGCGCAATAAATCTGGTTCTGTTCAACCGGTGGTGTATTACGTCCGAGTGATTTACTGCCTGTCGCTTGCAATTGGTAGATAGCGTCCGGTGTCACTATTTTGTGTGTTAGCTGTGTCGTCGGTAGCTTTGCGATTTGAAAGTCAGGCTTACGATTAAAAGGTCTATGGTTCTAATACTGAAAATTACCGGTGTGATACTCACTTGTACTACAAACAATTAAGCTGATCTGATGGAGTTTTGACGTTATGACTACTAGTCCACAAGTACTATGGCCCAGTTGATGGTAAGTAAAAATTAGTACTTATTAGATGTTCTCGACAGGTTGCAGCGACGTGCGGTCCGCATTATTGGGAATTCAGGGGTCACAAGCACCCTTGAGCCTTTGCAGATGCGTAGAGATGTTGCATCCCTGGCAGTATTTTACCGTCTCTACCATGGAGAATGTTCTGATGAGCTCTTCAAATTGGTCCCGCCCTCTCCTTTCCTACATAGGACAACACGAGCAGGGCTTAGATGTCACCCGTATACGGTGCAGAATATTCCTTCAAGAACCAAGCGGTTTGGTGACTCCTTTCTTTGTCGCACCATTAAGACCTGGAACTCCTTGCCAGCTCACGTGTTTCCATCTTCCTACAGTCCCGGGTCCTTTGAGCGGGGCGTGAAAAAGCATCTGATGAGGCCGTCAAGCTGAGTGCCACCATTGTTAACATGGTACGTGTCTGTAATGGTGACCCTCTTTTATGAGACTTTGCCTTCAGCTTACCATCAGGCGAGGTGAAGTCAAATTGACGTGTCCTACATAAAAAATATATATATAAAAAACGATTACCGTGACCAATGAATGCTTTAAACGTTAGAGCTGTCATCATTCGCACGTATCTTATGTATGTACTGGCAGAGGGTTAGTGTTTCTGGGTGTGATGTTCATTGTGAGTAGTGTATTTTGTTTAGGCAATTCAACGTTTATAAACGTATTATTGAAAACGAAAACAGTAAGCAAAATAGGGATAGTATAGTACAATTCTAGAAGTAGTAATGCATTGGCTTATATAAGCATTTTTGAAGTGAAAACTTCTTTAGCGGCGTTGGATGGGTAAAAAGTGTTAAAATCGCGTCAGGATTACTTGACCTTTGAACCGTAACCGACGACTGACGTCATACAACATTACAACAGCTACAGATTGTTTATTTTGTTACGTGCGTCAAGAAGCTTCGTAGCCTAGCGGTAAAAGTTTCGACTGTAAGTCCTTATGGTTTCAGATAGTAACGGGTTCGAACCTGGGCTTCTGACATTTTTTGTGATTATTTTTTCCTTTTGTAATTTATTACTTTTTGTGATTTTTTTTTTGTAATTCATTACACTTTTTGTGATTTTTTTTTTTTGTAATTCATTAATTTCTTCTGACAGAAAATTAGTGACAGGTTCTATGATTGGCGCTATATTATAGGTATGGTATGGTATGGTGTGTTCTTTTTCTCTGTATATAACGAAGAAAGAAATAAAAAGGTTTTCACTTCTGCCGGCACTCCCGGAGTGCAACCCGTCTTTTTTTTATACCACTGAGGTGGCAGACAATCACACGATCTTCTCTAAGGCAAGTGGTTACCGTGGCCTATGGACGTGTGCATCACCAGGGGAGTCACACTCGTGCTGCCGACCCTGTAAACACAGAGTTTCCGTGCCGTCAGTGTAGAAGACAAAGCAGTGAACTCTCCAGTGAGCTCTGGCTACCCTACTCACCACCGGAAAATTTGCTATATAACTTAATGATAAATGTGTTTAAAAATATTGAAAACTGCAACCTGCTCTTAAGCATGATCGAGTTAGTACGTGGAAAAACTCACACGAGATATTCTGATGCAATTTGTATGATTCACACGTCATAAATAATAACCTACAAAGTTTTATCTTGTAAGTAAACTATAAGACATCATAAGGACACGTGTGGCGCGTCGGTAGGGGCTGACAGAAATGTTAAATAATTGTATGAACAAATTGGCATTGGTTCGGCGTTGGTCATATTTCTGTGTGAAATTATGTCTGTAAAATAATTTAGCTGTATTTTAGAATCCATATTATAAAATATGCATAAGCTCTGTGAGACATGTCTTAGAGTATTGTAAGTAAATCTACTAGCAACCAGGGTCTATCAAATTTTTTTAGTGCAAACAGTTACAGAACATTCTTTCGTTGCTTTTTCTTTAAAAATAAGTTTTCATTTCCTCCATCTTCGGATGGGTTCGCTTCCTGTCGTAACCATCGACTGCTCACACACAATTTCTTTCTCTATCTTTCATTCCTAGTATCATAGTACGCACACGCGTTTATTGTAACGGCTTCTGAATGAATACATAATATGGTTTATTTCAAATCAAATATAACACAAACAAAAAATAAATGAAACACATAACCCTCCTTTTTAACTTCACAGTAGTCGGGTAAGTAGTGTACACAGGAATATCACGCTCTGGTCAAACTCCGAAGGTCGAATATTGCTGGCGATAAGCGATAGTACAACCGAAACGTGTTGGTATTCGGTCAGTTTAAGGTGAAGGACGCTGGGCTGTTATCTAATGAGCTGGTGGTTCTCAAACTTTCATAGTTAAATACGCGAATGTTGGCGAGAAATAAAATTACATCAAAGTCTGTATGCTACTCATTGCTGACCACCGGGGACTACTACATATCTACCTAGCAGGTAAATTCATGAAATGTAATTTGCTCATTTTGCTGAATAATTTACTTGAAGATCACATCATCAAATGTTGTCCAAACGAACTACCCCTACCCGTTAAAGACAACGCGATAAACAATTATAGCTGAAAAAATATTCTTATGAATTTAAATCCTGCTCTTTTGTAGGTTAGATGATCCATATCTTACTCTTTGCATTAGATTACTGGTTAATCTGGGCCATTAATATATGACCGGAGGGAGACGTATGAGTAATAGGTATGTATGGAAATCATTCCAATGAATAGATACAAGTTTAATATGGTGTTTGTGCCAGGAAACATAGGATTTGATTGTCAAGGTCAATGTGTGATTATACTGGTATTTCTACTAATAGTGTTAATTATTCAAAGCTACATAAATTAGTGATAAAAATAACTTTACATACATTGAGGTTGTCAAAACTTTGACAACCTCAATGTGTGTTAAATTGGAAACCTGTTTGCAAACGAACCGAACACAGTCACCTAGAGTCGACAGTCGTTTGCCGTCTCTCGCACTAAACGGGCGTGTATACAAATGGATTTTACCGGGAAAACGGCTATCGTCACCGGTGCAAGTTCCGGTATCGGAGCTGCCACGGCCAAGCTGTTATCGTCACACGGGGCAACGCTCGCATTAGTCGGTCGAAACGAGCAGAGATTGCTCGAAGTGGCGAAACATTGCGAAGAAAACAGCTCGAAAAAACCATTATGTCTCCTTTTAGATCTGACTGTAGACAGTAACTGCGATGAAGTCGTCAGGAAAACGGTGGAAACCTTCAAACGGATAGATGTTTTAGTTAACTGTGCTGGTAAAGTGACTGTTACTTCACTGTTTGATACAACAATGGAGATATTTGATGAATTAGTCGCTTTGAACCTGAGAGTACCGTACAAATTGACACAGGCTTGTATACCACACTTGAAGAAAACAAAAGGAAATATTGTTAACGTGTTCTCTGCACCAATGCGAGTAAGACCTGGATTTCTACCGTTTGCAATGATAAGAGACGCTATGGAAAGATTCACAAAAGCTGGAGCGTTAGAACTAGTGAGTGAAGGAATAAGAATTAATGCTGTACGCCCAGGAATAACAAGGACGAAGATATTGGCAAATTTGAATGTTGAAGATGAGTTCATGGATCAGGCGTATGATAAGATTGCTATGGCTGTACCTGGGAATGTTATTATAGAACCGGAAGAAATTGCTAAAATGATAGTATTTGCTGCAAGTGATAGTTGTCCTAACTTGAATGGTGCCAGTTTGACGGTAGATAGTGCTGCATCTTCGTGTTGAGTTATAAGTGTTGTTAATAAAAGGACATTTTAAGTATTAAATTAACTTAATAAAGTGTTTATTTGTTTGCTCAATATTGGAAATTACAATGGTGACTCGTTTTAGCATCGCAAGGGTGTAATTGTGTGTGGTGTATTTTAATTTCTCGAAAAGTTTATAATCTATTTGAATTAGAGAAAATGGTATAGTGTTATTTAGAAGAAGTTGGCAGAGAAACAGATAAAAGTGAAAAATCAACTTTGTTATATAGGTGCTGATAGATGTAAGCATTCAGTTGTAATATAACATCGAGCATACGCTGTTTTTAAATTTTTCGAACTAAACGACAAACCGAGCCGAGCATAGAGCCAAAGATCGCTACTTGCTTACTTTCATGATCTTTCTAGCGAACTCTCTAGTCGATGCAAATTAACTGTCCTTTCGCGAGAAATTCTGGCGAGAAAAACGCTCGATAGAAAGCTAGTTCAAAACGCTCTCGTTTATTTTTCTGTAATCTAACATCCACAAAAATGCTCATCTCTAGTGAATGCTTAATTTTATGATGTAATGGAGATTATATTGACTTAATTTAAACAAGTTGCGCAAAGTGAACGAACTCAATGTAAGAAATTACTTTTCAAGTTCAAAGTACAGCTTAATTATAATCTAAAAATAGGGTTGCTCAATAAATTAGAAGAACGATACTAAGTTTAACTTCTAAATCTGTTTAATAATTTAATGGTATTAAGGTCATAAAAATACCTTTTAAAAATAGTTTAGTTAATCGAGCGGCGCTAAAATAATAATCTGCAAGTGTTTGAAACTGGTTGACGAAGTTACTATTTTATTTCAATCTGTCGACAACTAGAGATTTCGTTTTCTGCATAACGTGTATGTGGCTTTGGCGAGAGCGACTGCCATTTGACCTTCTAACCCCAAGAGAGAGGCAATATGCTACGTGCTCAGTAATAGGAACCTGTTGCTGTCTACCAGGTATAACTATATACAAAACATGTTAAAAATAGATACAAATACATTATATTTACCGCTTCTATTTATACGTGATGCCTTCACATGTGGCGCGAATGTACAATTATTGTTCATTATATCTAACCTTGGATGAGGAAAATCCGCTATATTCACTTATCTACTATGAATACGTTGTGTCGTACATACATACATACATAAGGTCACGCCTTTTTCCCATCGGGGTAGGCAGATACCACTTCTTTCCACTTGCTACGGTCCTGACACACCTTTTTCACTTCTCCTACTTTCATAAGCGTTTTCATACAAGCGCGTCGGTTCTGGGTACTTTTGACCTGGCCTTTACTTATGACGTCTTCGATTTGATCGTAGAACGTTCGCCTAGGTCGCCCCTTACCGACTCGCCCATTCACTCTCGCCTCATAAATCTGTTTCGTCAATCTACTTCCACTCATCCTTTCTACGTGTCCGAACCATCTAACCATCCCTTTCTCTATCTTTGTCTTTGTGTCGTATGTAAGTATATAATCAACAGCAACATAATGTATTATGTCATCTATATTTTGATACATTGCTTGATTTGAGGTTCTGTCAATTTCTGTATCCCTAGCACAAACAGCTTATAGTAATCGTACGGTAAACGTATTGAGAGAATGGAGCATTGTGATTGGCCGCCTGCCCACTGTGAACCTGTGTGAATGTGAAGCTGGCCAATAGCAATGCTCCGTTCTCTCAACACGTTAACGATACGATTACGATAGAAGTTCGTGCTAGGTGTACTGTTCTGCGATTCAGAAAAAGTTAGCACAGAATCTAACTGTAAATCTATCTATCTAACAATCAAGCTGTGGAATAAACTCCCTGCTAGTAGTTTTTCCAAGTGACTACAATATGGGGTTCTTCAAGAAGGGCATTAGGTTTCTATAGGACAGCAGCACGAGTGAGACGCCCCTGGTGTTGCAAACGTCCATAGGCCGCGGTAGCCCACGAAGTGTTTATATGGATTTAATCTTTCGTTGCCAAGGAGAGAAAATTTGAACAGGACAACTTTTTTTATACCTCTGAGGTGGCAGACAAGCCCGCGGCCCACCTGATCCAGACTGATATCGTGGCCTTTGGACGTGTGCAACGCCAGGGGAGTCACACTCGTTCTGCCGACTCTGTAAACACAGAGAGTTTTTGTGCCGTCAGTGTAGAAGACAAAGCAGGACAAGCCTTTGGTCTTCTCATTGACAGCACAAAAAGTCTACAATGAGCTCTGGTTCCCCGTCTCACCGCTGGGAACACAACACGAGGTTATTATGGCAGCGGCATTCTGTAGGACGGAGGTACTTCCTCAGTCGGACTGCTCAATTGGACGGAAATACCGTCTTGTTCTATTGTATGGACAAGCTGTCCAGCTGTCTGCACAATCATTCCTCGGATAAATCGAGATCCAGGATATTGATATTTTGATATTTATTTATTCATGAACAATTTTTACATTGTGTTTATACATTTTCCTATAATTAACAATAAAAATGTACATGAGTATATGAGTTTGTAATTATTGGTTAAATAAGAATGTCAGTGTTAAACCAGCAGCAACCATCATCAGCAATTGCATCAGCAATTGTCATGATAGTTACATAGGAATAGTTATAACCAATTCTATAAATAAATAGTTATAATGGTATGTCAAATAATATAGTATACAGCAATTATGTCACCTATAATACAAACTAATTAGATAAGAACTAAAAGACCAATAACAATAATTTATAATAATAAATTAATAAGTTAATTTAAAAAAAAACCAGCATAGCAAATACATAATATATGTCAAAATTAATCATTGTGTAGCATCAGAATGTCAAAATAAAACTAATACTTAAAATAACAATCTAAACCTACAAGTCGCTTACCGAATAGAAGCACCCTTTAAATAAATACGCTTTTAATTCTTTTTCGAACTCTTTTTTGAGCACTTTCAAGTCTAAGGGCAACCTATTGTATATATTTATGGAGTTGTAAATTGTGCTATGCTTAACAATATTAAGATGAGGAGAAATTATGGTATAGAAATCCTTCTTGCGCGTACTCTTTCTGACTTTCCTTTCGTCTTCCGATTCGTATTCATGAATGTGCTTGCCAAAATTTGTCAGGAGCACCAGAATGTACAGACTGGGAACCGTTAAAATACTAAGGAAGTATTATTTGCACGATTCATCTTGTCTTATACCGACCATCGTACGTATCACTCTCTTCTGAAGTATGAAAGCCCGCTTCATGTTGTAGTCGCAGCTTCCACCCCAGAAGAGAATGCTATATCTAAGTTTGTAGTTCTCGAATACGGGCCGAAGATATGCCAGCAACTCGTATGTTTAAATGAATCTATGTCTATATTAAGAGATAAAAATTTGTGAATAGTGAGATTATGAGGAGGTTATCTCTGGATTTAATGAACCGATCTGAAAATTTTGTTAGCAATAGAAAGCTTAAGGCCGCCCTAGGACGATACTCAGTTCTGAATCTTCATTTATAACTAGTTCTGAGGATAGATTGTATTGTAGAATCCAATATCATTGTGCAAGTCAACTCAGTGATGTTCAATAATACAGGCCGAAGTGCCATAGACTATATATCATCACGCAACCATCGAAAGGAGTTGAGCAAAATAATAAAACGATTGATCAACCAATGACGTGAACCCGTGAGTCTTTGATTGGTTTAATGTCAGTTTATGTTGATTGATTGACACGCATTCGCGCTAACCACCAAAGTGATAGTAAAACGCACTTTAAGCAGGGTTCATCAATTTTATCGATAGCTGCCGTATGTGAGTGACACCGCTGACTGCGGTTGCCCCCAATAAGAAGGGAGAGGGTGGGATTACTTGAAATATAAAGGGAGCCCTCCTGTACTACTTACTAAAAACTGAGGGAAGCAATCTCATCAAAATGTTTAGCTCCGGGCTATGTCTTTTAGACTTCGTATCTCTAAGAGCCTTTGACTAATGTATTAATATTTAAATTATTCATTCTTTACTTATTGTTATACGATGTATTACAAATATAGAAAGATAAAGAAATGTTAAATAAACATGTACTCAATCTTTTCTTACCAACCACTCATGTTTCCATAAATCCCCGAAGGATATCTACTAATATAATGAATGTTTAAGATTGTTTGTATGTTTGATTGTTACTTATTTTATTAAATCAGTCTCTAACGGCTGTATAGATCTGGCTAAAGGAACTGGGAAAGATTTATAAAATTCCACTTGGGTGAAGTCGCGGGTAATAGCTAGTTTTGTTTTATTATTATATACTCTTCGGATAAAAATGTGGCTATTCATACACATAACACGCAACGCAATGGAAAATATACAAATCTTGCTATTAAAAGCGTAATAAATTATTTTTTTATCAATTTTCTGTCCAATAAACATTCGAATTCTTCATCAGTATTCACTTCCAATAATGGGGACATGGACTAAAATAGAAATAACAAGTCCTTCAGCATTTGAAAAACGACCTTATTGCTTCACAAAAAAACGGGAAAAAAACTTCTGAATATGAATACCTACGTGGTCTGGGCGTTGATGAAAAACTTCGTATTGTTTCGAGTTCGCGTTTATGCTTCGGCAATCTTACGTGTATACATAACGAGAAATGAGGGCTTGTTTTGGGTGTGATAGGTCACAGCAAAACAAAAACACCATTTCACTAATGTTTGATAAGTCTGTCTATGTTATTAAAAAAAGTCGCTGAAATACTTCGCTGAAATATGCGTAACTTCGAAAGCATGGATATTTATTGGCATTTTCTGGTTTCTAGGGGGAGGGGGGGCACTTTGATACACGGGGCACATTGATACTCTACTCATATTCCAAAACCGATAAACATTACGAACACCGGTACGTCACTAGAACGCTCAAGAACAAGTATTATAATGGCAGTTGTGACGGCACTCGCTGCTGATTCGCCGTTCGGCTTCGACAGGTGTAAACGTGTTTGTGCTGCCACTGACAAAAAAATTACGCGCTATGTGAACGTATATTATAGTCAAGTTATTAGTAGTTTTTATGGTTTTATTTTACCAAAGGTAAGTGATTATATACAAATGTGATTTTTAATAATGTTTTAAGTAAAATATTCAATAGTAAATTAATAAAATAATTGTTTGTAAAAAAACGTCTGTTGGGGCACTTTGATTCGGTAAGGTGCAGGGCACAATGATACGTATCAATCTGCCCCATATCAATCTTTCTCGAGAAATAGTAAGACCTTACCCGAAAAAGCCGCCACTTAAAACGCCCCAAAAAAGAAGGGGAAAGAAAAGGGGCGTTCAAGAGTATATACTGAGACGCCAGAAATAAATAGATTAGAAAGCTTACGCAAGGAGAAAGAGAGAAAGAAGGAACTACAAAAAGTTAAACAACACGCCAAAGAAATGAAAAATGCAAAGAAGCTATTGGGATTATCGGAACCAAAGAGAAAAAGAAGAAAATGGTATCTTTGCCATTAGAAACAGATTCCGATTCTAGTCAAAATGAAACCGTGATGACAAGTGATGGTGAAGACATTGATGCCATATCCGAATCAGAAGATGAGTTTAATCATGAAGTTCCCAACCCTGAAACAATAAACATCAGAGATTTCGTACTTATTACATTCGAGAAAAAGAAAAATGTACTTTATTATGTTGCCAAAATTGTATTAAAATATGGAATGACAGAGTATCAAGTGTCATACCTCAAAAAAAAGCAAGGGTCTTCTAAGATTGTATTTCCCATTGTGGAAGACAAAGCAAGCGTAGATGTTAAAGATGTAGTTACCCAAAATAAAGTTACTGGAGCTAATTATAGGATGACTAATTGTGTTTCTTTCATTATTTTTTTGAAACTTGTAAGACTGATAAATATAATGTTTCTACGCAAAATAAAGTTAATTGGTGATCTCGTTCAATCAATATGTTTTTTATTCGTTCATTTTAAGCAGTAAAGCAGTAAAGATGGTGAAATATCTTATAGTTATTCTGGGTTTCAACTAAGCATCAAACTGCCCCACCCTGTGTATCAAAGTGCCCCGTGGGTGGGGCAGAATGATGCAACACCCTTTTTTCATTAAATCCAAAATAACTTTATTACTGATAAATTTTAGCAGGAATTTCTTACCAAAAATTCAAACTGAATAACTGAGCTATCCATGCGTCAAAAAAAATATTGAAATATGACGCTTTAAGTCCATCAAACTGGATTTTGAATTTTTGTGCATCAATGTGCCCCCCCTCCCCCTACCCATGAAATATTGTTCCGGTTTCAACCCAGAAATTATTTCATTTTATACCCACGAAAATGTAATACTTCTTGTAGTCGTTATTGTATCATATCATTGAATGGGAAGTTTTTGAACAATCCACAGATAACAATAGTGTAATTGCATCGGGGCCCGCAGCTAGTGCAATAAAACCACACTGCAATATTTTTATTAACAAAACATTAAATAATTCATTCACTTATTAAATAACGATTCTGCAATCCGTTATCAAGCGCAAAAAAATATACCAAGGCCGCAGACAGTACTGATAAGACTCGTGAGTAAACAAAAATAATAGAACGATAACAAATACCGCTGATAAGCTTTCAAATGGATCATGATACTATCAGTGGCGATACGATTTCTGTGCAATGTGGACTACGAATAAAATTTTTACATTGTGACAAAAATATTGTGTTTTGGACGGTTGTGTATTCTGAAAATTGGAATATCCTGTCAGTTCTTCAATATCTAAAAAAAATTATCGAAAAGCTGGTAAAAGATATTTTTAAAATTGTGTATTCTGGACATTCTCTGCCGTTTTTTCAATACCTTAGAAGACCTCGCCGTTTTAATAAGCCAGTGGACGTCCTACCAAAATATATCGATGCGACACTGAACAGAAAATGGACAAAATCGATTTTCATGGCAAAGTCGCAATCATAACAGGTGCAAGTTCAGGCATAGGTGCCGCCACGGCCATAGCCTTCGCCGGTTTCGGAGCAACCCTAACACTTGTCGGACGAAATGAACCACGGCTCCTGAAAACAGCTAATGAATGCTCCAGAAAAAACAACCTTGTACCTCTTTGGCTTCCATTAGACCTGACAAAAGAAGGAAAATGTGAAACAGTAGTGAATAAAACTATAGAAATGTACGGCAGTATCGATATTCTAGTGAATTGTGCTGGTAAAGTGACTATGTCTTCTCTATTCGATCAGTCTATGGAGACGTTAGATGAAATGATGAACATAAACTTCAGGGTGCCGTACCTCTTATCGCAGTTGGCTTTACCACACCTAATTAAAACAAAAGGTAACATAATTAATATAGGAACATCGATGTCTAGAAAATATAAATCAACTATTTTACCTTACGTTATATCTAAGGCAGCTTTGCAAGTATTCTCGGAGCATGCAGCACCTGAATTGATGTGTGAAGGTGTAAGGATTAATACTATAAGTCCTGGACCGACAAGGACAAACATATTGCGGGATATAAATCTTTCTGACGATATTAAGAACCTTACTTTTGATAATCTGGCCCAACAGATGCCCAGTGGTACGATATTGGAGCCTCAAGAAGTTGCCACGTTGATCTGTTTGACTGCAAGTGGAGCATTTCCTAATTTGAATGGTTCAGAATTGTTAATCGATGGTGCAGTGTGTATGATTTGACTTTTGAATTAAAATAAGGACTGGTTTTAAAATGTATTAGATAATAAATGGCGGGTTTTTCTACAACTATATTGCACTGTTTATTTAACCTGAATACTCTAAATGTACGTAGAAGTTAGAAGAAGGTGAGTAGAAGGGTACATAATGTGAAAGACTACCAATTCATCGTATGTTAGCGAATAAAGTAGCAAAAGCATAACACTAAGAATTCAGATGGCACAAATTTCGGCTGGGTATGTACCACCGTGCACGATTACGATAAACCCTTCACAGTAATCCAATCTCGGTTGGATTTTGTTCAGGGGTCAGCAAGTGCATAGCCGGGCAGGGAGGATTGTGGTCGCAGCACTAGTGGGATCGGTGGGTGTCACGCGGTGCTGCGACGATAGTCTCAGCGCAGACGACACTCCTCTTTTAATGAGGCCGTCAAGCTGAGCGCCACCATTGTTAACATGGTACGTGTATGTAATGGTGACCCTCTTTCCTGAGAGTTTGCCTTCAGCTGACCATCAGGCGAGGTCAAGTCAAATTGAAATGTGCTATATATTTACATAAAAAGGGTAATATATGTGCGTATAATTTCTTCTGCTCACATAATTTTACCCTGATATTAAATAATCAACTTGACTCTCAAGTCGATTACAGGTATCTACTGAACAATAAACATTGCGAAACTTTATAGTTAAAACTAAAAAGCTATATTGAAATCTACTATACTACATTTTAAATCAATTCTTTGTCCTTGCACTGGTAACATTGTCATTAAATTGGATATATGTCACGAACGTGTTTGTATAATTGAACATTTTGTTTTTAAGAGGTCTGATAGTTACCCTAAGCAAATTTATCCCAAACCGTTAGCACACATTTAATGCACATAATTCTTAATTTTATAATAGACTATTATAATTTATTGATATTGCCGTGTAATAAAGGCGATAATCGTGTGTCATTCTGACAGATTTAGTGTTCGTACATTGTAAGCATGCATTTTCTACTAAAATTAAATTATTCGTTAATTTGCTTCTAATAATTTGGTACCGATTTAGAAATTAGCCGAAGTTTGGAGTATTTTTAGAGATATCATCTTACAGGGGAAGAAGAGCCTGAGTGACATGAGCCCGAGATAAGAGTAAAAGGGACAGAATTGGACAATAGCTTTCATTAACATGAAATAATTAAAAGAATAATACTATTTAAAAACATGGGCTGTTTTTTTAAAATGTCGGATGGAACTTAGTCAACTTTCACGACACTCACAGGGAGAGATAGGGTGGCCCTGTCCCAGTTGCAAGTAACAGTTATGACGGGTGGTTGGAGCCCCTCAAAAGTCTCGACTAGTCTAAATAGGTGAAGGGCTTAGATATCACCCGCAAACTGTGCAGAACATTCCTTCAAGGACCAAGCGGTTCGGTGACTCTTTCCTTTGTCGCACCAATAAGACCTGGAATTCCTTGCCAGCTCACATGTTTCCTTTTTCCTACAGTCTCGGATTCTTTAAGCGGAGCGTGAAAAAGCATCTGATGAGGCCGTCAAGCTGAGTGCCACTATTGTTAAACTGGCACATGTATACAATGGTGGCCCTCTTTCCTGAGACTTTGCCCTCAGCATACCATCAGGCGAGGTGAAGTCAAATTAACGTGTCCTATATATATAAAAAAAGACGGGTTGCACTCCTGGAGTGCAGGCAGAAGTAAAAACTTTTTCTTTCTTTCTTTCTTCGTTATATACAGAGAAGAAGATAAATAGAACACACCATACCATATCATACCATACCTATAATATAGCGCCAATCATAGAACCTATCACTATATTTCTGTCAGAAGAAATTATTGAATTACAAAAAGAAAAAAATAATCACAAAAGTAATAAATTACAAAAAGAGAAAATAATCACGAAACGTATCAGATGCCCAGGTTCGAACCCGGTACTATCTGAAACCATAAGGACTTACAGTCGAAGCGTTTACCGCTAAGCCACGACGCTTCTTAAGGGGCTGTCAAAAGGTAAACTACCATAAAATGCTTATTTTTCGTCACTCACAGCATCATATTTTATTAATGCTACACTACTGATTTTTTTTATGTGTATAGATTATTATCTGTAGTAGAGGTTAATTCAAAAATATTGGGGAAAAATAAAGCTGTTTCTTGTTAAAAAAATTGCAAAGGAACACTCACGAAATAAATTTGTCGTCTCGCATTGCTCAATATTTTTAGCGATAACATATATTTTTTTTGCTACAATAATAAAGAAAATTTAATTTTCTAAAGGCTTCTCTAAATATGATCTCAGTAATACCCATCATATTTATTTAATAAATTATAAACCCATCTACCGCCAAAGAAATTGCATGATTGTTGGTCGCTCGCGCCGCTGGCAGTCGGCGGCGAGGTTCTAGCGAGAGAGCACGTCACTCGAGCCTAAAATTTTGCTCCGCGTAAAAATATTGTCGAAAATAATAAGATTATTCGTTCGTGCAAATTGACTTCCGTTATTAGTGCGTGTGTGTCTGTGTCGGTTGAAGTTTTTGTTATGTTTGAAGATAACTTACCTATTTCATAAGAAAATGGGTAAGTATTTTTACAAGAATAAGAAATCTAAAAAGAAAATTGTATCTGGGTTAGTACAAACATATTTCTACCTTGTTGATGGATGATAGTAGTATTTGACGAGGATTTCATTTAGTAATTTTATTTGATACAGAATATAATTATGTAATAATATGGAATATTTTCTTACTGGCTACTATATAGAATTTGGCAATCACTGGCTTGAGTCGCTCAAAATATTATGTACACAAGTAGGTAGTAGGTACCTACCACGTTCGATTCCGTGTCGTGGCGGTGGTGGCGATGAGAGTTCGACTGCTAAGTCGGAGTTAGCGGGCTCGCTTCCCGCTCAGTGCAAATATTTGCAGGTATACATAAATAAATAAATATTCCACAAAATTTCATACAACGCTATCTAGATCCATGGTAAGCATAGCTTAACTAGCTTGTGTTATGGAATCTAGAATGCGGATAAACATACTTAGATACATTTTTTTTGTAAATACATACATATTATAGGTACATAGAAAAACCTAAACCAATGCAAATATAAATATTCATGCATACAAATATTTGCACTGAGCAGGAATCGAACCCGCGCCACCTGCGCAGCAGCCGCGTTCACTACCGCTACGCCACGAAGGCTGTCAGGTGTACATGAATATGATTATTGGCATTGGTTTGGGTACCTATATTTACTATGTACCTAATTATCTTGAGAAATGAAAAGAATAATAATAGAAACGTCAGTTTTAATTTTTTTAAAGAATTCTTGTTTTAATTTTTATTGTAGAAAAGGAAATAATCATCAGGGCAAAAACCCTAAACTCTCAGTTCTGACGGCAGTCGATATGGTCAGTGTTGATAGGAGTACAAACATAAAAATAAAAGATCATAATAATTAGGTAAAAAAATAAAAGCCACAAAGATACAATCATCATCCTCTGAGAAGGACCTTTTCCCAAGGACTATGCACTTTCTAACCCCTCCCCCCACCCCTGCCGGAGCCGGTGGGGAGGTTATATCGGACTCGAACCGACTAAACCGCACGCCGTCTGTGGGTCGATGTGCTAGGCCGAAAATGAGGTTGTCTCGCGACATATCCCTCGCTCCCCGGCTGACCCAGGGCCATTCCTCGGTCTGGCCCTCCTCACGCGGTCCCCGACTCGCCCCCGGTATGGAAGGGGAGGCGCATCGTCCTACGATGCGCGCCGCTGCCGTGGCCTGCTTCTGCTAGGTAGACGAGCGGCTACACCCGTCACCCTCAGGCCCGCGCTCATGGGGGGTGGAGGTCGGTCCGCGCCCTCCGACGCCCGAGCCGCCTACGAACGCGGGCAGCGATGTCCGCGAGTCTCTCTCGCTCATCGCGCCGCGCCCGCTCTGCTGTCTCCTTCACGAGCATGACCTGCTCGCAGAAGGAGGCGCTGGCCGCCCACGCATCCGCGCAGCGGACCATTGCCTCGAGCAGGGTGGAAAGCGTGAGCACTCTCACCCCCAGGGCCGATACAAGCTCCCGCCTCGGCGTCTCAAACGCCGGACACTCGGTGAGCGTGTGCAGCCCCGAGTCCACGCTCGCGTTGCAGTGATGGCACTCGGGCGTTGGCTCTATGCCCATCAGATGCAGGTACCGCCCGACGTTACCGTGTCTGGTAATGACCTGCGTCTGACGGTACGAGAGGCCACCGTGTGGCCTCTCTAGCCACTCCCCCATGATGGGACGCTGTTAGGGGGTTGTAGGTTACCGGAAGTCAGATTGGGTGAGCTGAGACATAATCTCTCGCACCTCGGTCAACCCATAACATTTTCTTTCAAGCTGACCTACGGAGTCCCCATGTAGCGCCCGTGTATGGAGAGGTGCGCTTGCTCCTGCTAGTATCACAGCTGGCGTGAAGTTCCCAGGCTCGCGCTCATGGGGGATTGGGATGTGTAGCTGGCGAGTCTCCTCCGTTACCCCTCCGCCACTCCGCCACCTCTTTCAAGAGTATAACTTGCTCGCAGAAGAAGGCAGTGGCAGCCCACGTATCTGCACACCACACCATCGCCGTAAGCAAGGTGGCGAGGAGAGAACTCTCACCTCTAGGACCGCCACTAGGTTCCGCCTCGGCGTCTCGAAGCCGGGCACTCGGTGAGCATGTGCAGCCCCGAGTCCTCTCTCAGACGCTGGCTGTTTCCGGATCCAAGCAGCTGCCGTGTGGCCTCTCTAGCCACTCCCCCATGACGGGTCTTACCGCTGCTATTACGGGGTGCTCTTTTAGTCGGATGGAAGTGACTCCCGTAATAGCTATGGTTCTTGAGTCAACTTATCTTTTTTTTTTCAGTGAGACTATAGAAACCAACTGCCAAGATGGGTATGCGTCAGTTCAAGATAGAAGAATTGAAAGAATCTCCCAAATTCAAGGGCAACTCCGGGTGACAGGCAAGAAAAAATGTTTATTTGCCGTGTGGAGTGGAGAAAGCAATCCAATAAAAACGGAAGTAATAGAAAAAGACGATGTTTTTTGGAACACAAAAATGCAAGGAAAACTAGGTAGATTCTTCATGGACTGGTTATTACCAGAAATAGTTAACTCTCGTCAATCTCGAGGCATGCCCTTGAGAGACGATCAACCTTTGAATTCAAGAACCACTGGTGCTGTATCTCCATCAAGTTACAGTAGTAAAAAATGAGGCGGGCTGTAAAAGAAAATTACCATTAGAGGGATTATCATTTATCATCTCCTTTAAGTGAAGCATACGAAGAAAGTGAACCATCTCGCAAGAAGCAAGCCGGTTTGGAAGGTTTTTCAACAGTCCTCTCATTGGCTATAGATGATGATAAAGAAACTGACCAGCTACCTGGCATTTATTGTATGTGTTATTATGCTATTACAAACATTTTTACCAAATACATACATTACCTAACCAGTACAAACGTTTTTATTCGGGTACTAATCTTTTAAAGACAAGTAATTTTATTATACCTACCTAAGCCATAATATTATAGATATACCTAAATAGCGGGAAAAAGGGATTCAACTCGAAAAGGAATAGCGAATAGGTAGGTAAACCAATCGGCCGAGTACGCATCGACGTCACTGCGTGAACGCAGCACCGACTGTGTGAACGCAGCACCGAGCGGGAGCAATGACCACGTCGAGCGCCGAGCGTACGCGCCGCGCGGCGGGCCCCGCGCCTACCGCCGCGTTGCCTCTCGCTTCACCCCCTCAAATACCTACTCGGTTGCTTCTCACCGCGCCTTAACGCACCTAACAAAATAAACAATGTGTAGCTGTTGTAATTTTGTATGACGTCAGACATCGGTTACGGTTCAATGGTCAAGTAATCCTGACGCGAGTTTCATACTTTTTACCCATTGAACGCCGCTATAGAAGTTTTCACTTCATAAATACAGAACTTCGATATCGCCAAATGATTGTGGAGGTCAGATGGCAGTCGCTTTACAGAAAATATCGAAGTTCAGCCGCATCACTATTAGACAGGACAGACGACCACAACTGATTTGGGGAAAGGTTCAGAGAACCGCGTGGTTCCCGGCAGAGTAGAATTTGGGCCACCCCTTCTCTTCCCATGTGGTGTCGTAAAAGGCGACTAAGGGATAGGGCTGATTAACTTTGACATCAGCCCGAGTCAAAAATAGTGCCCGGAATATGGCAATAGGCTCACCCCCTATTACGTGGGACCGAATGCCGACTGGTGAAATGTGAGTGTTATAATATGTAAAATATAACTACTAAAGTGGCGTTTGTTTTTTTTTAGTCAGATATAACGCAGATATCCGATTTCTCAAGGTTAATTAGCCTACGTGTGGCTTTGGATAAGGATTTAGATATGATATCCGGTTGCAGAACGAGTAGAAGGGGCTTGTAGCTAAGTAGTAGCACATTGCAAGGTTAAGTCGTACTAGGTTAGAATGATGGGTGACCGTTCTTAGGAGATATCGAAAAATCGAGCTGAATGTGTGACTCATTTTAACGTTAGAGACAAAGGAGCTCTCGTAAATATCACATACCTTAGAAGGCAATTGCGAGGCTCGTAGTTAAATGGCAACTGTGTTTTTTTTTATTCCACTGATGTGGCAGACAAGCACACGGTCCACCTGATGGAAAGTAGTTACCGTGTGTAACACCTGGGGAGTCACACTCGTGCTGCCGACTCTGTAAACACAAAGAGCTTCTGTGCTGTCAATGTAAAAGTCAAAGCAGGAATAGCCTTTCCGACTGACAGCACAAAAACTCTCCAGTGAGCTCTGGCTCTACCCTACTCATCGACAGAACCACAACTCACAAGGTTATTATGGCCGCAGTATTATGCAGGGTGGAGGTACTTCCCCAGTCGGACTGCTCAATTGGACGGAAAGTTTGGTTAGAATTATAAGGCTTTTGTCGAAACAATTTCCATTTAAAAGGTCAGCCTGCACCAAAGTCTCGTCTAACAACCAGCCAGCGAGCCTGTTTATAGGTATGGTTGACTTGGAGCGTCGAAGATTGTCTTTATGGGTCCAAGAATACCCCAATTCCTCTTGACTTTAACTGAAGGAGATTATACAGATATGACATACATTCGCTGGAGTCACGTTCATCGGTATAAAAATACATCGATACCTACAGATTAATTTTATTTCTGGCTTTAAAATTGTATCACAGCGATAATAAACAAAGCGATAATCTAAAGGCACGTTGTATTACATATTTTTCTAATCATATCAAAACGTCATGCACGAAATTATTTCACGAAATTCGCTCAGTATTACTTGCACGAAATTAGCGCAATGTCATTTTTGGCACGAAGTTAATTTAATATTATTTACATGAAATTTGCTTGCACGAAATTCTATCAATATAATATTTGCAAGAAAAAATAACAACGCATAAAGAAGCGGTCAGTCTCAACGTAACTCTCAGGGATAGCCATATATTTTCTTTCACCATGAAGCAATTATGACTAATAGCCACTTATGAAAGTTGCGTGACCGGGGAACGTACCCAAACAATCAAATTATTGAGTCATTACAATGGAAATTACTTTTAATTCAAGCAAATTATACTAGCTGTTACCTGCGGTTACGCCCATTGATACGAATCTATCGGAATCGGATTTTGTGATACTATTATAAGGGCGTAAATATGGAATATTGCTGAATATAAGGTACTTTGAAAGTTTACTAATGTTTGAATATTTATTTTTCAATCACGCTCTGACGGCTGAACTAGTTCTGTCTAATATGGATTTATAGTCCACACTAATATTATAAATGCGAAAGTAACTTAGTCTGTCTGTCTGTATGTTACGCCTAAACCACAGAACCGATTTTAGATAGATTAGACCTTGAGAAAGGACATAGACTATGTTCGAGCGCGATGACCGACATCTTTTCTTTTCATAAATCCAATGAATTTAAATCAAACATGTGAACGTCATTGGTTAACTTAGTGCATTTGTACGCTACCGACAAGCCACCTACATGACGTCGTGTGCGTTGATACAAGCCGCCTAAATGTCACCGTGTATGTTGGAACTAGCCGCCTAAATGTCGCTATTGTGCTTTGATACACTTGGTACAAGCCGCTCACATAATTCTTTGACATTTAGTCGGCTTTATTGGCAAGTTGGTAGGTAGTTCCGACGTTAAGCGCCGGGTTATATGATGGCCAAAAATATCCCCGACGATAATACATTAATTTAATAATTAGTTGGATAAAATAAACCATTTCTAGCTTTTAATTATAAGATATTATAGTTTTATGGCAGTTAGAAATGCATTAATTAGCCGCACGGAAGTAATAAACAGAACTATATTTAACAACGTTCCTAGGAATACAAATTGCAATTTAAACATTATTTTTGTAATATTGCCGTTTATATAATTTATGACTAGAAATTTATACGTGGATAAATTATTTTCTTTATAGGGGACATGAACCTGCGTGGGTTTGAAGTATGAATGGAGTCCAATTGTGTCCCGTCCAATTGAGCAGTCCGACTGGGGAAGTACCTCCGCTCTACAAAATACCACGGCCATAATAACTTCGTGTTGTGTTCCCGGCGATGAGTAGAATAACCAGAGCTCACTGGAGAGTTTTTTGCTGTCAGTGGGAAGACTAAAGGCTTGTCCTGCTTCGTCTTCTTCACTGACGGCACAGAAACTGCAGAAACTCTCTATGTTTAGAGGGTCGGCAGCACGAGTGTGTCTCCCTTGGCGTTGCACACGTCTATAGGCCACGGTAACCACTTACCGTCAGGTGGGCCGTGTGCTTGTCTGCGCCATCTCAGTTGTATAAAAAAGGAAGGCTTTAGTAGTAGAATATGTGAAAGAGGATATGGTACGGGAGGGAGTGGCTGAATAGAGCTGTAGAAGAGTGGCTAATATCCGGGACCAATGGGTATATATATGAGGTACGAATCTACAGCTATTATTCCGAGGTACTAATTTTACGAGTCCAGCAGTTTCAAATGAATGACTCGAAAACATTTTGGTTCTTTGTGACAATTTATGATTCCGCCGGTATGGATGAACTCATTTAATTTACGATCTCTTGGCAGACAACTGGCCATGGTGTTGATGACTCAATCATCACAGCTGAACTTGATAGATTGACCAACTGCTCGGAAATTAGCTTATTATTATACTCTGTTAACCCAAGCGTGAAAAAAAAACAGACAAAAAATCTGTATAATTATGTCGATTTTTTCTTGCAGGCAATATTATAAAGAGGATTATACAGATTTCACAAGTTCCGTCACTAATAAGTACCTACATAGAATGTAACATAAATTGTCCCTGAATGAAATTCATACAATAATAATTACACAATTCTAAGTATCTATACTAAAAGTTGAATAAGCTGTGTAAAAAATCGTCAAACTCATAATATCTGTTTTCGATTTAAATAGAAAAAAAAATGAATCGGTCTAGGGTCTAGGATAGATTTGAATATTTGGCATGAAAAATGCTTATAAATTTAATTCAAATCTAAATTTCTGTTTAAATAATTTTATCATTACTTAAACTTTTGAATCACATACCTTCTTCTAGATCACTATTACTTTTTGTTTACATTTAGAACCAATCTTCGGCGAACACCATAAATATCCCATTTCAATTTTTTTTTTTTATCACTATGGTGGCAAGCTAGCACACGGTCCACCTGATAGAAAGTGGCTAACGAGACCTATGGACGGGTGCAACACCAGAGGAGTCACAATCGTGCTACCGACCCTGTAAACACAGAGAGTTTTTTTGCCTTCTGTGTAGGAGACAAAGCAGGAATAGCCTTTGGCTTTCCCACTGACAGCACAAAAGCTCTCCAGTGAGCTCTGACTACCCTACTCACCGCCGGGAACACAACACGAGGTTATTACGGCTTTAAACGGAATTACCGTCGTGCACTACCTCCTAATATCCACAAGTGTAGATAAATATTCACGGCATTAACAATTGTCCGTCTGTTACAATTTGTAGTGCCGTCATCACGGATGAAATCTTTTGATTTACGATGTCATGGATGACGGTCGACCACTGTACAGGAAAAGAACAGTAGGTTTAGTGGGAGTGATATTTTGGTTTGAAATATTTAAATGTTTTTGAAGAGTTCTTTCATTGAATAAATGTGTTGATTAAGTTTGTTATGTGTGTAAAATTTTATTGTAAATAATTATATCATAATATCTACATATACCTATTAAGGCTTCTATCTCATTGAGTAGTAAGACATCTTTTATGCTACAATCTAGGTCTAGGTATATTTACTTCGAATTTCAAAATTGTTTTCAAATACTTATTAATTTACGGCACGCAAGATTATTATCCCACTTCTAGCATTAATATCCCAGGACTTAAGGTTTGCAATAGTAGAAGATATCACTGCAAGTGTGAAGAGTAATAAGCAGTGCTTTTCGATACAGAAAGTAGAAAGCAAGTTAAGAATTCTTTTAGATCCGCTATTTTCAAAAGCTATATTATTAAGTACAGCAACTTCGATATTAAGTATATTTCACTAACATCATTAAATATAAATAACAAGAAGGACAGCTCCATCTTAACCTACTGCTTTACCGACCATACGGACTGCAAAGTGGGCAATTTTCCGCGACTTACCTGTAACAAAGAGATAACACATCATTATAATAAATTAACAATCTGAGGGAATAAAGATAAAACGGATGTTTAACCATAATTTGGTTAGCTTCGCCTATTAATTAACTATGTTACACACATTTTAGCCCAGACTTCGTAATGCTGTGTTTCATTAGAGGAAAAACCGTACTGAAACGGGTCCTTCCATTTTAGTTAATGAAAGGGGAGAGAAATATCATGAATTAACTACCGCCTGACCCCACAACCCCGAGAAGAAAACCACCTCAGACCTCATCTAGCTAGTGCATTGACTAGAAGGTGCTGATGGCTGGGACCACAAAGGTCTTGGTAGTGCCATAGTACTATACTTATTCTGTGGTAAGGCACTGTATGTCTGTACACTCTATTTAACAAATTGTATCTATTAAATCCAATTCGAAAAATCAGCCTACTATACTAATATTCCAAAGCGGATAGACCTAAGGCTTATATTGCCCTAATAATTTTTAATAAAAAAGTCATTTGTCAAAGCTGAAATTATTAAACGATCGTAAAAAACCGATGTAATTTAATAACCGCTGAAGTTTTGCTCGTAAAGTTTATTTTCGAAGAGAATTCTCATGCTCCATAATGGTTCTCGGGTGTTCTGTAGAAGTCCCAGTCACAGTGAAAAGCTTGATGATATATCGACTATCTATAGGATAAAGATAATTTTGCTTACTTTTACTATACAGATTTTTTTTTACATATTGAAGTGACTTGCACAAAACTTGCTGAAACTTCATACTTTATTCTCTGAAAACGATTCTTTTACACGAATATTTTAAAGCATTATTAAGGCTTAATTGCAGGGCGACATACCTACCTACCTAAGAAAGACTGCAGGCAGATGCTGGATGCGGCAAGCTGAAGACAGGGCGCTATGGCGCTCATTGGGGGAGGGCTATGTCCAGCAGTGGACTAATATAGCCTGATGATGATGATGATGATAATATAATATAAAATCCGCGAGAGAGAAAGTGACGGCCACAAGAGCTAGGTGGAACCGATTTAGAAGATTTATATAAATATATTTTTTTTGAAAAAATATTAATCGTATGCTACTCCTGCTTTGTCTTCTTCCCTGATGGCACAGAAACTCTCTGTGTTTACAGGGTCCATTGTCCACGGTAACCACTTTCCATCAGGTGGACCGTGTGCATGTTTGCCACCTCAGTTGTATAAAAAAACCTAACTATGAAAATGATTTTGTATGTTAATTGTCTTGTCACCCAATAACGTAAAACGACAGAGTTGGTTGAAATTTCGCTTTAGAACTATAAAACTAGTCTACATTATGGCATGTTTCCATTATAAATCAAATCGGCATTTAAATGAAAAGTCGTAAAGTGCAGTGCATTAGTCCTGTAATGAGATATGAGCAATGAACGATTGAAATAACACGACAGGTTACAGACATTGAGATGAAATAAAACTAATAATTTTCTGATATGGTATGGCCCAATTTATTAACTTAAGTGATTTTATAGGGGATCGCTAGGTATTAGAAAAAGTCTTTATTACATAACCAAAAAAAAAACACTGGAAGGTGCTTTTTATTCTACTAAGCTTTATAGCTATATTCCTAATACCAAAGATGTCACCGTGTTGCTGTCCTCTAGAAACTCTTATGATCTCAATAGCCAAAATAACTAAAATTCAATCATTCATTCATCAAAACATTCAAAACTAAAACAATAGTGTAAAAATATAAGAAGAAATTTAGTTGATACATGGAATATGTATCTATAGTTTTTGTACGATAATTAATCTAATTATATTTATAATTAGCTTTTGCCCGCGGCTGTTGAGTCAACGCTATTGAGCATTTAATTGTTCTAAAATAAAAGTAGCCTACGTTACTCCTTATTACATCAGCTACCTACCAATAAAACACCCGACTAAATCGGTCCAGCCATTTCAGAGATTAGTCGGAACAAACAGACCGACACACAAAAATTGTAAAAAATGTTATTTTGGTGTATGAACCGTATTCGGTATTATATTCATATGCATATAGTAAAGAACGGTTATTTCAATATTACAAACAGACACTCAAACTTTATTTATGTGTATAGAAATGTTATGTTATTAGTTATATATTCAACTCTTTCAAATAATCTTTCAACATAGCTCAGAAAAGTAGGACCAAATGAGAAACGAATGCGGGATAAAGTCGCTGCTCTCATCGCTACCGCTACCGCTCATCACTCGTACCGTGAACAGAGGAGATCGACATTCCTGCTCCACTCGTGTTGGCAGCGTCGAAATATCGCCACTAAATAAAACCAGCGCCATTGTCGCTCACTTGCCAAGTGACGAGCAACTCATTACGGGGTATTGTCTCCATTTATTATTTATTCGTGTAGTGATATCCGTGTGGTGACGGAGAAAGAATACTTAGTATTACCAACCCTTGTTATTCGAAGAGCGTCTTAAGAGGCGACTAATGTAAAAATATGCAGACGATATCACTGCGAGAGTAGATGAACTCGAAATAAAAACGTAGAAACAGTAGCCTAAAGTTCCCAACATTGTGAGAGGCCTATGTCCAACAGTAGACTGGGATAGGCTAATTGAATGAGCCATTGTTATTTGAATTCTTGAGCGACGTTGGATGGGTAAAAAATGTTAAACTCGCGTCAGGATCACTTGACCTTTGAACCGTAACCGACGACTGACGTCATACAACATCAGCTACAGATTGTTTATTTTGTTAGGTACGCCAAGAAGCTTCGTAGCTTAGCGGTAAGAGCTTCCACTGTAAGTCCTTATGGTTTCAGATTGTACCGGATTCGAACCTGGGCTTCTGACACTTTTTGTGATTAATTTTTCTTTTTGTAATTTATTACTTTTTGTGATTATTTTTTCTTTTTCTAATTAATTAGTTTCTTCTGACAGAAAATTTGTGATTGGTTTTATGATTGGCGCTATATTATGGGTATGGTATGGTATGATATGGTATGTTCTTTTTATCTTTTTCTCTATATTTAACGAAGGAAGGAAGAAAGAAAATGTTTTTACTTCTGCCGGCACTCCCGGAGTGCAACCCGTCTTTTTTTTACCTTAAGGAGTGATGTGAGTTAAGGAGTTAATTCGACCGAAATTATCGGTCCCTTAAAGCCTTTTTTCTTTTTGCGGCCCGCGGTTATTGAGCAAATTCAAAATAGAGGCGTGAGGAAGTGCTAAAGCTCCTTGATATTGTATGAAAACTAGTAAATGTTAAATGTTGTAATTTTTTTTTTTTTTGCTTGTTGTAGGTACTATGTAGAATAAAAATACTTCTCTTTTTATTTTTTTTCTTGATTTTGTGGCGCTACTGCGTGCGGCTAGTGCCTCTCAGTACAACTACTGCAGCGCTTCCTCACGCCGCTACGATTATTGTATTTCTGCTGTAAATCTTATTATTTTAAAAAAAGAATCTTAGCAAACGAAATTATCGCAATTACTAATATTCCCTCTATCCCCTCCAACTAAGCTAAATTGCTTGTGCTTGGAGTGGGTTCACGTCAGTAGTGTAATGGCCAGGATTCGAACCCGGGACCTCTCGATCGTAAGGCCGACTCCTTACCCACTAAGCTACCGACGCTTCTTTCTATTGAAGAACAATAAAAAAATATCTATCTGTGTATCGTACTTCAGATCATGCGATTTATAAAATTACCTTCATCTTCGGAGATAACTATATCATATTGATTAAAAGTTAATCTATAATTCTATAACAGATTACGTTAGTATGTCAATATAGCACTCCCCTAATTTATATCTACTGATTACTTCCTCATAGAATGCGTTATAATTGCCAGGTTAATTGGCAGTTTGACTTTATTAATTAATGCGCAGTCCACATCGTTTTGCTTGGTACAGATACCTGCAGAAGTTGCTCAACACCAAACATTGTACTGTACCAACCATCTTTGATATTTTCAATGAAATAACATTTACCTATATTGTCATTTTGTGATGTGTTTTACTGTGTGACAGGCTGACTGGCTCAGCGGTGCACGCTCATGAAAAGCGAAAGTTTAAAAGTAAGTAATATAATTTTCGAGACACTTCAATTTCCATCCCAATCTTCAGATCTATAGCTCTATACCCAGAGGTTGATACTTTCTTAACGAAACCTATCTTTACAAACTTCGTCTGAACCAAACTTAAATAACTAGTATTATAATAGACAATAATCTCCTTTTCTATACAGGACAACACGAGCAGGGCTTAGATGTCACCCGTATACGGTGCAGAATATTTCTTCAAGAACCAAGCGGTTTGGTGATTCCTTTCTTTGTCGCACCATTAAGACCTGGAACTCCTTGCTAGCTCACGTGTTTCCTTCTTCCTACAGTCCCGAGTCCTTTAAGCGGGACGTGAAAAAGCATCTGTTGAGGCCGTCAAGCTGAGTGCCACCATTGTTAACATGGTACGTGTATGTAATGGTGACCCTCTTTCCTGAGACTGCCTTCAGCTTACCATCAGGCGAGGTGAAGTCAAATTGACGTGTCCTACATTAAAAAAAAACGATAAGAATGCACTGCCCAGCCAGAATGATAACCTCGTATAAATCAACGCTTGAGACGATATACGATCATTAGGTGACAAAAGGCAGGCACCTAGTTTATTTAAGATAGTTATGATGGGCTCAGCTCTGGTGTCATAGATAGCTGATATGATGTAATATGGTGAGATACGATATCGAATTCTATTACTTATGAATCGTGGAAACCTATCTTACTTAATAGTGATCAGTGTCATAAGTCTTGGCGTGTGATGGATGAATATATGAATTGATGTTTAATACTCTTTCAGAACGAGATAAAGTTTGACGTATTATAGATTGATTTTTTGTCTGTTGACTGCAGAGGAGAAAGGAGAAAGATAGAATATGGAAAGGAAAAATGACAAAGGAAAGGCTTGAGCCGAAAAACATTTCATTCTGAGACAATTTCATACAGTGAGGTAGACAGAGAGCACCATGTTCCCACTTGCTACGTACCTGGCATAAAAAATTAGCTTCTTAAATTCAATCAAACAATTTCATACGACAAAAAAGGTACAATCAAATATATTTTTCATTGAACACCAACAAAATGTCAACTATTTTTCACTACGACCCAAATCAGATAAAATGGAACGTTGAAATTAATTTCCGTGATACGTCCTACTCACTCGCATGTCGTTCGTGAAATGACGACGGTCGACCGCCGACGCCTCGCGAAGCCGGAAATTTAAACTTTTCGCCGACTACCCGCGTTATTTAACTTTTTAATATCGATGTATTCAATCTATTACAAAGAGTTTTTCATCTCTTTTATGCTCAAAGTTATTGAGAAATTGGAGGTTGTGAAGTAGGCACAAAGCCAACTGAATAATGTCATATTTGTGTAATCCTGTTTTACACACTAGTGTGATACCCTTGTGTGACGATTTTGTTATCCATTTCTCATTTATTTTATGGGGTGGCTTAGTGGTTAAGGAGTCGGTCTTACGATCGAGAGGTCTCGATTTCGAATCCTGGACATTACACTACCGACGTCAACCCACACCTAGCATAAAGCTATTTAGCTTAGTTGGAGGGGTTAGAGGGAATATTAGTAATTTCGATAATTTCAGTTGCTAATATTTTTTTAAAAAGAAATTACTTTAATTCTTTAAGAATGTATGCTGTACACCGAAGTACCAGCTTCAATTCCAACTATTCCAAGCTTGCACTTTGGGGTCGACTCTACTGCTACCCCTTCCTGAGATTTGGTTTATCTTAACTTTTACAGAAGCGACGTCCATTTGACAAGCCCAGTCATGAAATGAAATTATGTGTGAAATTATCTTGGACCTCAAAGATCTTAGCGATACACTCCACAAACATATAAGTTCAGTAACATGAACATACAGCTTCCCTTGATTGATTAAATACACGAGTTGGCAAAGGATCATAGATCTCAAGGCCAATGCTCATACATAAAACATGATCCAACCCGAAGGACGTAACAGGTCAAGGCCGAACCCTTCGGTCATGCTTGAACAATAAATCGTTTCTGAATAATAACACAACTGCATTATTGGGGAAAGATGAGACGCTTATATACTTAGGTACAGTCAGCGATAAGAGCTGTTTAACACTAAACTATATTAACTTTTTATATACTCTCATACTGGAATTTATTTATTAAAAATTAAAAACAAAACTTTAATGATAATCTTTACGCTTAGAGTAACAAAATAAATTTAAAAAAACTACATTATGAGACGGCTCTTCTATAGACAACTGTATCGTTATATAACTTTTTTTCCATTACGATTCACCTTCAGCTGGATAAAAGGAGGATTCAATACATTTTGTCTCTACATAGTCTGTGGACGTGGCGTCCAATCCAATTTTGATATTCTGTGCCAGAAGACCGTCATTAAAGTTTTGTTTTTAATTTTTTATCGTTTACATTTCAGTATGAGAGTATATAAACTACTATTTTTACGCCCAAACTAACATCGTAAACGCAAAAGTAACTCTATCTGTTTGTTACGCTTTCATGCCTAAATCACTAATCTTAATGAAATAGAGATGGACTAGATATGAGATGAACTAAGGTTGAGAGAGAACAAAGGCTATGATTAGTCGCAGAGCCGCGGGCAACAAGTAGAAAATAAATTAAAAAAAAAACGTTTTCCTCTAAAGAACACAATCCATTGATGTTAATTTCAATTGGTGAATGGATATAAATGCCTTTATATCAATTCAACCTAAAAGCTCAAATAGTTTCAAAGCCAATTAGTTCCGACATCACTAGCACGCCAAAAATAAAGGCGATTACAACACTATTAATCAGTATTCCAAAAATTTCTGTTCCACCGACGATGAAAAAAAAAACGAGTAAATTAGACAAGAAGGAATGTTTAGATTTTACAAAGCGATACCATCTTCAATAATAAATTACCACGTCTATTAGTGGCCAAATATTTTTTTTGATTAAAAAACTAGTTTATGTAGACCTCTTCTATTGCCGCCAATCAAAAAGCCGAGCCAAACAAAATGTACAGTGATCTAGGGCTCTTAGAAAACTGGTTGACGGAATTTGGCGGTTGTCCAAGTTGAGATAAACTTCACCTATTGTACATGAATGCCACTCAGAATTACACCGTATGACAAATGACATAGAGTTGTAAATTGGTGTACGCTGTCAGTCGGTAAAGTTATTCTGTTTTGATAGCTTTGGGGTTGATATGTTGATGAACGATATAAAAACGATGTTATAATTTCAGTGAAATAAATAAATCGCGTGTAATTGTGTTGGAATATCATTCCTGATGAGAAGTAGATGTATTTAAGTTTATTTGTACAATTTTTAAATGTATAATGGTGTGATGCAATTTATTTGCAGTTTTATTGCCAGTGGTATGTTATTTATACGATTAGGTACTGTTCAATAATTAATGTTGCAAGTGTATGAATGTAGCTGAATTTTATTGCATCTTTCAAGCGTTCATGTAAACATTAACAATATTATTCCTACACGTGTACGTTGTGTTAATATAATTTGCAAAGAGTACAACCATGGTCTCATTTTTATACCGAGTAGCTATGGCTCGCGGGTGCCCGTGTGAAATTCTGATCTAGTTCCTGCATTCCAAGGATAAAATGAACATCAGAAAAACACGGCAATATCTTCAAACATGACAAACTTCACATGAATATATTTTTGATGCAACGAAATTTTAAAGAAAAACGCTAACTTTTACAATAGGTTTAGATTACAAAACTATTAATTCTATTTGCAAATCCAGTTATACTAGACATGTTTATTTAAAATACGTCAAATATTTAAATTAGTGAATAAAGAGCAAATTAAAGCTTATACTTTTATATGCTCTTTATTCACGACGAAACATTTCAGAGCTTATTGTTCTTACATGACCCTTATATGGTCTACAAGTAATAGTCAAATATCGTTATATTGTCGTCCCTCTGCATGTACGATTAGATTTAAATTCAACATACAATGTGGTTCAAGTTTCGGTTGTAAACCGACGATATCAGCGAATCTGCGACTTTTACCGATCCATCAACTCTTGGCTCAGTTTGATTTCGAGCAACAGATGTCCATAAAAACCTACTACTTTTCGTAAACGCTACAGGTAAATAGTTTTTTAAAAGTGCATATAAAACAACTGTAAACTATTACCCCCCTATTTTGTCATTTCAAATATGAGAATAGTTTTCTGCAAGAACTCTGGCCTGAATAACAGTTTAAATACAAAATTAATTATAGTTTGGCCAGTAACTTTGAAGCCAACCTACCCGCAATTTATCATTTTATATATTAAATTTGATTCGGATCTTCGACTATCACCAAATGCTGTGTGCATACAACAAATTGCCGAAGAAAACAACGTTAATTTCAAGAAACATTTGCTGCGTAAATGTACATAAATTTACTGCTTTGATAAATGCCCCCCTCCCACTCCCCCCCCCCCCCCTCCTAAGCAAAATATTAATTTGCTGATGCATGGACAAAAGGAAAATGTTATGTAGTAGACTGTGGTGGGCAAATTGATTGCTTGACTGATGTAGTGAAGTACTCTCACCACATTGTTAAGTCAATTTTGTCAAGTTGCAATCAAGTCAATGTTATTTAATTGATGTCAACAATATGAGAAACTACGGATATGTCCATATAAGTTCTTCAATTCAGCCCCGAATGGACCCCATACAATCAATCAATCAATTAGTCCACTGCTGGACATAGGCCTGTCCCAATGTGCGCCATTTCGTCCTCCGCCTTCCGCATCCAGTCCGTCCCAGCCACCTTTTTCAGGTCATCGGTCCATCTGGCTAGGGGGCGTCCTACCCTTCGTTTGCCTTCTCGCGGTCTCCACTCTAGGACTCGTCTGCTCCAACGGCCATCGGTCTTTCGACAGACGTAGCCAGCCCATTGACACTTCAGCTTGCTTATTCGACCCCATACACTAGTTACTAATTCTAGGTTTATCGTACTAACTACTCAAGTAAATAACAATGCAAGTTTAGATTATGAATTCAGCATAGATCTGCATTAATCGACATAACCTTATAACGCGAGTTCGTCCGTCTGTCCATCACAGCGCGCTCTCTGCATACAAATGACTACGACTCGACACTTCAAAGGGTAGGTTGAACTAACTTTCTATCATCTGTGAAATCGAATTATTAACGTGCTCTACTGGTGGTCTCAAAGAGTTATGGTCACCCATCTTAAGACTGATGTAGCTAGTATTCCTTATCCTCACAACGAATGTTAAAGCAGAAGAGTTTGTTTCGACAAGTTAATCTCTGAAAGGAAGTTTGAGGGTGACGGGTGGAGCCACCTGTCACCCCAGCTGAAGCAGGCTACAGCGGCGGCGGCGGCGCGGCGTGACCTCGTGGTCACCCCACCCGAACAGAGCCAGATCGAGAGAAAAGGCCCTGGGTCAGCCGGGGTGCGAAAGTTATGCTCTGTAGCTAGGTACCTCACCTAGCCCTGAACTACGACCCACAGACAGCGTGCGGTTTAGTCGGTTCGGGTCCGACATAACCTCCCCCTCCGGCTCCGGCGTGGGTGGAATACGTGGAGATTCCCCGCACGATAAAAAAAGGGAAGTTGAAGGGATAGGGATCCTAACAAGATCATAATATCTGATTCGTATTCATGCATGTATTATATAGCTTTCGGCGATAAGGCTGACATTTGTATTATAAATGTTTTGTTTTCCATACATTTATGTATATTTTGATTGGTGTACTTACAGTAAAGTTTATTTCGATTCGATTCTACTAATAAATTCTGGTATAATGGAGTTACTACAGGGGGGTGTGGGAGTCACTGGGAGGGTTTAGTCCCGGAAAAAAACAAGGCACAACTAAGATACTTCTTATTTTAATGTCTGTCAACATTGAGGAACAAAAATGTATTTGATTTATATGCCTTCCATGTTTTATTTATACCCTTTCTAGATTTTTTTACATCTTATACACAATAGATTAAGATTGCTTGAATCAGACATAGAATTACAATAAAAACATAGGTTGTCTACTTTTCTTTTAATATAGGACACGTCAATATGACTTCACCTTGCCTGATGGTAGCCTGAAGGAAAAGTCTCGGGAAAGAGGGTCACCATTGCAAACACGTAAAAAACTTGGTATCAAATTATATTGTTTACTAAACAACAAAAATATGTTATCATGTAGATAAGATAGAAGAAAAGAAGAGAATCTAAGGGCTGTTCCACTTTCATATGACGAGAACTCATACCATTCTTAAATCATACCAATATACATTCTTAAGTAATACCGACGCAAAAAATACCTATGGATAGCACGATCATTAAAATTGTATACAGCATTATTTTGGGATGGGATTTGACATATATGACAGTCGTTAACGCATGTCAAATACGTCAAATCCCATATATTCGTCATTCTATTCCATCAAACGCGCATCCCATATATTGTCTAGAGGGGCAGAGTATATTTTTTTGGAATTATTGTCTGTTTATTGGCGATGGACGCAAAAACTACTAAACGAATTTTGATGTGGTTCCTTGCGAATAACAAATAATTAATTATTTATTGGGATAATATTTCTCTTATTCCTGATACAAAATCATTCATTATTCCACGGAACTCCTTGTATCCAAAATACACTTGGCTAGTTTTACAGCTCATCATCATCATCAAGCATCAGTAGCTATCACAAAAGGGGAGAAGCAGCGTCCATAGTAAAATTAGCACCATTAATGTTAGGGCACACTCCACTAGCCACAAACACAACCATTTTGGCCACCTCCTCCGGCTCCAGTATAGTCATATTCTTCGACAGAGTCTCATAAGTCAGTTCTCTGTCTTCTTCCCCCATATTCAAATTAGCCATTATATTCGTTCTGGTAATACCAGGTTGAATACAGTTCACACGGACTCCTTCGCTAGCTAGTTCTATAGCAGAAGATTTAGTGAATCTCTCTAGCCCAGCCTTTGAGATCGAATATGGTAAGTATCCATGTCTAATTCTGGTATGTTTTTCGTTGAAGTTCACGATGTTTCCCTTAGTTTTCACTAAGTATGGAATAGCTAAACGTGTTAATTCATATGGTACACGGAGATTTATGTTTATCATCTCATCAAATGCGTCTATATTGTCATCGAAAAGAGATCCAACCATGAATTTTGCTGCACAGTTTACTAAAACATCGATGCGATCAAATTTTGATACTGTTTTTGTTATCACAGTTCCACAGCTTCCTGGATTGGTTAAATCCAGTCGGATTGTCAAAGGTTCGATTCCGTTTTGTTCTTGACATTTATTTGCAGTATTTTTTAATCTTTTCTCGTTTCTTCCGACTAGGGATAACTTGGCTCCGTGCTTGGCGAAGAGAATCGCAGTAGCTGCACCAATACCCGAGCTTGCACCTGTGACTATCACTACTTTGTCAGTAAAATCCATTATTACACCGAAAAAGCTTTGGCAAAATTCGGATTCTCTGCCCACTGAGCTCCTCAAATATTTTAGGCTCACACTCGTCCCCTAGTCTTATTATTCCGTTTAATAATCTAAACTCATTTTCACAACTAGAAGTGATTTGCAAATGTGCGGTTTTGAGAATGGATTTAACAATACTGTAAGTACTGTAATATTTTGTTATCATTTATCAGTGATGATAAAGAAGTGATGATAAGAATGATAAAGCGGTGGTATTGACATAGTTTTTAATAATTAACAATAATTTATTATGAGTAATATAATAATAAAAGAGAGAATATTTTAAGGATGATGTAATTTTTGTAATAAAAACAATGCATTGCATTTGTTTAAATGAAAATTATATGAAATGGTCCCCTATCTTCTGTAACTTTTATTCCGGGGGAGGAGTTTTAGGAGATCAGTGGGTTTGCCGTTTCTTCACATCCTTAGCCTGTGTTGCCAGGGTAACAAGTACCCCCTCGCACTTAAAGTATTCCCCAAATTAAACTCGCAAGCTCCCTCTTATTAGTTTTCCAAGTTTAAATTTCGAACGTAACTCGCATATTTCCCAACTCCACAAATTTCATATTCCTCTTCATGTCACACACTTGGGCCTAAAGTGTACGTCAGTGACGTAATGGGGGAGCTTATCTCCGTCCATTAGTCGAATTGAACTGGGTGCTTTTGTTTGCAACGCAGTGTACTGGAATTGTTTCGATGCATCGTGTCTGTTCTTTGCTTTGGACTAAGTTTTAAGAGATAGCAGATTTATCTTAGTTTTAGGATGGTGGTTCGAAATGCCAATAGTTTGAGGATATTCGCCATTCTTCTCGGATGCCTCGGATTTTAAAATAGCGTTTTATCACGTTATTTTAAATAAAGATGATGGTAATTCAAAAGATTTATCAATATATACCCAAATCAGAAATTGCATTAGGCACAATTGTATGTACGGCTTGTTTTAGAATGCGAACCCCACTTAACCGATCGGCTTTCCCGAAGGTAGATTTCGAGGTTTACGACTGATACGTCTAACTATCCGAATCAAACTATCGAAACAGCAAAACGTGTAATTTGTGAATCGGCAAAAACATCGGGTACCGTATTGGGTACAAAAATGTCCGCACCGAATTTTTTTCCAACTTTTACGTGCACTCAGAACTTTAAAAACTAATCTGGCAAACAAAAAAATTACTAATTCAGCGTCTAAAAGTAATGGCAAATTAGATACAATCTTATCGCTCTCGCTACAGCTTGTGCCTTAAAAATAGTCGGTCTGAAAATAGAAAGCATTGTGCCATCTGATTTGTACCACAGAGTTAGCAACACCGTCTATATTAAGACTACTTATTTGTAAAAAAAGTACATGTTTATTTTAAAACGTCTGTAAATCCTCGAGGGTGTCGACAGAGGTGTATTTACAGTATTAACACCCACATTTTGCCAACTTTGATCTCGGATACCGTTACGGGGGCGAGCCTATAGCCATCAAGGAAGCATTTGGCTCATTGGCTGTATTTATATTGTTGGATGAAGAACTGCCCTATCCCACAGTCACCTTTTACAACACCTATGAGAAGATAAAGGGTGGCCCTATACTAATCCATCGAGAACCAACTAGGCACAATTATTTTTAACCTAGATGATATCGATTAAAATATTAGCGTTTGAATCTGTCTAGGCGGGGTGTGAACCCGCGATCTTTGCCTTACAGGGGCAATGCTTTGAATTTTGATTGCGAGGCCTGGTAGCTTAATGGTCAAAGCATTGCCCCTGTAAGCTTTAACATTTCATCCTAGATAATATGTTAAATGTATTATAAATTCCTAAGTCAATGCTAAACCACTAATTTGAAAATGCAAAGGTGTGCAAGTGAGACGGAAGCGAAAATTGGATGTGCGAATTTTTTTCCTATGAAAACTTATGATATATCTAAGAAGTAGTCGCGGGGGAGGGGGGAGGGGGAGGTTGTGGTTGGAAAATTTAATAAAAAAGCTACAAATAATTTTCTGAATTAACTATTATATTTTAAAGGAGCAATACATGAAGAGTTATTTCTTAAAAATAATATTATCTAGATTTTTTCCCTTGCGCTGCAGGCACGCCGCAGGCACGCCTCAAGCACGCCTCCGCAAATCGTCAGTGACCAGGCCGACATTCAACTTAAACGGTCACGTCAACAAATTAAACTGCTAATATTTGGCTCAAAAATAACACTAAATTGAAAGATCAAAGGCTACTACATTGCCCCAGAGCCATAAGATGGGGCTGCCATGTCTGCTCAAGGCATCTTTAAACCTTATTTTATCGAAGATGAGTGAGAAATTGCGGTTAATTTGAAACCGTGATCGTTATTGTCACATAATCAAGAACTTTTTGACCTCTTGGCCGCAACAATTTAACTGATTTAATTCTAGGACTTGGTTCCAACAAGATGGTGCCAATTGCCACACATCTAACCAGTCAATGTAAGCTGTGGCTTAATTTATTCCCCAATAAGTTATTCATCAATAATATAGCCATAAAATGGCCTCCCAGGAGTCCAGATTTGAGTCCTTTAGACAATAACTTATGGGGCTAACTAGAAATTGTTTGTGAAAATAAACCAACAACTTTGACCCAATTGAAACAAAATCATACACAGAAATTTCGGCAATCGCGAGAGTCACGTGTCGCATTATCGACAATTTGCGGACATATTTTAAGGAGTGCCTGCAGCTTGAGGGAAAACATCTAGATAACATTATTTTTAAGAAATAAATCTCCATTTATTACTCTTTTAAAATATAATAATAAATTTTGAAAATATTTTTTATAGCAGTTATATATAAATATATCTAATCAAATAATATCAGTTTCTCTTACCTCGGCTGGACATTCTATATGATCGGTATTTCACGCAGGCAGAGCCGACGGAATAGGTTAGTATAACCTACAGGATCGCGATTGTTTGGAGTGTAGATACTCGCAGTATAAATAAAAGTACTTACCTGTAACAAAATAATAAAAAACATTAATATATAATTATGATAATCTACATACTTCATGGGGGCCCAACTTAGATTTTTTTTAATTAGGCCACGTCAATTTGACTTCACCTCGTCTGATGGTAAGCTAAAGGCAAAGGCTCAGGAAAGAGGGTCCCCATTACATACATGTTTTGCGACCAAAAACAAAGTTGAATGATAGTGAATTTTTTTTTGTACACCCCTGAGAAGCAGACAAGCACGCGGCCCACCCGATGGAAAGTGGTTACCGTGGCCTATAGACGTGTGCAACAACAGGAGAGTCGCACTCGTGCTGCCGACCCTGTAAACACAGAGAGTTTCTAGTAGACAAAGCCGGGATAGCCTTTGGTCATCCCACTGACAGCACAAAACCTCTCCAGTGAGCTCTGGCTACCATACTCACCGCCGGGAACACAAAACAAAGTTCTTATGGCCCTGATATTCTGTAGGGCTGAGGTGCTTTCCCAGTTGGACTGCTAAATTAGACGGAGCTACCTCCTACGATATAATATTTTTTTAATACCACGGACCACCTGATGGGACGTGGTCACCTATGGACGTGTGCAACACCAGTGACGTCACACTCATACTACCGACCTTGTAAGAACCTTCTTGAATAACCCACAGAGGTATAAAATGGCAAAAATATTACACTAAAGATCCTATTCAATTTCTTAGCTAAAACAAAACTACTACAATGTTTGAATGCAAACGACCATCCCGTCCCCCGGGTAGGACTATTAAATGCGCAATTTAACTCCACTCGAGCGCAAATTGTTTGAAAATACCCGTAGAATCGCTAATTTTATGGCCCAACGTTAACGGCTAGGCTTGTTACTACTTTCTTTACAATTTAAATGAGACATTTGGATGCTGCGTGCCACTGTGGTCGTAACCTGGTCTGTGGGCGAGATTGCGAGGTGGCTACTATTTTGTGATAGGAAAATGGCTGCCTAACGTTTAAAAAGCGATAAAAGTGTAATATAACTACTTTTGTAGAAATAAGATGGTGTACAAATATAGTCAATTATGGTTTCTGATATTGTAAACTGCTTATTGGTAAACCCAATACCCTGAACCAATTTAGGGTAAGGTAAACCAAATATATAACATCTTAAAGGATCACGGAAATATCTGATTCTGTGACTTGTTTATTTGTATTTAAACTAATATGTTCACTCACATTACTATAAGAGCTATCGGAATATTTATTATGTTGTATTGTATGGAGTTCCCTCGTAATCATGTTGCTTGCAACATCGCGGAAATATGCCAAATTGGAGACAATACAACATGGTAAGCATCTCGATAGCTCTAATAGTAATAGTTTATTTGTATTCGTACCCAACCTTAGGCGTTAGTCTGCACAGGCTCTAAAGGAGCTTCTGCTCAGTTGCATTATTTATTCAAGTGAGGACATCTTATCTAGAAGTTTCGTCAAGCATCAATAACTGTGTCACTGGCTACGGGTCTCCAATGAACCAAATCAAAACAACCTTCGTTTTGGTCCTTCGAGCATCCGTTTTCATACACTATCAGGTGTTTTGAAACCTATACAAATTAATAAAATTGGGAGGGTCTGTTTGTAACCTTAAAACAGCTTTTTAATGAAAGCAATGTATCTATGACGAAATAGCAATTTAAAAAAAAAGTGTTTCTGTATGTTTGTAATCGGTAATCTCAAAATTGGTTGATTGTGATCGATTTTAATGGTATTTTACTCTAGATAGCTTTTTAACGTGCGGGAAATCCACACGGATCAGCCCCCCACTCCTCCCGCCGGAGCCGGAGGTGCTAGTATTAAAAGACGTAACTTGGGTTTCTTTTATTTTGGTGAAGTCTAAAAGTGAAAAAAATCTGAAAGCCCAGATCGAAGTTTACGTTGACAAAGTCATGGGCATAGCTTGTTGTCAGTAGATATATTTTTCTTTATTAAAAGTTGAAGAGTTCTTAACAGTAATAGGTTTTTAGTAGAATTATTTTTACAAAAGATACGTCTATTTGACCTCACCTCACCTGATTATAAAACTCCTGATTACAAATCTTAAAAGATCATTTGGACCAAGGTCTATTAAAAGAACCAATAATTAACCACGATCCACGCATCGATCCGAGCACACCAAAATAACAGAAACTAACCGCTGCGCTATCAAAGAATTATTAAAACCGAATAATATTTTATCAAACTTTCGCAGCCACTCCATTAATTTGTAGTCACCTTATCATTTCCCGCCAGGGAGATGAAAAATAGCTACCTTGTGGTCGGTACACACCGGCGGAATAAAAACACCTTGTTAGTCTATGATAAATGGTGGGTAATAACGTGTATTCATGGGTTTATTGGATTAAAATACTGCCGGTGTAATCTCTAGTGGTGCACGCTGTGAAGGGTTATTTGGTGGATAGCAAGGGGGTTAAGTAGGATGATAATTTTGGCATTCTGAAGTTCCATAACACAAAATATACGAAATATATGATGTAGCTATATGTACCTACTGGACTAAGAGCCCGTGCACGTCAGACCTTCGTCATTTTTTTAAAGCTGAAAGTTTGCCAGCGCATGCTCCCAACACAGGTGAGAACGATGACCCATTATTAAGTTTGGGTCACAGTGGTTTTGGCAGGTTAACGGTACTAACAGTGTAAAAAATAATAGTAAATAGAGAAAATATTTTTTTCTCCAGTAACCATCCACCCTCTGGTGCCGGCTCATCCTTGAATTTTGGAGCACGTTGTATGAAGATCAGCTTTTATACTATAGCATATACTTTCATGAACATTAAGGGTGTCTGGCAAGTGGTTACAACCATGTTAAATTAAGTGTCTGTTTAAGTATGACGCATTTTCTAAAAATACTGTCCTAAAAATCACACTTTATTATTTAACTAATATACTTGATTTTCTCATTTCAAAACTTTAGTACCGTTTACCTGCCAAAGCCACTACTACCCAAACTTCACAATGGGCCATCGTCCTTACCTGTGTTGGGAGCATGCGCTGACAAACTTTCACCTTTTATAGAATAACGAAGGACTGGCGTTCACGGGCTCTCAGTCTATACATATTATGTTTATGTATGAATATTCAATTTTCCCTGTAGTGTAGCGGTAGTGAACGAGGCCGCTACACAGGAGGCGCAGGTTAGATCCCCGCTCAGTGCAAATATTTGTATATTTGTAGTAATACACTTCGATATCGCCCATGGGTTTTATAGGTCAGGTGGCAGTCGCTTCACGGAAAATATCAAAGTTCTGCCGCGATACAGTGAGACTGGAAAAAGCAGATCCTGATCTCCGAGGTGAACGCTTCGAATGCGTCTGGGATATTGCTAGAATGACGAAGAAGACGGGGTTTTAAAAAAAAACTTAAAAAGTTGTTGAAATAATGATGGAAACCTATTTTGATCTATAATAGCCTATAAAAGGTGGCTAAAGCACGAGACTCAAGACTGTATGGTTGCGGATTAGTATCGTCCGTCCCCCATGAGCGCGGGCTGAGGGTGACGGGTGGAGCCACCTGTCACCGTAGCAGAACCAGGCCACAGCGGCGTCTCCCCATACCGGAGACGAGTTAGGGACTCAGTGGTCCCCATACTCGAGGAGGGCCAGATCGAGAGAGATGGCCCTGGGTCAGTCGGGGTATGAGGGATATTGTACTGCGACCCACAGACGTCGTGCGGTTCAGTCGGTTCGAGTCCGACATAACCTCTCCCTCCGGCTCCGGCGGGGGTGGTATCTGTAGGGATTTGCCGCACGTTAAAAAAAGCCGGGGCGGGCCTATTAGTTTATGTATATTTCGATTAGTGTACAATAAAGTTTATTTCTTTTCTATCTCTACCGCCCACAAAGCCCTCTGAACCAAACTTGTGCACAAAGATGTCGATTCTGGGAACGATAGCTGTATAACCATTGAGCATCAATATTCATCGTGAACCACCTCTATCTAGAAGGGTGCTGTTAATCACCCCGACCGAACTACTGCCGGTGGAGCTAGGGTTGTCACTTACACTGATAAGTTCCTCCTTTTATGGAAAGATATTTTTAAATCATGAATATATGTTTAATATCTTACATGAAAAATAACGTTTAATATCAGACAGATGAAGAATGCATTGCTCGTGTTAACAATAGTGTCTGGAATATGGCAATAGGCTCCCCGTATAACGTGGGACCGTACACTATAATTGGCGAAATGTGTGTGAAATGAGGCGTGATTATATGTATATATGTAATAGGTTTAATTTTATTTAATTGTCAAGATAATAAACAAATTTTTATTAACAGTCAAATTCACACTAATGTCAAGTAAAACTAATATACATATAAATTCATCATTATTACCAACCAATTACAAATGCACAATTAAATTAAATTACAAAATTAATTACAATACAAATGCGAATGTAACACACAATGTCAACCGAAAAATATAGTGTCCCCTGTCGGGTTCGTCTAACGATGCGCTCGGGCCTGTACCTGGTGCAAAGGTGCCCATGACGCTGGCCGAATTGCCTCTTTGAATGGCTATGGCCAGCCTTTGCACCAGGTACGACCCGGCGCGGAAATCTCCCGATTTCTACCTCAACCTGCGCCCGATGTCCTCCACAAACCGTTTGGCCTCCCGACTCCAGCAGCCCAGCGTCTCCACCGCGAAGGGAACGATATAGAAGATATAGAAGAAGATACGAAGAGAAATATCTTAAAAAGGCCGGTGGTGTATGATAACCACTATCATACACCACCGGCCTTTCTAAGATATTTCTTCATCAGCCAATTTCGGTTTCGTTCTAGTCAACTGAGCTCTGATGCTGCTGTACGTAATTGATGTAGCCGTTGTCGTAGTTATTATTTAATAGTATTTGTATATTTATGTGTTAAAATTTTCTAGTTTTTACGAGAGCCCCGAGAGGTGTCTGTTTATTAGCCACTTTTTTTTGTAAATTCATAGTTTTGAATTATGCAGGCATACAAAAAGGATCGAATTTATTCATCATGCATTAAATCCTTTCATCACAAAAATACTTTATTAAAACATTCGCTGGCAGCCCTATATAAATTAAGCCGTTCAATTCCGGGCCGAACCACTTCGTACTGGATCGAAGCGGTTACAGGAAGATAGTAGGGCGGGGGCACACCGGGCATGAGATATTCGAATGGACTAAGATATGTCAAATGTGGAAACTTGTGGATAACAAACGACAATTATATCAACAACATCCATGTAATCCATGTAACCCGTGTTTATGCAAATAAATGAATCTGAATCTGAATCTTAAATCGTAAACATTTTGAAATTGTCGGCAGTTTAAGAAAATATGTATACTCCACTCCCTGTGATCATGGCTGTTGAAAAGCCACCGAAACGTAAAATAACTACAAAAAAGCACGATAGATTTTATGAAAAATAGTTTTATATACTTCCCCTAATCATTATCTTGTAATACTCGTATCAGTTAAAACTTAAATGACATTATTTTTTTCAAAGAAAGAAAAATAACACGCTGCCAAACACAATTTCCTTCATCAAATTGCAACAAAGACTATGCTCCTAAAGGTTACATTATGTAAAACGAAATGATTCCTAAAATATACATCCTTTCCAAATCCTCCTTTATTTTTTGTATTTATTAAAAGCTCTTGGTGAGACCCTATCATTGCTTGCAACATTTACACAATTAAGTAATGTCAACAATATACACAATTAAGTAATCAAAATACCAAACAATATATTCTACACAAAAAGCAACTCAATCAATAATTCTCAGTGCACCCCAAACCCTACCCCGGGACAGCCACAGCGCGCAATCGCCATTACGTACAGAAGTAATTGGCCTGACTACAGATCGACTATCATACCAAACATTTAACGCGAGCAGTCTTTAGTGGAGGTGGCGGTTTGAACCTGGACGAGGTCAACATATAGCAGTGGTAGATAGACAAATTTATAATGAACTTTGAGAATTGGAATGATAACGGAATGTGTTTGTAACTTGATAAATGGTGAAGGGCATGGAATTCCTCTAATATTAGGTCGTTACATATGAAATTGACGAAATTTTCTTACAGATTCATGAGTTCGTTATTCGTGTAATTTAATAGCTATTTCCATTATTGATACTTTGTTTGAAAGTTGATTTCAAGATTTTACAACTCTGTATTAAATTTGGTTTTTATTGGCCGCTTGATAAATTAAATTCGATCTTCAAAAACAGTACTTCTTGAATGGATTTTGATGATAAATTTCGTATTACTTTTCTACAGCTGTCACTTTTCAAAAATGTAATAAAAGTTGCTGTTAGCTCAATGTTGTCTCATTCATACACAAAAAAAAAACTCATAAAATTTGGAATTGTCATTCCTAAAAAAAATGCAAAAATACTAGTACTGCAAATTGGGTTTCCTCCAATTTCTGCAATAAAACGGCAATTTATTTGTTATTGTCTAAGTTTGTGAAGATGTTTGGATGTTTTTTTTTTACATCAATCAATCAATTAATTAGCCTAATGCTAAGTCCACTGCTGGACATGGGACTGTTTGTTACTAAATTAGATGGGGCTGAATTATAGTATGGAATTTATCCCTAAAATGAGTTTTTTTTAATATATAGATATAGTGCAGGTCAATTTGACTTCACCTCACCTGATGGTAAGCTGAAGGCAAAGTGTCATTACATACACGTACCATGTTAACCCTTTTACTGGAGCGACCGCAGTTAACCCCTAACCCCGTGAAGACAACCTTTGCCAGGGCGTCGCCCATCAAACAGCAAGCGTACTTGATTGCATTTAGGTTGGCTTGCCCCTAAAGGTCTTGATAGAGCCCTTATACCCATTATTCATTTTACATTCATTCAACTTAATTTTCATTAAAATAAGAATCAAAATTCCACTAACCGAGTAACTTTACTACTAAATAATCCAACCAAAATACATTTCCATCCAAAGTTTGCCTGGCAAATATTGCGTTTTAAAGCTATAAGTACTGTACTGCTCTTATGTTATTGATGTCTGTATCATGAATTTTGTAATTAGCGTACATTAAATTAGGAGGAGGGTCGCATGAAATGGCGTGCATTGGGAGAGACCTATGTCCAGCAGTGCACTGCAGTGGGCTAATTGATTGAAAGCATATAATAAATAAAAAAAATAAGAACTTTTGTAACTTAACTCTTAGCAAAAGAAATTAACCTCTATACCCTTTCCACATAGAGGTGATATTACTTTGTCAAAGAGTTCTGTATTGATAAACAACAAAGTGATGTCGCCTCTATTCTTTAATGCATAAGGACGATATTACTTTGTCAAAAAAATTCAGTAGTGTTTTAACAACGTTGCAATACAACTAGGGAAGACATGCAGTGAAAGTTTTCCCGCTGACTGTAGGAAAAACCGTGTGTTTAATGTGTGGTACAAGTGATAAACAGATACCGACTTTCAATGTGATTTAACAATTTGATTACGATACTCCTCGACACGGCACGCATCGTGAGGAGGTTCCTTTCCTTGGAGACCTAGCCACTGGTAGTTTGGTGCCAGTACTCGATGCCGGTGGAGCATAATTTTTTATATTTTTTTAAATATGTAATTTTGGCTCTAAAATAAATAAAGAGGAAATATTAATAACATGAACTTATGAACTTATCGGTAATAAAATAGGATGATGCTAGCACAGATTTCCAAAGAAAGTTTCTGAATAAGAAGTATTAATAGCATAATCAAAATGTCAAGATATTAAATGTAGACCACTTATAATTAAAAAATATTTTTCAATTATAGGGATGTCAATTACGTTCCTTAAGAACTATCAATATCTACTCTTGACGCTGACTACACATACTTTTTAAATGGAAAAGTGTGTGTGTGTGTGTGTGTGTCTGTTTGTCCGTCTTTCACGGCTAAAACATTAAACCGATTTTGATGAAATTTGGTATAGGGGTAGATTAGACCTTGAGAAAGGGCATTGACTATGTTTGATATAAAGTTGATAGAAAGTTTCATTATTTCTCCATTTTCATTTCTAAATATTATACTCCTGATTTCTATGCACCAAATTAGCTTCAATGAAAAGATCGATTAAATCGATGCGATTAAATCGCTGCCGGCTTTAAATAACACTCCACCCAATTACCCAACAATCAAACGCGTGTGATTCCAGTTTTTTTTTTAAAATAAAATATAACGCTATCCTATTGTACCATTCGAAACTTTCTTTGCAATAGCTACTTTTACAATGACATTAATTAATGGCTTTAAGACTCTTGCAGACTGAACGAGATTTGTAGAAATATACCTTTTCCTGACTTTTGTAAGTGTGAAACCTGCCTTATAATCGAGAACATCAGGAAGAAATTTGTTACTTTAAAAGAAATAGAAAGAACAAAAGAAAAGCTTAGGCTACTTTAAAATTGGGTGCTAGATAAAACTGATGCAAGAACATGAAACTATTATAAAATTGTAAATGAGTCGTGTCTGCAAATATACGCCAAATATTGTGTTATATAATCAATGTTTAGGTACATTGGATGTATTAAAAAATATTTGGAGATAAAAAAAATGGGGTACGGTATACTTTATCTATTCTGAACCTGAAAATATATTATATTTAATGGGAATTCTCGTTTATTTAGAAATACTTTCTTTATAGGTACCTACATGCCTTTTTTCTGTAAGAAAACTACATGTAAAATTTTTAATTTGTATTTGAAATTACTTGAGAAATCATCCTTATAATTATAAAACAAATTTATAAATTATAAACGCGAAAGTGTCTAAGAATGGATGAATGGATGAATGGATGGATGTTTTAAATTTTAAATTTGTATTTGAAATTACTTGAGAAATCATCCTAATAATTATAAAACAAATTTATAAATTATAAACGCGAAAGTGTCTAAGAATGGATGAATGGATGAATGGATGGATGTTTTAAATTTTAAATTTGTATTTGAAATTACTTGAGAAATCATCCTAATAATTATAAAACAAATTTATAAATTATAAACGCGAAAGTGTCTAAGAATGGATGAATGGATGAATGGATGGATGTTTGTTACTCTTTCACTTAAAAACTACTGAATGGATTTTAATGAAACTTTACAATAATATAGCTTTTACATCAGAATAACACATAGGCTACAATTTATAACGATAACGAATTTAATAACGATAACCGACATCCACGCGGGTGGAGCCGCGGGCAAAAGCTAGTATTTTACATAGTAAAAGAATTTCAATTTCTAATTCCACTTAATATCTATTTATCAGTAACTCTGCCTACCTACTAAGAGCAGTATTAAAATCATTTTTAATTACTCGCTACAAACAATTGTTGCGGCGTCTAACGTTGAGGGGTTGGCAAACAGAGGCTCATTTCCTCTCTCATGGCGGAGGAAACGAGGTAAAAATACCCTCAGACCGGCTGTAATGAGGCTTTGTAGAGAGGGAAGGATGTTGAGGAATGATATTTAGAGGCAAATTTTACAAATAAGGTAAAGATGCGATTATCCTACTAAACATGAAAGCTTGTGAGTATGGATGGATGTTTGTTACTCTTTCACGTAAAAACTACTGAATGGATTTTAATGAAACTTTACAATAATGTAGCTTATACATCAGAATAACACATAGGCTACATGTCATCACGCTACTATTCAAATGAGCGGAGCAGTGATCATTAATGTCAAAATTGTCAAGGACAAAGTTGAGTTGAGCTCAACACTAAGCTATAACCGACATCCACGCGAGCAGAGCCACATACAACAGCTAGTGATTAATGGCCGTGACAGAATAGTGAGCGTGAACAGAGATTTAGGTCCGTACAAGACACTAAGTCCTGTACCCCTAGCACGAAGAACTATCGTAATCGTATCGTCAACGTATTGAGAAAACGGAGCATTGTGATTTGCCGGCTTCGCACACACACTGGTTTACAGTAGGCGGACGGCCAATCGCATTGCTTCATTCTCTCAATACGTTTACCACACGATTACGATAGTTGGTCGTGCTAGGGGTACTGTTCTCGATTAATCAGAGGACAGATTTTGCAGATTGTCTATACCATCTGGCTTCAGATAAATCGTGATTCAGTACTCTAGAATACGTGCCTTAATATTATTTGTAGGTATAATTGATATATCTTTCCTACTACCCTCCTATTCTTACTTCACACAAATTTTATGAAATAGGAAAGTTAGAAAAGATGTTTGTATATTTGTTATTCAATCTCGCTGTAACGGCTGAACGAATTTGGCTGAAATTTGGTAGAAATAGATTATATTCTGGAATAGCACATACTTATTTTAATTGAGGAATTTTCCATGGGTTTCCGCTTGTGGAAAGCGAGTATTCGAAAATCTTTGTATGCAGTTTTGTTTCTCTTTAAAAATATTTTAATGTTTCTTTTGAGCGGAGTCCACTATCTCCAGTATTTATAACACTTTCTAGGTACAATTGAAATCTTCCACCCTGTAAAATCTACATTCTATAATTTTTAGCTTTTGTAAAATTCTATTGTAGAAAAAAAAAACACCTCTTTTTCGCACCGGCTCCCTACCAACGACTGACTATCTGAACATTATTTATCCTTCAAATTGGTTATATAAGAATCTTCAGCTTCAATTCAGCTTGGTTCCAGATACGTGACTTGTTTCGTGAAGAGTAGCTGTGACCTTCCATCTTATTTGGTTCACCCTTGTGTTTATTACTATCGTTTTTAGTCTAGTCATCACGGGTTGCATATTGATAAACTTACAATAAAATGCAGGAATTTGGGAATAACAGCGATTAATATCCAATAAACTATCGTAAGCGTAACAACGAAGCATTACGATTGGCCGCCTCCTGCCGCCTGCCTAATGTGAACCGGTGTGTGTATAAACCACGGGTGTGAAGTCTGATATATTAGCAAAATCTTCGCCCATTTTTGAAGTGAAAACTTCTTTAGCGGCGTTGGATGGGTAAAAAGTGTTAAACTCGCGTCAAGATCACTTGACCTTTGAACCGTAGCCGACGACTGACGTCATCCAACATTAGCTACAGATTGTTTATTTTGTTAGGTGCGCTAAGAAGTAAGCGCTTCGACTGTAAGTCCTTATAGTTTCAGATAGTATCGGGTTCAAACCTGGGCTTCTGACACTGTTTGTGATATTTTTTTCTTTTTGTAATTTAATCCTTTTTGTAATTCATTAATTTCTTCTGACAGTCAATTAGTGATAGGTTCTATGATTGGCGCTATATTATAGGTTTGGTATGTTCTTTTTATCTTTTTCTCTGTATATAACGAAGAAAGAAAGAAAGACAAAGTTAGTTAAAGGGGGGGGGGGGGGGGGGTCGTGAATCCCTCACGTCACAAAATTGTCGCCCATTGAAAGTTCACACATTAGAGCAAATTTTATTATTTCTTTTGGCACTTTACCAACTACAAAATGAGTATTTCAGTTCATAAATAACACTTAATACGTTTAGAAATCGTATTCAATAAATAAAACATTAACGCAAATATGCCAACTATCACATTACCATAAAATATAGAATTGATACCAACCCTACAGTTTAAGGAAAAATATATTTGCCTGTGTCAAAGGGGTTCAAGGGGTTCAGTTATTTCGTACAATGTTGAGCCGCGAGCGGGAAAAACGGATAATATTGGTTATTTATGCTCTTTTCGCATTTAAGATTTGGGAGGAAAAGATATAGTATATATTGATACATAGGTCTTTCAAATGGTCAATATTTAGGATTCCGTAACCTAAAAACTTAAGACTCTACTGTCTGTCTGTCACCAGGCTGTATCTCAAGGTGTACTGTATCGTGATAGCTAGACATACATTTCTGTTGTCGTTATAGCAACAAATAGTTTAAAAAAATGAATTCTGAACCCCTAGCATGAAAAACTATCGTAATTGTAGCGTAAACGTATCGAGAGAACGGAGCATTGTGATTGGCCGCCTGCCTACTGTGAACCTGTATGTGCATGAAGCCTGCCAACCGCAATGCTCCCTTTTTTTTTCAATTTCTTTTTCATTAGGGTTTTTTATTCTTGACAGAATATGCCAAACCCATTGTGCCCTTAATCCTACTTATATCTAAAGGGAAAGAGAGTCACTGCGGGGGCTCCATGGCCATCCGACATAGGTATGCAGCCGTTGCTGCAGTTGGTTGTGCTAGGATGCTCAATATCATACCTACGTCATATTTGTTCAGCTCAAATTGCATCATAAGTGTCTCTCTTTCCCTTTGGGTACGGATACATTCCATCAAAACATGCTGAACATCTTCGACTTCATCGCACGAAGTACAGTTTGGAGTGTCAGATTTTCTTCTCTCGATAAGTGTACGATAGTTTTTCGTGCTCGTCGCAAAGAGGGATAATGTTGGACAGATAATGTTACAGAAACCTTATATTTGCGCTTTTTTTGTTTGTTGAATTGTGTCTTTGTACCACTTCAGTGGCAAACAAATGTCGGACCTGATGGGAACCAGTTACTGCAGCCTATGAATGTAAGCAACACCAGAGGTATAACACTCGTGGTGCTGACAACGTGAAAACCATATATATGCTTGAAGCACCTCATGTTGCAGTCGTTTGCGAAAACAATAGCAGGATCATGTGCACCCTAAAGGATGTTAATGGCACACACTGATGAACCCTGAAATTATTAATCCTTTTCAAACAGTTTTACATAAAGAAAAAGATCATTTATATAGTTGTAAGAAATAGTAGCGTTACGTAGATCCGCATTGTAAATTCGAAGCAAGGACCATCCGTCATTAACTGAACTGGAAGTTTCGCAGAATGTCCGATATTGATTTATTGTCCGCCACACGCCATTGGCTGTCTGCATTCGTTTATCTTTATGAAGGGCACAGATTTATATACTGATTTCGTATTTTTTATGGAGTTACGCAATTGTTTGGGTAATGAGACGACGGTTTCTGTTTTAGATGGGGGGAACCTTACCATCGCACTGCTAATATAAAATCCAAGAAAAAAAGGCAGAGAAAGAGAGAGAGAGGGGGAAGGATGGCCGCGAAAGCTTGAATGCAGTAATTTTGAGGATTTTAGATATATATTTAGATATGATTTAGAGCATATCTGCGTGATAAAATATAACTTTACCAGGACCTAAATATTTATGCTCTATTCTTTAATACAAACTTCGATAATATTTGATTATGGCGTCTTAGTGTATAATGTTTTTGAATTACGATTTGTAGCATTGTAGAATCGTGTTTGACGTTATTATCTATGTACTTTATGAATATGATTTAATTTGACGCAATTTGCTATGTTACTTGATGATATAAATATGTTTAAAAATGTTAAAAACGACTGCAAACCAACCATAATAACGGACAAATGGCTGAAAGCTTCTGGCTGGATTTGGTGTAAGGATACATTACAGTACACGGTCACAGTATTATAAAATACATGGTCAGTTTACTGAGACACAGTAAAGTACAGTAACAGGCTTCTCATCGCCAAAATAGGTTCCTATGTGTTGCGGGATCGGTATGAAAATTTCAACTCTGACGGTATCTCAGGCATTAGCTAGTTATGTTTATAAAATGTATTGCCTATCCCCAGATACGGTCATATTTTCGTTGAATTGATCGAGTAACAATTAGAAATAAAATATACTAAAAGTGACGTCATAGTGGTCAGACATCTGAGTAACAGTAGAATTCCTTAGACAAGAAAAAAAATACGCAGACGATATCACTGCGAGAGAAAGAAAACTTGAACCAACCGTTGAACTCTGTACCAACCCGTCTGTGTCTGTGTCTGTCTGTTTGCCAGCGTGGAAACAGTAGGACAAGGCCTCCCAACATCGGGAGATATCTATGTCTTACAGAGGACTGCGATAGGTTAATATCCATACTAATATTATAAATGCGAAAGTAACTCTGTCTATCTGTCTGTCTGTCTGTCTGTCTGTCTGTATGTTACGCTTTCACACCTAAACCACTGAACCGATCTTGATGAAATTTGGTACAGAGGTATATTGGAGCTTGAGTACGGACATAGGCTACCTTTTATCACGAGAAAGGGGGTTTAAAGGGGGGAAATAGGGGATGAAAGTTTACATTAAAGTTTGTCATTTCTGAAGATATCTTAATGAAATTTGATACAGAGGTAGATTAGAGCTTGGGAACGGACATATATAGGAGCCGCGGGCAACAGCTAGTAATTTAATATGTTGAGAGTAGTAATTCGCCATTGGAATATCATCATGAATCTCATAGAGATTTCCAAATTGTGTCCAAATTTCGAACTTAGGAGCCAAAGGTTTTTCAAGAATGACCGCCGCCTGTGCTCCCAAACTCAGAGAAAAGAGCGTCAGAGCCTGGTTACTTGTTTAGCAGGTGCACCAACTTGTAGGTGGGATTGGCTTCAAAGGATGATGATTTTGATGCCATGATATATTTGGTTCGTCAATTGACTACACCCCACCTGACGGTAACGGTACAATCCAAAGCATAGTGGCTGTCATTACAGGTGCTGTTCTTAGAATGGCGGGTGCTAGAATATCAAATACGTACCACGTGTACCAGAAAATTACTTATCAGTAGTATCAACATTCAATTTCATTGTAACTAAATTAAATAACTACAATGTTGTAACTATTACATTCTTGCTGGATAGGTACAGTTAACTTATAAAAAGCCATACTTCCAGATTCCTGGTCTGTCGCTATCAAAATTGAATCAGCATAACTTTGTATAAGTTATGTTGATGCAACGTTCAACCAAGTTTTCATATCATCCATCCATCTGTATATTGGGGTCATCAGTAGCGGACATTAAACTATTATCCAGATAGATCTAATCCGGAATTAAAAACAGAAAATATAACACAAAATAAAATATGTTAGGTATCACTTATCACATTCATCGCCTTCTTTTGTTTTAGTTTAAGAAATGTTACATCGGAATTACATAATATCCTATAAAAATTATAAGTGCGAAAGTTTGTAAGTTGGACGGGTGGACGGGTGGATGGATGGATGGACGGATGGATGGATGGACGGATGGATGGATGTTTGTTACTCTTTCACATAAAAAAATTACTGAATGGATGTTAACGAAACACAAAGGGTACAATTTATAACGATAACCGATATCATAGCGATAACCGAGATCCACGCGAGCGGAGCCGCGGGCAAAAGCTAGCACATACATATCTTTACGCCTGTAAATCCCTGAAGGGTTAGGTAGTAACATTAACATCCATATATCGTCAGTTAAGGTTGTCTGTCCCATGTGCGTAATAGTGGGCGAGCCTCTTGCTTTCAAGCGGGCACTTAGTTATGGGCTGTACGTTTGCTGTCGCACGGAAAACAGCTTAATCCCTTAGTCACCGTCTACGATACCCATGAGAAGAGATGGGGTGGTCCTATAATTCTCCACTGGAAACCAATTGGGAAATTTGCCATGCCTGACAACATATAGATTTCAAATAGCACCTATTTGAGAATTAACTTGAAACCAAGCAAGTTTCCCAAAGTGACTAATCTATTTCGAGTTGTATGTTTGTTTACATGCCTCGGGGGACGGACTTGATAACGGTGTTATATGCAAATTGTAATGTTAATTCAATTAAGTACATAATTACCTCACGGTCTGTCACCTCCGTGATTATTGAAATTAGTGTTGGAGAAGTTAATTGATGTGCTGGTTGCGTTTAATTTATATTGAGAAAAAGTATGGTTGAAATAAAATCATATCAAATTATAATTAGCCCAACGTTTAGAATACTACTCAGCAGCCATGATCGTGGAGTGACTGAAGATGGTGGTTCGTTAAAAGTGGTTACGAAACCTCCAAACAGTATGGATTTTTCTAGTTATGGTATGACGAAATTTTGTTACAATTTTTTCCTAAGCTACTTTTTTATTTCATTAAGTACATAGATAATGAGAAAACGTGTTATACAGCTTCCTTTTATAGTGTGGAATAAACGAACCATGCCATGAAAAATGCCCTAAAAACTAAAAGACACAAACATACATGTAAAGTAAGATTCCGGGCTCCTATTCCGACGTAACGCTGTTTTTTTTGTGCCACTTAGGCACTCGCAATACCAGGGGCATCATACTTGTACTGCCGACCCTGTTTTTTTTATTTAGGACACTTCAAATTGATCTCACCTCACCTGATGGTAAACTAGAAACTTAAAAAAAATAAGCTAATCATATTTTATTTTCCTATCGTTATACTGTCGTCATTAGCAAAAAGAATGGTTGGAAGTACCTTCACATTCTTCAATCATATTTCGAGGAAAAAGAAATTACAACTAAATTCACAGGTTTTCGAGAAATCACTGAACGGAACTGCCTTTATTGTCATGAAATCAATTAATACGCTCAATCATAAGGATCTAATCTATCTAATAAACATCGCTAAATATGACAGAGTTCTTAGTGATCTCAACAAATGAATGTCTTTTGGGATTATTTTTAATTATTAAGTAAACTCAATGAACCCTTGAGCATTAAAAGCGCTTCGACTAATTGAATTTATAAGTATTGTCAGATAGTCATCCTTAAATTTAAGGACAATGTTTATTAGAGATATTAGATCATTATTTACACTACCGATGAGCGCCATGAAACTGCAGAATTTTGATTTAAGTTTCTGGCCGGAATTTCTCATATAGGTTCCTTAGAGGTTAGCTGGGGTGCAAGGGAAATGCTTATGGGCCCACCTTACAACGCGTTATCTCAGAACCGAGACCAGATGATATTTCAGTCGATACGATACCGAATTAACCGGCCACCGGCCCTGAATATCGCATAACAAAAAAGGTATTTTATAAGTAAATTAATGCATTACCACTTTTTATTTGAGTAAAATTGACTAATCTTAATGATGAAAATATGTTCACTTAAATTTATTTCATACAGTAACTCGTTTACCTTTGAATACACGCTTACAACCCGATATTTTGAAAAAATATATTTTTAGTTATGTATTTAAATATTCAGTAATAATACGCATACAAGGATGATGCTTAAACGGATGTAGACGTTTCACAAAACCGCCGAAATTTGTTTATTGACTGCCACTTTCAGTTATGTTTATGGTTTTACATTTTGAGCCCTTTCCTAATAGCCTATAATATTCTATGGACCGTTTTATCCCTTGCTAGCGTTTTTTCTTTGTGTAAGATGGGATGTTATGCCGATTTGGGAGTGAAGGAGACTTAATGTTTTTTTTCTTGTGTTAGTGAGGGGTGTGGTTTGTTTATGTTGTAGCGCTATCATGTGCCAAGTACCTCAGGGAGTAGATAGACTCGATAGTTACGATGTCGTAGTATAGGACATGTTTTAATTAATTAATTGTTTCAATGCTTAATAGAGAACTATTTATACTGGGGTTTGGGGTCGTCACATCACTTGTAAGCCGGTACACATGCTGAAAACGAATAATATCGTTAGGCTTTTCTCTCAATCGTTAAGAGAATAAGACGGCAGTCAGTCGCAAAAAAAAAAAATCAAACGACGCATAAGAGAGCGGATCTTCGTGGTAAAGAGTATTTGGATGCTACCAGGATTGGTGACTACTTGGAAAACGGAAGTTGAAAGGAGATACGTTTGATAAAACTGTAATATAAGCTAGATTTACTTAATACCACTTTTGAATTCACTGTATGCCTAGTGGTATGGGCAATGGACTGCTGAGACGAGGTCTCGGGTTCGATCCCAGGTTTTACCATGGCACACACTAATGACTTTTCGTTGCTTTTCGAAGTTATGTGTGTATTTATCGCAGGTTTACAAGTGCCCGGTTAATGGCAATAGGCTCGCCACCTATTACATTGGGACCTAAACATAAACTGGCGAAATGTGGGTGCTAGCACCTCTGCCTACCCCTTCGGGGATATAGGCTTGAGTTTATGTTATGTTACTATTACAAAAATCAATATCAATAGACTGTATCTATTACTTATAGACTATATGATACAAACTATTGGTAAAGTACTGAAAAAAGGGCAAGTCAGAACCATTCAGAACCGGCCTCCGTGGTGTTGCAGTAGTGAACGCGGCCGCTACGCAGAAGACGTGGGTTCGAACCCCGCTCAATGCAAACATTTTAAAGCATGAATATGGGTGTTTGCATTGGTCTGATAGTGCCTCGAAGAGCACGTTAAGTCGTCGGTTCCGATTGCCATACGAACATCTATGGCAGTCGTCCTCAAAAATCCAACAACTGGCCTAACTGCAATGCTTCGATATCGCCTTTAGGTTGTAGAGGACATAATGCAGTTGCTTCACGGAAAATATCGACGTTCAGCCAAATCCGCAGTTAGACTGGTAAAGCGGACCCAGACTCCGAAGTGAAAAGCTTCGGATGCGACTGGAATTAACGCTAGGATGAAGAAGAATTTTCATTCATAACCGACGGGCTGACATAAAAGGGCATAAAAAATTAATGGCAGTAGAGGAAGCTCGTGAAGTATGTGAGGACGGCACCAACCAGTTTAACCGCTCCGACTCGGTGCAAAGACGCGTTGAGGCTCGTGATAGTCCCATACTCGCAGGCGATGTGGAACCGCTCACCCTTAGGAGGGACTTCACCTCGCTGTTTTGTTCTACCACTGTCTATACAATGGCTTGTGCTTAGATGAATTGTTCGACATGATGCCCACAGCTACATTCTATCATCGCACCGCTCGCCATAGGCAGGGAGTTCATCCTCACACATTGCGACCAGAAATGGTGCGAACCGTGCGGTATGAAAGGAACTTCATCCCACGCACGCTCAAGCTGTGGAATGAACTCCTAGCTTCGGTTTACCCAGGCGACTACAATTCTTCAAGAAGGACATTTCAAGGTGTTTACAGGGTCGGTAGTACGGCTGTAATGTCCCTGGTGTTGCATATGTCCATAGGCCACGGTAACAACTTTCCATCAGGTGGGCCGTGTTGTCTGCCACCTAAGTGGAATAAAAAAAACAAGCCGAAGGTGGGCTTTTGTCTCTGTCTACCCAGGAGGGAAATAATCAAGAGCATTATGTGCGTACAGCTAATACTTTTACAACGGTACCTACTGAAAACTTTATGTTAAGTGTACGTTATGAAAACCATTCATTGCGTTGTAAGTAGTTTAATTAGTTCTCATTTAGTGTATAAATAGCCCGTTTCACTGCTCCCATTAGCGAGATGGGAGTTGTGTGTAGGTGCGAACTGCGGGAAGCCATGCAAAATAGGATAGGCCGGTGTGTAAAGGCGAATCTCCACGGTACGTGAGTTGCAAACGGATGCGAATCAGCGCGCAGGTGTATTCCTATACAGTAACACCCACACGAGTGACACTGACAAAAAAATCCCAATATGTCATAGGTGTTACTAGATGCAACGCTTTCGCATCGACACAGTTAAAAAAAGAAGTCATTAATTCTATAAAATTCATAAAAACTATACTTATAAATTTTCAAGAAACTTAATTAATACTAGCTGTCGCCCGCGGCTCCGCCCGCGTGGATGTCGGCTATCGCGAATCGGGGTATGAAAAATAGATGTTTGAATAGATGTTTGACAGCTCACACACAATGCTCGATATAACTTTATTCTAGCGTCAATGTCAGTAAGCGGTCAATATTCACGTCAATCCACACTGTTTCCACCAAAGATGCACTCGCAGAGGATTGAAAATTTGTTATACAAATTTTAATTCTCTCCTCGCCTCGCCCCGCCTAGCCACACTGGTGGAAAATCACCTTGAAGGTGATTTATACTCTATTTCGCAACCAATACGGTTCATTTTTGCACAAACAAATATTTCAATTCACGCCTCGCATATTCTCGTCAATCCACACTGTTTCCACCAAAGATACGCTGGGAGAGGATTGAAAATTTGCCATACAAATTTCAATTCTCTCCTCGCCTCGTCTCGTCTCGCCCCTCTGGTGGAAAATCACCTTCAGACCTACCCGATATGCCCACAAAATTTCATGAGAATCGGTCGAGCCGTTTCGGAGGAGTTTGGCAACGAAAACTGTGACACGAGAATTTTATATATTAGATTTAGCATTTTTCTTGCCGAACGGGCATTTTTCTTCGCTGGACGGGGTTCATTAGTCTATTTACTACAATCGAGTACCGAGTATCAACGGAGTACTCGGCCCATCTCATAAACACAGTATTTCTAACACAATACATCGCAAAAAACGGCGTGAGATACGCGATATGAGTGAGTATTCTAATATCAATATTGTTCTTTATACTGTCAATGTGTGCATGTTATAGAACGTATTCATGTCAAATTATACCAAAGTGGAAGCTATTTTTTACGCCGCAATGGAGTGACCCTTACTGCGTCTAAAAAGTGTATAGTCTAAGATTTAAAGATTGATTTTCAACATTTTGTCTGGTAGTAATGACGAAACTAATTCAACACACAACATTATTTATTTAGTGCCGTGATTGTGACGGACACCCATCACCGAGTTATCTTCTAATAGTGATTCAGTTCCGTGCGTGGGTCGCGACCCAATTCGTATCGGTTCCGTGTTCAGATAGGGTCTAAAAATATTTAGTTATGTTTCATTACTGTTATTTGCAAATTTAGGGTTGGAATGAAGTTTTGTTCATTGTCATAGTCTGTATAGTATTACATTTATCCGTCCTACCGGCATCAATCCAATTAGTTCATTCCAACCTCTGTACTAGACAGCTGTCTTAACCAAACCCCTTTTTTAGGGTTCCGTAGCCGAATGGTAAAAAACGGAAGCCTCATGGATTTGACATGTCTGGCTGTCTGTCCGTATGTTACAGCCACTTTTTCCGAAACTATAAGAACTATTTTAAGAGTCCCCCAGAACTGAAACTATTTTTTTTTTTTACATCAAACTCATACCCATTTATGGATAGGTCTTCAAAAATGATATTGAGGTTTCTAGTATATTATATCTACTATTTCTAAACTGAATAATTTGCGCGAAAGGCACTTCCAAAATAGTAAAATTACCCGGTTAACTTATTTTACATCAAACCCATACCCATCTATAGACGGTCTTCAAAAACGATATTGAGGTTTCTAGGATTTTTTTTTTCTAAACTGAATAGTTTGCGCGAGATGCACTTCCAAAATAGTAAAATAAGTGCCTATCCCCCCGTTAACTTTTAAAATAAGAGAATGATAACACTAAAAAAATATATATGATGTGCATTATCATGTAAATTTCCACCGAAAATTAGTTTGAACGAGATCTAGTAAGTAGTTTTTTAAATAGGTACGTCATTAATCGTAAACCATACATTATTGCTGCTATGGAACCCTCCATGGGCGAGTCCGAATAGCATTTCACCGCTTTTTTTTTTAAAGTAAAGTAGCTTGTGCGTTAATACAAAAGGTTTTGTTTCCATATAGCAAATGTATTACACGAGGAGTCCAAAAACATTTCTACCCAAAAGCATTAATATTTTACAAATTTGAACACAGTGATACTCTGACATACACAACACAATTGACCCACTTTTCACGGCCCGACTGTACGCACACCTGTGCGCTAAGGGCGCGTCTGCGTTAGGCGTAGATGTAGTCTTTTTTTATATAGGTCCCATCAATATGACTTCACCTGACAATAAGCTGAAAGCAAAGTCTCAGGAAAGAGAGTCACCATTACAGACGCCGACGATATTACAATGGTGACCCTCGGCTCATTAGATGCTTTTTCACGGGTGTGTAATGTTGGGTATAATAATAACAAATGCTCTAATTTCACTTGAAATAACATTCATATGATATAATTTTTATATGCTATAATGTCAAGTAACCTAAATTCATATGACCTATTTTATATCATCTAATATTCCTATAATATAATAACATTTAGTATAACGTTCATTCACTGGAGAGGTTTTGTGCTGTCGGTGGAAAGACCATAGGCTTTTTCTGCTTTGTCTTGACTGAATAAAGAAAAAGCTGTAAGCACGGGTTAATTAGTAGTCAATCGCGTTACGAATTATGTTGGACATATTCACTACATTGCGACACAAGTGTTTTAAGAAATTCAAGTGCAGGCTAACTGGAGTCGATCTCGCAGAACATAAAAAAAATAAGGACAGGTCAGAAATACTTGAAAGCCGCGCCGGGCTTGCATGAAACTGTAAGTGACAGAAGGAGATGTTCGTGATGTGTGTAAGGACAGAATCAAACTACAGATAAATTAAAGATGAGATATTAATTTAAATCAATGTGATTATTCTGCATGTATTTTCGCAGCGCTCATTTTCGTCCAAATGTAAACACAACCTTAAGCTACCGTTTACAACATTGTTTTGTAGGTGTAAAAATTTGAACGCACCATACTGTCTATCCCGTGCTTTAATGACAGTCCCGTGGTCGTATAAAGACGATTACAGAATTGGGTTAATACTTGACTGTACTTGTAGTTCATAACCACGGAATGCACCATCAAGATGAAGTACCCTTAAACTTCTTAGAAAATATACAATCATTAGTTGCATCCGTGGTTTTCAACTTGGAGCCTGAAGTGCTCTTACTCTTCGCCATTTTGATTTGAGGTTTATAACTTTTATGGGAGCGACTCCCATCTGGCCTACCGAGAGCCAAACCTGGCCAGAGATTAGCGAGACCATCAATCAGTATGTACGGGATGAAGCATACTTATCTGCACCTGGTATTTCCTGAATTGAACCAGTTCATTTGTTCTAGTAAAGTAGTCATCCAGTGATAAATACTATTACTTATGGCTACAGTACCACACACACCATCAGTTTTAGCTTACACATCCCAAGTTACCAACCAAAAAGGTCGTGTTCAATAGTACAAATAAATTAATATACTGGTTACTTGCTCATTTCATGCAACTTCGTATTTAAATAGATAATGTTAACTTGTACGTATTTGACAAACAAAAGTATCTATCAATTAAACTTAATAACTTTCGTTTTCTCTGTAAAAAAAATAATTTTTCCATTAAAAAATAAATCCAAATTAAAAAAAAAACCTGTTTTAGTCTATGGCCGATCGAGTGCGCATCATCTCTTGTTAATAAAATAGTACTATTTTATTCACTAGAGTGTTGAAAAATATAGTACGATACACGTGTATATTGATGATTACCGTCCTCGGTTCTCAATGGCGCCTTAGCGGTAATCACCAACTTTACACACTTTTGTACTATTTCAGCTACAAAGATTGTAATTTTTTTGTGAACTGCTTTCGGCGACTGTAGGTACCTTTAACTTGATGTTCCAATGAGTAACACTAAAATTTACTGTCAATTAATCGAAAGCAAACATACTCGGGCTATGTCTATAGCCAACCATAATACTCCCTTGACAACTCAGGTAGGGAAGAGTCCTTAGGAGCACTTCGGCCACCGGTGACGTAATAACCATAAGGGTACAATGACGTCATTAAACGAACGATTATCGCCATTGTGACCTGTTCCTTCCGCTATATTGATGTGTTTTATTCCGTGAAGGGCGGTTTCCTGGAGAAAATCGGGGGAATAATTATGAGGTTTTTATTCCTGTTGCTGTATAAAGGCTCCCCGTGGAGTAGAATTTGCCACCCCATCTCTTCCTCTGGAAGGCGATTAAGGGAGAGTCCTGTTCTTTATCCGACAGTAAACATGTCTATGACTTAGTGGCGTTTCATTAATATCCAATTGGTAGTAATTGGTAGCAAAGTGGATGTTATTTAGGTAGATGTGATGCCCTTGGTGTTGCGCACATCCATAGACCACGGTACCCACTTTTCATATAAACCACGCATCTTTTGACTAGAGTACAGTCAAATGACTTAACTTATTGATGAATTCCATGATGTATTGACAAGGGGTAAGTAAGTCAAAAGCTTTAGAAATCGGCAAGCTTTTATGAAAAGTTTAGTAAATACCTAATAGAGGTAGCTCAAAAAACATTACTATGGAAAAACGAGACCGAAAATGTGAATGTTCATCCTTTTTGGATCCTTTATGCATCTAAAGAACTGCACAATATCTTGTTCAGTATATTTAAATAATTGCTCAATATGAATCAAAATATTTACAACCTAAATAAACAACAAATTTCACCCATGCCAAACCTCAGCTCAATAAACCAAGCGAAAAATACGACACTAATCGAATAACAATAAACAATTATAATGTAAATGAGACGTCCGCGCTGTTCAACGGTTGTCGTACAACTGATCGTATCTGGTCACGCAACGGTGTTGCCACGTGCCAATGAACTGAATGACATTAGATTATATTTATTTCACGAAAATTATTGTTGAGTAATAGGTGTTTTTTTTTCAGACTGGCTGATTTTTTTTTGGTCTTAAAGTTGGCGACTATTACTGGTATTTCATATTTATAATTCATTAAGTCGTTTGAACTTGTAGAGTTTTAAATGTGTATTCTGACAGCATTGCTAATTTTTTTTCGAAATTACCGATGAGACTGTCAAAAACCAGGTTTCTCTTAAAACACGAATTACTAGGTTCTGAATTTGAGCAGCCGAACTGGTAAACTTTTACTGAAAATGAATGCATGCACTGTATAAAATTTCAAAATATTGTAGCTAGTGGCAAAAGACAAAATGTACTTTTAAAACACACTCTACTAATAGGTATATATTATAAATGTGAAAGTTTGTGAAGATATTTGGATGTTGGTTATTCAACATGGCTGATATTTGGTACAAGGATAGATTTATAGTCTGGAAAAACAAATAGGCTATTTTTTATCCCAGGAATAGCTTCCCAAGGGTTGCGGAAACGAGACGCAGCCGCGGGCAATAGCTACTAAATAATAATATGGACATCTTGGTAATATTAAGAGAACATCAGAAGTCTACATATGTTCTAGAAAGGCGCAAAGGATTCATATTTATTGCCTTTCAACGTGGCAATGCCGCCAGCCTTCTTGCCACCCTCCCAGTTCACATCGATAGGGAGGAATTCTTTGACGCCTGTAACTGCAGGTTTCTATTTTTTAATATGATGTGAATGTTGTAAAAACAAAGTTCTTAATAAATACCTATTCTAGAATCTTTACTGGTTAAACGTGAAAACCGTAAGTATTTTGTACGATTACTCTTTTGTGTCGTCGGTTAAAATATTTCATCAGATATTTATTGAAGTATGAAATCATAAAAAAATCTTTCAGTATCAAGTTACCGTAAGCGACAGGTGAAGGGAGGCGCGAAATTCAAACGTCCTTTTTATGTGTCTATATTCTTTCAATCATAACAGGAAATAAAAATAGAAAGTGAATTATTTTCTTTTATAAAAATATCAGTACTATATCAAACTCAGGAGTTTATTTGACCGCGCCAATCTGTAGAACCGTATTCGCTCTTTTAAATATTCTTATTGCACTGGAAAATCCAGTTCTTGGGGGTTAAGAGCTGGGTTCTTTAAGCGGGTAGAGAAACAACATCTTTTCGGGCCGTCAAGGTAGGGACAGCCATTTTAGGGATAACATCTGTACCTATTAGCTGAGACTATTCTTAGGACTGCACCCCCGCTTGCGCTCAATTTGACCACGACCCTTAGAAGAGATACTCTTTCACACATTCCACCTATATTTTTGGGCCTACCTCTGTCTCTTAAGCCCTATGGTAGCGGCTAATTTCTCAACATCCGCTTTCAAAAGGAAAGCATTTGACGTTTATCGTCCTACGTAATAATCATCGTAAATAGTCCCGCCAGAATAAAAGCACATAACTCAGTCGCACATCAATCGAGACATAAACTTGAGACACTCACGCGCACCACACCACTAAGTCGCAGCTGCTGTATTATTTCACTAATTTTATGACGACTATTATAGTACTGGTACTAAAGTCGAGAGTTTTTTTATAGGACGTTAGTGGTATTATGGTTTTGAAAAAATAATATTGTGAATGTCCCTTTCGTTTGGTTGTTGTGTAACTTTTGTGTACGTCTTATACACAAAAGTTTTTATGCCATATTGTGGGCGGCAGTTCAGGAAACTTGATGGTAATAAAATGTTGAAACTATATCCAAATTCTAATTACAGCATACGAATAACCTTATAAATAAAATTAGATCGTTCGCAAAACTCGAAAACGGTTCAATTGAGCAATTTTTTGCATGTGCCAAATGTTCACGGAAGGTTTTACAAAAGCTTCCCATGAAAGATGAACAGAATTCCACGCAGTCAGTTTCCGTAAAAGTGACTGCATGCTGCATGACTGCAATTCATTCGACAATGTGTGTATCGATGTAGTGTACTTTCGCGGTAACGTGCATCGCGGTGATCAACATTCGACATTATGTGTATTGATGTGCCGTACTTTCGCAGTAACGTGCATCGCGGTGATGAAAATCCGAAAATGCGTGCATCGATTTGGCGTACTTTAGCGGTAACGTGGATCGCATCACAATGACAAACATTCGACAATGCGTGTATCGATTTGGCATACTTTCGCACGAACGTGAGTTGCATTTTCGAACCTTCTACCTTTATCACGATTTTGAATCCCGAAATTCAGTGGGACAGTCCTCCCTGCCGTTTGTGTAAACTGTGAAGAGTGGGGTTCAAAACCGAAAAGATCTTGATACCACATAAAAACCCCAACACGCTACCGCTGATTCTAATTTTATATATTCACATATCTTATCATAACAATACAGGGTTATAATAAAAAATATGGACCAACTACCCCTTGGCGATTGTGACGGGTCGACTGCACAAGATGGACGCGTAATGTCGTCATGCAGAATATGGATATTTTTATTACGGTTTGTGTTGAGATTTCGCTGGCGTACGTCACTTTTGTTTATCTGGTAGACTAAATTATATGTCTATATTGTACTGGTTTTTGCCCGCGGCTCCACCCGCGTGGATGTCGGTTATCGATATAAAATCGGTTATCATTGTAAATTGTAGCCTATGTGTTATTTTGATGTATAAGTTATATTATTAGTAAAGAGTCATTAAAATCCATTCAGTCGTTTTTACCTAAAAGAGTAACAAAAATTCATTTATCCATCCACCTATCCATGCTTACAGACGTTCGCGTTTAATATATTAGTTCCTACTAATTGTTCAAAATTATCTGTATAAAAACAAATTGATGTTGGTATATTTGTCCTGGCGTTGTCTCGGACTTTTCCCTCGTTTAATTCTTTTCCTTTTGGCTTGCCTTATAAGGCTTTCATGGAAGCAACTGCTATCTGACCTCACAGTTACTCCTAGCCTATAGTGTATTCGCTTGTGGATGAGGTGGGTTTATCGATTTAGATTGAAAAACCTGTAAAATGTAGGAGTTGAACCCGCGACTACTACCTTATATTTCTTTATACCAATGCACTTGCAGACAAGTACACAGTCAATCTAATGGAAAGTGGTTATCGTGGCCTATGGACGTGTGCAACACCAGGGTAGTCGCACTCGTGCTGCCGACCCTGTAAACACAGAGAGTTTCTGTGCCGTCAGTGTAGAAGACAAAACAGGAATAGCCTTTACTCTTCACACTGAAAGCACAATAACTCTCCAGTGAGCTCTCGCTACCCTACTTACCGCCGGGAACAACACGAGGTTATTATGGCCGCGGTATTCTGTAGGGCGGAGGTATTTCCCCAGTCGGACTGCAGAATTGGACGGAAATACCGTCGTGTCCTACCTCCTACAAAAACATTACATGAGGAATGCTCTGACCAATTGAGCCACATGAAATTGCCACTTCGGATGTCAAATTCTGAAATTTTTCGTTTCGTAGCGACGCACGGTGCAGCCATCTACCGACATTTTTAAGATCTATTTTTTTTTACGTGCGGGTTATCCCCATCCATACCTCCCCCTCCGCAGGCGGAGGGGGAAGTTATGTAGGACTCGGACCGACTAAACTGCAAGCCGTCTGTGGGTCGTAGTGCTGTAGTAAGGTGAGGTTGTCATGCGACATATCCCTCGCACCCCGGCTGACCCAGGGTCATATCACTCTCGGTCTGGCCCTCCTCGGGGACAGGAATTTTTTAATATTATGTTATTTGGTTTACCGATAAATAATAACCTATTATTTTAATACACTGTTGTTTTATCAAAAGTGCCACTTAACTCGTAAATACTGTCAATTAATACACAACATCCGACTATTAATTTAACACTGTGTTCATACAAATTCACAAAGTATTTTAAAAGAGATTCCTGAAAATTATAGGATTTAACTCAATTAGTTCTTAATTGAGTCATTTCAAACAAACCCATGTAATAATGGCATGTTTCTAATTCAAACAGATGTCAAATTACTGTTATAAAGTTTTATGGTGCATGTCTAATGGCCTCGGTTCCTGTCAAGAGCGTAAATTGTAATAATGTAGCTATTACGTTACTATGGTAGCAAACAAGCAAAAAAAAAAGACGGGTTGCACTCTGGGAGTGCCGGCAGAAGTGAAAACATTTTCTTTTTTTCTTTCTTCGTTATATACATAGACAAAGATAAAAAAGAACATACCATACCATACCTATAATATAGCGCTAATCATAGAACCTATTTTCTTACTATTTTCGTACTTATTTTCTACTAATTTTCTGTCAGAAGAAATTAATAAATTATAAAAAGAAAAAATAATCACAAAAAATAATAAATTACAGAAAGAAAAAAATATTATAAAAAGTAATAAATTACAAAAAGAAAAAATAATCACAAAAATCCCTGAAGGCCAGGTGGTTTGAACCCGATACTATCTAAAACTATAAGGACTTACAGTCGACGTGCTTACCGTTAAAGCTACGACGATATCTATTGTAACTTGCAAAATACATAGTCTGTACCTAATCTTGTATGACGTCAGTCGTCGGTTACGGTTCAAAGGTCAACTAATCCTGACGCTTCCTTAACTTTTTACAACCATCCAACGCCGCTAAAGAAGTTTTCACTTCAAAAATACGAGTGGAGTGGTGTAACGAACTCAGAGATAGGCGGGGCCCTAGAAGACCTTTGGTACAAATACAAATTCACCTACAAGCTGATTGTACACCTGCTGTGTGACTCCAATTCAAACATCTTTACAAACTTTAACATTCATCAAATCTTTTAATAGGATAATGAGATATATGATTTAATAATAATCTGGTGGGTATAAATACTTAACATTTGATATACATAGCAAGCCTCCCAACACTGGGAAAGGCCCTATATCCAACAAGGACCGATGGCCGAAGGAGCAGACGAGTCCTAGTGTGGAGACCGCGCGTAGGCAAACGAAGGGTAGGACGCCCCCTAGGCAGATGGACTGATGACCTGAAAAAGGTGGCGGGGAGGCGGAGGATCGTACAAAATGGCGCACATTGGGAGAGGCCTATGTCCAGCAGTAGACTGCGATAATAATTGATTGATTGATTGATTGATTGATTGATTCATTAATTGATTGATTGATTGATTGATTGATTGATTGATTGATTGATTGATTAATTGATTGATTGATTGATTGATTGATACATACGATCACGCCTCTTTGCCAATGGGATAAAAAGACAACGTCTTTCCACTTGCTAAAAACGAATGAATGTTTTTATTGAACAAAAAAAAAAACTTCTATTCCCTAGGACAGCCACACACAGGTATAATGGGACCCGTGTCGTTGAAATTTGTGGCACGTGCTGATAGCTTAACCTCAATATTTTGCAACCTGAGAAGCAAGTGATGCAATAGGACACAGGGGAGGTCAGGCATAAATATTGTATACAAGCTGACGCCTGCGGCTTCACCCGCGTGGGATTCTGTTCCCATTCCCGTGACAATGTAACACTTCTTTAAATTTTTCTCTGCGTAAGAACCATACCCGTACTGCAAGGAATATTCCAAGCCAAAAAATTTAGTGAACTCGGTCCAGCCGTTCACACGTGATGGCGTGTCCAAGGGAAATAGGGATTCATTTTTAAATATATATACTAGCTTTTGCCCGCGGCTCGGCCCGCGTGGTTGTCGGGTATCGCGACCAAACGTAGCCTATGTCTAATCTACCCCTATACAACATTTCATCGAAATCGGCAGTAGTTTAGGCGTCATGGCGTGACCAAGGAAAATAGGGATTCATTTTTATGTTTATAATAAAATATCGATTATAAATAGTTCTTGTCACATCGCACACAATTTTAAGCATTATTTTAAGGCAAGCTATTTTCTAATAGAGTTATGCTTAAATGCTTATAGTAGTTTATGATACTGTTGCATAATAAGGGTTCTTATTACACGAGTGTGTTTTAAAAAAACGAGCCGTAGGCGAGTTTTTTTATAGTATCACACAAGTGTTATAAGACCAAGTTATGTACAGTGTCGTACACCACTTTATCTACTCTCATACTATACTATAATACATAAACTAATTTATTTTACAAACAAAATCAAACTTATTTTAATTTAAATGTAAAATGTTGGCGCCAAACATCGATTGCGCATGCGTGTTTCTTTTTATTTTCTTCCGAATCGGCGGTTTCTTTTTTTAAAGTAAAGGTTCAACCTTCTTGGTCTAGATGGAGGTTATATAGGTATATCGTTATGATTAAAAAGTTATTTAATACAGTTCTTGTATGGACACCTATATGGTGTCCATACAAGAACTGTATCGTAATAAAACTTTTTTTGGCCTGTGCGTAATGTTTGTCATAAGAGTTTTGATTTCAATTTCATAATCTTTGTATCAGAGTATCAGAGTAGATAAAATAGTTATTTTAACAATTCATCGTACGTACAGTCAGAGAACGGTACATCCTTAACCAAGTACATGTAAATTAGTTCACAAACTTAATTGTACGTCGTAGCCCCACTAACGATATTAGTTAGTTGACCGCCGGGCCACTACGGTAATATTGAGACACCAGGGATATCCTATAGCGATACAGGTAAGTGTTCAAGGTGCGAACTCACTGGGAGCGCCCATGTATAATCGCTACGGAGTCGAGTATGCGTTGGTGGGAACCGAACGAATATGCAAATACTAGTTTTAGTTTTGAGTATTCAAATTCAAATTTATTTACATACATCGTTGCAATAAATAAAGTTAATAAATTTTAAGAAACACTGCTTTGAAACGTAACTATAAGGTTTTTTTTTGTGATGCCGTCTATATGACACCTACTAAAGATTGCGCCTTGTTGCTGGTCACATAATGGTCTACAAAATCAGTACAGTAATTAGTTTACAAACTAAATTGAAGGTCGTAGGTATTAGGATCATTGTGAGTACTTTGCTAGTCAAGATCCATCTGAAGCTGACTGTAGCTGTAAATTAGTTTTCACAAACTTAATTGAACGACGTATGCTCCCACTAATGATATTATTTTGTTGACCACCGAGCCATTACGTTAATTTCGAGACACCGGTTGCAATACAGATAGATGTTTAAGGTGTTATATCATTCCAAGCCTTCGTTTGTAAACGTTACAGAGTCGAATATTAGTGGGTGAGCGAAGAGAACTGAACGAGTGCGCAACCCGTAATTATATAATTTGAGATAGTGTTGTAAAATTATATTCGAACTCTAATCTTTCATGTTACATTACACGCAAATGCTCTCAGTGAGTGAGTGCCTTAAATTGATCGGGCCCGGTTCAGAGAAATTATCGATGTGACTGGTTCAATTTGAGCGACGTCTATCTAATATCTTTAAACATATACAAGTCTAGGCAGGCTAGGTCTATACAAGATGCCATACATACAGGTGAGGTATAGTAACTTGTATAGACCACACGTCCATAGGCCACGGTATCCACTTTCCATCAGGTGGGCAGACTTTCCATCGGGGTTCACACGCGGCAGTCGATTTTCGTTATAGAAGACAGGCTTTAATCTCGCGTAAAGGCCAGGATAAACGAAATTATAGATAGAGTGCTAACTGCGGTTGTATCTAAAGTTTGCACTTGAAAGTTTCAATTTGGGTTTCGTGCAAACACTTGACTTCTTCCTTTCGTGTGGTTAGTGGCCAACCTGTGACAGTGTTGTCCAGGTCGCCCATATAGGCCTCCGTCTTGACCTAACGACTGTTGACAGCCAGGACCGACTATTAACGTGCCCGTGCGCGGAGGCGCTCAGATATAACAACACTAAACGGTCACCCATTCCAGTGGTAACCTTCGCCTAGGTAACTTAACCCACTGACCGTTTACCAAACATTGAGCGCTCCTGGGCAACTTAACGTGTGTCTTTTTAATATATTTCTTTTAAAAACACAGTTTATTAGTATTTTTTGTTACGAAACTCATTTTAAAGTCTATAAACCGAAATTGCCACACTAATTACGCAGTCAGTCTCCGCTCAGTGCAAATATTTGTATGCATGAATATGTATGTATTTACAAAAAAAAAAAGTATCTAAGTTTGTTTATCCGCATTCTAGTTTCCATAACACAAGCTAGTTAAGCTATGCTTACCATGGGTCTAGATAGCGTTGTGTGAAATGTTGTGCAATATTAATATTTATATTATTTAGCTGTATCAGTCATCGAATTTACTGCCTAGGCAGTTAACTAAACGGCGATATACAATTAACGGCCTGAATGATATTCAGCCGTCTCGTTTATTATATCATTAAAAAACTGGCTGGTTAATGCTTAGGCCAATTGTAAGATAGGGCACTACCTCGAAATAAGATAGAAAATTACATACATACATACATATACTTACACCTGTAAATCCGCGAGGGGGTAAACAGAGGTGTATTCACAGAAAATTAGTGATAGGTTTATTGCAATCCGTTTTTTTTAACCATGCAGATATAAGTAATTTTTCTGTTATCGATCTAAGTTATTTGCGAAGCCGTTTAATTGAATGGCTGAATGCCATTCAGGCCATTAATTGAATGGCGCCGTTTAATAAACTGCCTAGGCAGTTAATTGAACGGCTGATTAAGTTAGGCTTAAGCGGCGACATATATAAAAGGTCGCTATAAGATTGTTAACCTATAGTTAAGTACTCAACCGAATCCATACTAATATTATAAATGCGAAAGTAACTCTGTCTGTCTGGCTGTCTGTCTGTCGGTATGTTACGCTTTCACGCCTAAACCATTGAACCGATTTTGATGAAATTTTGCATAGAGGTAGATTAGACCTCGAGAAAGAACATGTTTGGTCGCGATTGGCAAAAGCTAGTGTACTATAGTTCTAGATCCATACGGTCTAAATCCGCGACTTTGTCCACAGCTAGTTATAAATCATATACAGTGTTTGCAATATGTTTACATTACAAGAACTATAAGGCGTTGAAAGTAGCAAGACTTGTGTGTCTTGTAAGTAGATGCTAACAGTAAAGCGCCTTAAGAAACTACGGGCAGGCAGGTAGGGTGGAGGTTGCCGAGACTTGGTACTTTGTACTTTTAAGTAAGTGTTCTTATAGGAAGTCCTACTAATATTGAGTTTGAGCATGGATGGATGGATAGATATTAGTTACTCTTTCACGCAAAAACTACTAAATGAATTTTAATGAAACTTTACAATAATATAGCTTATACATCAAAATAAGACATATGCTACAATTTATAACGATAACCGACATCCACGCGTGTGGAGCCGGGGGAAAAAGCCAGTACTTAATAAAATATTTGTGTACACAGCGAATATATATTAATAAATGTTACAGGAATAAGACAAATAAACATTTGATCCCTTCCGGCAGGTTATGTCTAAAAACCAAAGCGAATATTAAAATATAAACATGACTTTATTTTACGAAACGGAGTTTCGTCGCATCCTGTAAACTCAGAGAGTTTCTGTGCCGTCAGTGTAGAAGACAAAGCAGGAATAGCCTTTGGTCTTCCCATGGACAGCACAAAAACTCTCCAGTGTGCTCTGGCTACCGTATTCACGGCCGGGAACACAACACGAGGTTATTAAGGCCGCGCTATTCTATAGGGCGGAGGTACTTCCCCAGTTGGACTGCTCAATTAGACGGAATGGACGGACGGCCCTTTTTGAAGAACCGCTAAGAACCTGGAAAGTATTGTGAATATCCAAGTAGCTCAGTTGATTGGTGTATTTTTGAGTAAGAACTGGCCGTGTGTTCGAATCTCGGTTGTTAAATTTTATCGATCTCAATCTATAGCAAGATTTTGTTTATTGTTACTCACTTATAGTATTATCAGCATCGACGTCGCAGACACGTCGTATACAAGTTTATAACTTACCTGTAACAAAAAGGTACAATTAAATAAAAATTAACAATTGTGTATTTGACTGAATACTCAAATTAGTTACTTTTTACTAAACGTCAAAACATATAAGTCTTCAGGCTTTCACGGCCGGCGTTGCATGTAGAATATACTGCTTCCGGGCTGGTTGGCCGTGGTCCATGTGAAACTTGCGTTCCAGACGTTTCGTCGATCACTGCGGTCGACATCTTCAGTGGCGCAGGGCCGGGCGACGACAACTTCGGAGACCTTGCCTCGCCGGCGGCTGACGTGCGAGTGGTGCGATGGCTTGAGTCACGGCTGTATTTATAGGCACGGTCGGAGCGGGGAATCGACTCACTTGATTCTGATTGGCCAAGCGCTGTGGCGCGGACGTTCTCGATCCTGATTGGTTGTTTGCACTGTGATACCGAGTGGCTCTCAGTGCTGGGTACCAATCTTTTTGGAGCTGAAATCCCTCGTTTTTTCGGTTAAAGTTGTTGGGATGCTTGAATATTTCGATGGCTTCTCGAAGCATACGTGGGAAAAAATGTGTTGTGGTAGCTAGAACTTTCGTGTTCTGAAATTCGATGGTATGATTCCCATCCTCTTGGGTGTGTTCTGCAACCGCTGACTTGTCGAAGTGGCAGAGGCGGCAATTACGTTCATGTTCCGACAGGCGGGTCTTAATGCTTCTTTGGGTGGTGCCCACATATACTGAGCCACATGAGCAAGGGATTCTGTAAACTCCAGCTGACGATAGTGGATCACGTGGGTCCTTGACCGAACGGTGAAAATTCCGTAGCTGCGTAGTGGGCTTGAATATCGGCTTGATGTTACAAGCTTCTAGCAGTCTTCCGATACGATCCGTAATGCCACGAATGTATGGCAAGAAAGCCTTCCCTATCGGAGCTGGTTTTTCCTCATCCTGGTTTGTCTGCGAAGCTTTCTTTGGGTGAAGAGCTCTCCGTATCTCATGTGCAGAGAATCCATTAGCTTGGAAGGCCGAGTCCAAGTGGCGTAACTCGTTTTGTAGGTGTTGAGGTTCACAGATGGTCTTAGCTCGGTGGACCAGTGTCTTGATAACTGAAATTTTTTGTCTGGGATGGTGGTTGGAGTCCTTGTGTAGGTAACGGTCTGTGTGTGTCGGCTTTCGATAGACTCGGTGACCAAGACTGCCATCTTCTTTCTTGGATACTAGGACATCTAGGAATGGTAGCTCCCCGTTCTTCTCAACTTCCATGGTGAATTGGATGTTCGGATGGATGCTGTTTAGGTGATCCAGGAACTTAGTCAGCTCCGAGTCCCCATGAGTCCAAACCACGAAGGTATCGTCCACGTAGCGGAACCAGACCTTAGGCTTCTTGGGAGCTCTATCCAGAGCATCTTCCTCAAATGATTCCATGTAAAAGTTCGCGACTACCGGGCTGATGGGGTTACCCATGGCTAAACCGTCCACTTGCTCATAGAACGTGCCGTTCCACTGGAAGTAGGAAGTCGTCAACACGAACTCGAACAGATCAGCGATGTCCTTGGAGAAGAGTGGTCGGATACGCGACATTGCCTCCCTGACCGGAACTCTCGTGAACAGAGAGACAACGTCGAAGCTGACTAGACGATCGTCCGGATGTAGTTTTAGGTTCTTGAGTTTCTCTACGAAGTGGCGAGAGTCTTTGATGTATGACGAGGATGATCCGACATGTTGTTGAAGCAGTCCGGTGAGATACTTCGAGACTGGATGAGTGGGTGAGCCGATAGTACTCACGATGGGCCGGAGCGGTACTGAAGGCTTATGGATCTTTGGTAACCCATACAACCTAGGTGGAAGAGCTTCAGACTTCTTGATGAAGCTTTGCGTTTCTTCTGGGATAGATGAACCCTTGATCAGGTTGTTTACCTGTCTCAAGATTCTTGCCGTTGGGTCTTTTGGAATCTCCTTGTAGGTAGCTGGGTCGAGAAGATCCTTGATCTTGGTCTCATAATCCTTGTTGTTAAGAACCGCTGTGGCATTGCCCTTATCAGCTTTCAGGATAACAATATAGTTGTTCGCTCTTAGGTACTTTAAGGCTTTCCGTTCTTTCTCTGTGATATTGCTCCTCGGTGGCTTGGCCCGCTGTAGAACTCTACAGGACTCTTGGCGGACCCTCTCAGCCAGTTCTTGGGGGAGTTTCCGTAGGCTTGCTTCGACGTTTGCGATAATATCTTCCACCGGAACTGATCTTGGGGCAATGGCAAAGTTCTCACCTTTGCTTAAGACTGACATCTCCTCCTCGGATAGTTGGTGGTCTGACAGGTTCACAACTACAAGTCGTTTATCCAGACTTGGACCAGACTCTTGTGCTCTTGGGAGCCTGTTAAACTTCCTCATCTGACGTGTAGTAGCCTGCTCGCTTTCCCAGGTCATGGTGTTGAAGGTTAGTTTTTCCAGGCGGTCCCAATCATTCGGTGAAAGCTCATGGGCGACTTGAAGGTGGACGCTGAGAAGATCCTGACTGAGTAGTGCCAGGGTCCGACGTGTACTGTGAATACGTTCTCGGAGAAGGGCTTTCTCTGTACGATCGTAGATTCGGTGCGAAGCGGGACTCTGTATGATCCTCTTCTGGCGCAGAAAGTGGGGCACGACGTTGCTATCCCGACAGCGGAGTAGAAATGCCAATGAAGATAAAAGATGGGCTTTTCTTTTTCTAAGTGACTCAAGGCGGCGAACTCGCTGGTGAACTTCCTCCCCGTAGAGGCGTTGAATACAAGTCTTCAGGCTTTCACGGCCGGCGTTGCATGTAGAATATACTGCTTCCGGGCTGGTTGGCCGTGGTCCATGTGAAACTTGCGTTCCAGACGTTTCGTCGATCACTGCGGTCGACATCTTCAGTGGCGCAGGGCCGGGCGACGACAACTTCGGAGACCTTGCCTCGCCGGCGGCTGACGTGCGAGTGGTGCGATGGCTTGAGTCACGGCTGTATTTATAGGCACGGTCGGAGCGGGGAATCGACTCACTTGATTCTGATTGGCCAAGCGCTGTGGCGCGGACGTTCTCGATTGGTCACCGAGTCTATCGAAAGCCGACACACACAGACCGTTACCTACACAAGGACTCCAACCACCATCCCAGACAAAAAATGTCAGTTATCAAGACACTGGTCCACCGAGCTAAGACCATCTGTGAACCTCAACACCTACAAAACGAGTTACGCCACTTGGACTCGGCCTTCCAAGCTAATGGATTCTCTGCACATGAGATACGGAGAGCTCTTCACCCAAAGAAAGCTTCGCAGACAAACCAGGATGAGGAAAAACCAGCTCCGATAGGGAAGGCTTTCTTGCCATACATTCGTGGCATTACGGATCGTATCGGAAGACTGCTAGAAGCTTGTAACATCAAGCCGATATTCAAGCCCACTACGCAGCTACGGAATTTTCACCGTTCGGTCAAGGACCCACGTGATCCAATGGACCACGGCCAACCAGCCCGGAAGCAGTAAATTCTACATGCAACGCCGGCCGTTAAAGCCTGAAGACTTATATTCAACGCCTCTACGGGGAGGAAGTTCACCAGCGAGTTCGCCGCCTTGAGTCACTTAGAAAAAGAAAAGCCCATCTTTTATCTTCATTGGCATTTCTACTCCGCTGTCGGGATAGCAACGTCGTGCCCCACTTTCTGCGCCAGAAGAGGATCATACAGAGTCCCGCTTCGCACCGAATCTACGATCGTACAGAGAAAGCCCTTCTCCGAGAACGTATTCACAGTACACGTCGGACCCTGGCACTACTCAGTCAGGATCTTCTCAGCGTCCACCTTCAAGTCGCCCATGAGCTTTCACCGAATGATTGGGACCGCCTGGAAAAACTAACCTTCAACACCATGACCTGGGAAAACGAGCAGGCTACTACACGTCAGATGAGGAAGTTTAACAGGCTCCCAAGAGCACAAGAGTCTGGTCCAAGTCTGGATAAACGACTTGTAGTTGTGAACCTGTCAGACCACCAACTATCCGAGGAGGAGATGTCAGTCTTAAGCAAAGGTGAGAACTTTGCCATTGCCCCAAGAACAGTTCCGGTGGAAGATATTATCGCAAACGTCGAAGCAAGCCTACGGAAACTCCCCCAAGAACTGGCTGAGAGGGTCCGCCAAGAGTCCTGTAGAGTTCTACAGCGGGCCAAGCCACCGAGGAGCAATATCACAGAGAAAGAACGGAAAGCCTTAAAGTACCTAAGAGCGAACAAGGATATTGTTATCCTGAAAGCTGATAAGGGCAATGCCACAGCGGTTCTTAACACCAAGGATTATGAGACCAAGATCAAGGATCTTCTCGACCCAGCTACCTACAAGGAGATTCCAAAAGACCCAACGGCAAGAATCTTGAGACAGGTAAACAACCTGATCAAGGGTTCATCTATCCCAGAAGAAACGCAAAGCTTCATCAAGAAGTCTGAAGCTCTTCCACCTAGGTTGTATGGGTTACCAAAGATCCATAAGCCTTCAGTACCGCTCCGGCCCATCGTGAGTACTATCGGCTCACCCACTCATCCAGTAATTTGTAATTAATTTGTAATTTATTCTTTATTGTACACAAAATTACATAAATACAAAACAGTGAGATGTAATGTACAAAGGCGAGCTTAACTCATAGTTGAGTTTTCTTCCAGCAAACCCGGGAGTGCACAGAGGAGTTGTAATACGAGAGGCAAAGTCTAGTGTACATGAAAGTGATTATGATGTAACAGGTATACGAAATGTATACCCCAGGTTATAAATATACATATATATACATAAATACCACCATAGATACATACATACATACATAAATAACACCATACATACATACGAACATACATACATACAAACATACATACATACAAACATATATATATACTATCTAAACACACTCATATTATATACACGTAAATAAATATTATGTCTACTATTGTTGAGAGAAGAGGTGGTCTTTTATCCGTTTTTTAAAAATATTTAAAGAAGGACTATTGCGAATGGAGTGGGGAAGAGAGTTCCACAGCCGTACTGCAGAAACTGTGAACGAATTGTCGTAGCAAGTGGAACAATGAGAAGGAGTTCGAAGTAAAAGGGAGGACGAAGTGCGACAGGGTTTACCCCTGGGGACAAGGAACTCAAAACGCTCACGAAGATATGAGGGAGCCTGAGGGTTATGTAGGATAGAGAAGAGAAGGGATAGAATGTGGACATCTCGTCGCCGCCGAATTGGTAACCATTTCAGTTGCCGCCGGAACTCCGAAACGTGGTCATACTTGCGTAGACCGAAAATAAAACGAATGCATAAATTTTGCAGTCGCTCCATCTTGTTCCAGAGTTCTTCAGTTGCATCCAGGAAGGTGACATCAGCATAGTCTAAAAGAGGAAGGAGAAGAGATTGAGCAAGACAGACTCTGGTCTTAAAGGGAAGGAAATTCTGAAGACGTTTAAGAGAGTGAAAAGTTCCAAAAACTCGTCTGCTCACTTCATTGATATGACTAGTCCATGACAAATTGCAGTCGAAGGTAATCCCTAGGTTTTTGACAACCGTGGTGAATGGAATCACCGCGTTATTATACAAAACAGGAGGCAGAGATCCATGGTCGAGATTATTGTGAAAGTATCTGCTACCTATAATTACTGCCTGAGATTTAGCAGGATTGACGAGTAAACCGAAAGATTTTGCCCAAGCACTAATGCTTTGGAGGTCATTATTGATGGCAGTAATAGCCCCACCTACCTCATCAGCCCTAAAATGACGATACAACTGCAAATCGTCCGCATAGAGATGAAAATTGGAAGATATAACTTTGTTGATGGCATTAATGAAAATTGAGAAAAGAAGAGGAGAGAGGACGGCACCTTGCGGTACGCCCGCAGCAAGGTCACACCAGTCAGAGGATGTCTCGTCAGAGCGAACACGCTGCGAACGACCCCGAAGAAAGGAGTTAAACCACGCGATTACAGAGGACGATATATTTAATGATGAGAGGATGCCTAAGAGGATGTCGAAATCAACAGAATTGAAGGCGCTACTGAAGTCCAGTAAAACCAATACTGTTAAGAGTTTGTTCTCCATAGCTAGTCTAATATCATCTGATATTTTGACTAGCGCCGTAACGGTACTATGACCCGAGCGGAAACCAGATTGGTATGGACTCAGTAGACCATTAGAGGAAAGGTAACTAGTCAATTGATTTCGCACCGTGTTCTCAAGCACTTTGGAAAGGATCGGTAGGACTGAAATGGGCCGAAACTGGGATACTAGAGTGGGATTGGTGATTTTGGGCAAAGGGATGACTAGTGCTTTCTTCCAAGCCAAAGGAAAAGAGCTATGCTCAAGCGAAAAATTTATGATGTGAGTAATGGCTGGAAGGATTTCATTTAGAATAAGTAGTACCATTTGATGTTGAATACCATCATTACCCATTGCCTTCGTAGATATTGATACTATTTGTTTTCTTATATCGTCCTCCGCAACCGGGTTGAAAATAAATGAGGCACATTCAGGCAGGGAAAGACTGGAAATACAGTTTAGAGTGGATACTTTATCTACGTCATCTATCAGAGTTGGTGGCGTGGAGAAATGTGTATTCAGCGCATTGAGGTCAATATTCCGCGTCATGTCCCTGGGAGTCTTACCGATGCCAAGGGATCTTAAAAATTGCCATACCTGAGATGTGTTTGAGTTATTGATGGAATCGTGAATGTGGCGCCTTTTCGCATCCCTACACAGACGATTGCAGCGATTCCGAAACAATTTATAAGTAGACCAGTTATCATCCGATGGATTACGATTATAGCGTCTTTTGGCTTTATCCCGCTTAGACATAGCCAGTTTAATATTCTCTGAGAGCCAAGGTGCAGGTAAATGTTTCACCCTAACCTTTTTCAGAGGAGCATGTTTATCATATAGACACATGAGAATTTTGTTAAAACTGTCTACCTTTGTGTCCATGTCGCCGGAATTGTAAACAAGAGAGAAATCAGTTCCTCTCGCATCAGCTCTCAAAGTCTCCAGATCGATGTTTTTGAAACTTCGAAGAAGGAAGAATTTAGGTTTAGGTTTCGGTGTGCGAATTTTGTAGGAAAGGTAAATAAGGTCATGATAAGAGAAAGGAGCAGGAAGTTGGCCATGAGTGACAACATTATCAAGGTCAGACACAATAATAAGATCTAAGAGAGAAGGAACACAGTGAGGAGCGCGATGTGTCACATTTAAAGGAAGAATATGCATGTTCACAGACGAGACCAGACATTGAAGGCTCCGACTGCGTGCATCATCCTTGCGTAGACACGTGTTGAAGTCACCTAGGATTATGGAATGCCCATATATAGAGGATAAGTTTTCTAATTTGGATTCAAAGGAAGAGAAGTAATCAATTTTGAGGGAAGGACTGTAGTACACACCCAAAAGGCATTTAGTATGGTTAACGTCAACTTCAACAAAAAGATGTTCTGTAAAACCAGAGTAGGCATTAGGAGACTGATCTATCACTTTGAACGTGATATCATTACGGAGGTAGATCCCGACCCCGCCATAACCCCTGCCCACCCTATCATTACGTATCAGTTTATACCCTGGTAATGTATACTGTGTAGAGGGAAGAGTAGGTTTGAGAAAAGTTTCAGATATGAGCACAGCATGTATGATATTGGAGTCAAAGGTCAAGAGTAGATCCGGATAGTGGGCGTGAACGCTTTGAGCATTAATGTGCACTACATTCAAGTATTTGTTTAATGGACCGAAAATAGTTAACAAGTCCTTGCGTAGGCGAACCGCATCCCCGTTACCATCGCTAGATGCACTGGCGTAGTCCTCATCCGACACTTCCGACGAAGAGCAAGAAATAAAGCTATCATCATAATCAGACATATAAAGAACTATATCAATACTATATTAAATAAATATAAATAATAATAATAATATGAAATGTATGTATATAAGAATATTAAAATAATATAATAATATTAATTTTCGGTTACTTATCCTCAATGCACTAAAGGGGCTAGAGACATTTTAATAGTTTTGCAACAATTAAACGCACTGAGTAGAAACATAGTTACTGAACGAGTTAAAAAAAAAAAAAAAAAAAAATACACAACACAATCTGTCAGTCGGCTTGTCATCTAAAAAATCATAATACCATATAACCAAAGTTGAAGTTTATAAAATGTAAAATTAAGGTTGTAAGATAAAATTTAAAAACAAGTACATACATGTGTATGTAAACCAACTGACCTTATAAATTTAAAGTTTAAAAGATGTCAAATTTGGAAGTTAGAGTGAGACAAATAACAAAATTACAACTAACCTCTATTTTCAGATTTAAAAATTATATATATAAAATAATGAGGTCAAGTAGAAAACTATTGCTATTTGACCTGCTTTCGGTGTCTTCTCTCGCTGACGGTGGCTCCGCTAGATGCTGTATGGACGACTGGTTGCGAAGTCTGTGACATTTCGGGAAGTGGCAATTGCGGGGACGGGAAATCTATGCAGAGTTTTCGTAGTTCCGCGAACGACTCAATCCTACGACGTACCTTGTTAGGAAGTTGAACCACTATTTTCCCGTCCGAGGTCCAACACTGCTTAACCCCGAAATGCTTGCGGGCTTCCATGAAAACGTCGTGGCGGGGCTTGGTTAGGAATTCAGACAGCGTAAATCCCGTACCCTTAAGTCTAGTCTTGGAATTCCAGACCTCATTCCGCAGCAGATAGCTTTGGAACCTGACAAGAAGGGGACGAGGTTTCGAAGTATTGTTTCCAAGTCGGTGACAGTTCTCTATATCCATACCTGTGATCTTAGGCAACTGCAGTTTTTCTTTTATGACAGACATAGCCAGATCCACACTTGAGGCTTCTGTCGATTCAGCCAACCCATGAAGCAACAAAACCTTTCTTCGTGATGCCATCTCATGCCTGTCAAGTCCAGACAGCAGCAGCTCCAGTTGCACTTTCAACATACCCATGGTTTTCCAAATAAGGGCCTTAAAGTCAGTGAAATCCCGTGAGAGGCCGGCTATTGACTTATGAGCTGCATCAGTGGCCGCTGCATTCCTAAGGTCTTCATCATATTGTACCATGCGAGAGTTAAACATTGAAGAAAGTTCTTCCATACTATTTGACAGTCTGGTGTAAAGATCCATAGTGATGTTTTTTTCAGTGCGATAGTAAATTATATAGGAGACACAGTAAGTTTTTTTAGTGCACTATAGGATATTGAACACTTTTAGCTGATAATAAGCATTTAAAATTAATTATATATATTTTTAATAATAAATTATTCTCAGAGCTGATTTTCTAGTGGTGTACTGTTTGACTACCCTCTATTATCTCGAAGTATCTCACCGGACTGCTTCAACAACATGTCGGATCATCCTCGTCATACATCAAAGACTCTCGCCACTTCGTAGAGAAACTCAAGAACCTAAAACTACATCCGGACGATCGTCTAGTCAGCTTCGACGTTGTCTCTCTGTTCACGAGAGTTCCGGTCAGGGAGGCAATGTCGCGTATCCGACCACTCTTCTCCAAGGACATCGCTGATCTGTTCGAGTTCGTGTTGACGACTTCCTACTTCCAGTGGAACGGCACGTTCTATGAGCAAGTGGACGGTTTAGCCATGGGTATCAACCCGGTAGTCGCGAAAAAAAAAAAAAAAAAAAAAAAATCATTTGAGGAAGATGCTCTGGATAGAGCTCCCAAGAAGCCTAAGGTCTGGTTCCGCTACGTGGACGATACCTTCGTGGTTTGGACTCATGGGGACTCGGAGCTGACTTAGTTCCTGGATCACCTAAACAGCATCCATCCGAACATCCAATTCACCATGGAAGTTGAGAAGAACGGGGAGCTACCATTCCTAGATGTCCTAGTATCCAAGAAAGAAGATGGCAGTCTTGGTCACCGAGTCTATCGAAAGCCGACACACACAGACCGTTACCTACACAAGGACTCCAACCACCATCCCAGACAAAAAATGTCAGTTATCAAGACACTGGTCCACCGAGCTAAGACCATCTGTGAACCTCAACACCTACAAAACGAGTTACGCCACTTGGACTCGGCCTTCCAAGCTAATGGATTCTCTGCACATGAGATACGGAGAGCTCTTCACCCAAAGAAAGCTTCGCAGACAAACCAGGATGAGGAAAAACCAGCTCCGATAGGGAAGGCTTTCTTGCCATACATTCGTGGCATTACGGATCGTATCGGAAGACTGCTAGAAGCTTGTAACATCAAGCCGATATTCAAGCCCACTACGCAGCTACGGAATTTTCACCGTTCGGTCAAGGACCCACGTGATCCACTATCGTCAGCTGGAGTTTACAGAATCCCTTGCTCATGTGGCTCAGTATATGTGGGCACCACCCAAAGAAGCATTAAGACCCGCCTGTCGGAACATGAACGTAATTGCCGCCTCTGCCACTTCGACAAGTCAGCGGTTGCAGAACACACCGAAAGGATGGGAATCATACCATCGAATTTCAGAACACGAAAGTTCTAGCTACCACAACACATTTTTTCCCACGTATGCTTCGAGAAGCCATCGAAATATTCAAGCATCCCAACAACTTTAATCGAAAAAACGAGGGATTTCAGCTCCAAAAAGATTGGTACCCAGCACTGAGAGCCACTCGGTATCACAGTGCAAACAACCAATCAGGATCGAGAACGTCCGCGCCACAGCGCTTGGCCAATCAGAATCAAGTGAGTCGATTCCCCGCTCCGACCGTGCCTATAAATACAGCCGTGACTCAAGCCATCGCACCACTCGCACGTCAGCCGCCGGCGAGGCAAGGTCTCCGAAGTTGTCGTCGCCCGGCCCTGCGCCACTGAAGATGTCGACCGCAGTGATCGACGAAACGTCTGGAACGCAAGTTTCACATGGACCACGGCCAACCAGCCCGGAAGCAGTATATTCTACAAACGTCAAAACGGTAAGATATAAGGAAAATTGTATGAAAAATTTATTTGTGACGTCATAATATTTAATAGTCAAATCATTTACTATTATAGGTTGGGTGGATGAAATAAGAACCGACGCAACTGTTATCACTCTTTTAGCATTCTTAATTTAATAAGTTCAGCTAAATATTTTTTTTAAAGCAGGAATATCCAATTCTACATTTGCCTAACAAGGTTTATTGAACACTTCATCTTAATTATATAAATCTGTGCTTATTAACCAATATTCCTGGACATATCGACACAGCGCTATCTAGGCCCAAAATTAGTTGATCTTTTCATATGGGTTCTACAATACTGATAAACATACTAGAGACTTTTTATGTTAACATATACATTTCTCTGAAGGATATAATTCAAAACGAGGTGATCCGACAAAGAAAGTTACCGACAAGGCTCGCAGAATAAGCAAGCTGAAGTGGCAATGGGCTGGCCACGTCTGTCGAAGGACCGATGGCCGTTGGAGCAGACGAATCCTAGAGTGGAGACCGCGAGAAGGCAAACGGAGGGTAGGACGGCCCTTAACCAGATGCATCGATGACCTGAAAAAGAAGGCTGGGACAGACTGGATGCGGAAAGCGGAGGATCGGACGAAATGACGCACATTCGGAGAGGCCTATGTCCAGAAGTGGACTGCAAGTGGGTTGATTGATTGATACATATTATACATAGAAACACTCAAACAATAGCAAATACATATTTGCACTGAGCGGTAATTGAACTCGTGACTTCTGACATAGCTATCAGTCAAACGCTGTGCCACAGAGGTATTAAAAAAACCTACAAGGAAGTAAATTAATATTCATTCGTAGTATTTTAATCGTCCCACTGTATCATAATATTCAGCCTCCACCAAAAAAAACTCGTCCGCTTTGTCAAAAATTAAAAAATTAACCCCAAAAAGTAATTCAACTTCTAAACCCCTATGGGCTGTATATCACTTATGAACTCAAGTGGGTAACTGGACGTGACGTGTGGCGTAATAACATCACGGCGTGTCCCTAGGGACCTCGGTTGGATTGTAATTTGGATATTAAAACTGGCCGGTGTCAGTCAAGTAGCAATGCAATGTGACAGGTTGAATTTTTATGTAAATGATGATAGAGGTGTAATAGGATTTCTTGTTCGTTTTCCAGTTGCTTGCAAATGCCTAGTCAAAGACTTATGTGACTGGTTGTCCTCATGAATTTCATCGTAACTTTGTTGCGTTTGAGGCTTATTACATCTTTTTTTTACCACTCAGGTGGCAGAAAATCACACGGTCCACCTGATGGAAAGCGGTTACCGTGGCCTATGGACGTGTGTAACACCAGGCGAGTCACACTCGTGCTGCCGACCCTGTAAAGACAGAGTTTCTATGCCGTCAGTGTAGAAGACAAAGCAGGAATTTCTTTTGGTCTTCCCACTGACAGCACAAAAACTCTCCAGTGAGCTCTGGTTACCGTACTCACCGCCGGGCACACAAAACGAGGTTATTATGGCCGCGGTATTCTGTAGGGCGGAGGTACTACCCCAGTCGGACTGCTCAATATGACGGAAATACCGTAAAATTCGTCTGTGTGCCTTAGATTCGTTAGAGTATCGTGTCAAAAGGGTAAAGATGGGACCCTTTACTGAGACTAAACTGTCCGTCAATCTGTCATTAGTGTCAGTTGCATAAAATAAAATTAAGTACCTAAGTTATGTTTGACTGTACAAGTTCTTGAATTTCGAGGGGAATTGAGAACAAATAATTTTCAGAGGAATAAGCCATGTCTGTACCAACAAAAAATTCTCCTTTTATAAAAACTTGAGAGGAAGCTTACATCAAAACCTCGTGAGCAGTTTAGCAGTTACTGCAGGTTGTGGTGGCCTCAAAGACACTGGTCGGGTCTAAAGGTGATTTTCCACCAGAGGAGCGAGACGAGACGAGGCGAGGAGAGAATTGAAATTTGTATGGCAAATTTTCAATCCTCTCCCAGCGTATCTTTGGTGGAAACAGTGTGGATTGACGAGAATATGCGAGGCGTGAATTGAAATATTTGTTTGTGCAAAAATGAACCGTATTGGTTCCGATTAGAGTATAAATCACCTTCAAGGTGATTTTCGACCAAAGTGGCTCGGCGGGGCGAGGCGAGGAGAGAATTGAAATTTTTATAACAAATTTTCAATCCTCTCCCAGTGCATCTTTGGTGGAAACAGTGTGGATTGACGAGAATATTGACGCCTAATTTTTGTTCGGAGTTTTCGGCATTGACGCTAGAATAAAGTTATATCGAGCATTGTGTGTGAGCTGTCTAAAATACATTTATATATGAAGCATACGGGCGGCGGGGCGCCGCGGTCACGCGCGAGCTCGCGATGGCAATTTTTAGTGGAAAAGGGTCATTGCGATTTCAATTCTCTTCTCGCCTCGCCTCGTCTCGTCTCGCCCCTCTGGTGGAAAAGCACCTTTATACACCCGAAAAAGTAATACACTTCATCATCATTATTGCGTTAGTCCCGGTCGCATCTAACGTTTCCCACCTAAGAGTTCGGCTTTCAGAAAGAAAGAAAATTGCGTTTATTTTTCATAGCTGCCGTGTACATAAAAAAGGTTAAAAAACAAAATTGCAAACAGTATATTAAACTACTTATTATAAAACCGATTTATTTAATAAATTTTGTAAGGGCAACACTGTCCATTTATCTGCGGCCATTGCGAAAGCAGTCAAAATAAACGAAATAAAATAGTAAGCTTGCATAAATGCGTATAGAGTAACAAAATTTCCAAAAATACTTTCTTTTAGAATGTAAGTTGTGGAGGAACGAGGTGTGATGTTCCTCCAACACAAAGAGAGGATCCTACGACCAGGCAAGGTGATCACGCCTGGCGGGCCGCGGCCCAACGATTGTCGTTGGGATGTTGTATATGTATTGTACCAGCGCAGGAACTTCACTTTCGCGATGCAGGATTTGTATTATCGTAGTAGTTCTGCTTGATGTCGCTAGATGGCGCTGGGTACATGTGGTATCGCCACATAGTAACATAACAAGCATCTACTGCCAAAATTTCAAGACTACAGGACAAGCGGTTTAGGGTCTGCGTTGATGAACCATTCTATGGGAACAAGTAATTTTGTATAAGGTAGATATGATTTCTTCTTATTTTCAAATCGGGATAGCTCGGTAATGGTGATCCGTACAAAAAAAGAATGAGAACAACGGTCGACACTGACCCATAGTCGACACTTTCAAAAATAAACCTTTATTGTAAGAAAAGTAAGTATCTTGTTTACTTGACTATTAACTTAAAAGACATGTAATGGTATGTGCATGTATTATGTTCAAAAAATCGCAACGCTTTCGTCAGTAAATTTTCAAGATAAAAGATTTTATCTGCTAAAGTTAAAGTCTAAATTTTGCTTAACAGGTAAAAAAGGACGTAACGACCATTCTTTAAAAATATGAATAATTTTGTAGATTGAAGTTCGATTTATCCCTAACCTGTCTACCATTGGGTATTTTACATGATCTACAACCTTGTCCAACCAGTTTTTTTGCGATAAGGGTTGATGTTTACGAGACGAATGCAAGAATACAATATTTTTGACCTTTGACTATGAATTTAAAAAAATGCAGAAGACCAATCGATGAGGACTTTTTGATACATCTTTTATTATGGTGTATTTGACACCTCTTACAATTTTTAGCGAATTCATGCAAGCTTATGTCTGGATTATACGGTTTTTAATTGTTCACTTCGCACGGTCATGGTCATCCATGGTAGTGAGACCATTGGCACGCCATTATAATATAATGTTCCGTTGACATTACATTTAAATAGTGTCCTCTTAGTGTCACCCTCTTCCCCTTACAGCGGGAGATCGCTATCTAAACGAACACCTTCCTCCTTATTTCCTGAGTTTTTTTTGTTCGCCGTCCAATTCTCGTCTTGTTAATTGTTAACGCGATGCGATGATAAGCGAAACGCGATGGTTTGACGACCCATTTGTTCACTATTTAAAGGAGTTTTTTTTAAAACGTGTTGAAGATTCAAAACGCGTTAGTTTGTCTTTATCCGCCAGCTGGTTCTGGTATGAACGCTGGTTTCTGTTTTGAATCATAGCTTTTACGGGAGCGAACTGCTCATCGACAACACTCCATTCATTTGCCACATTTTACACTTGGAAGTTACACTTACGTTAATCTTCTCTACGAACAATATTTTCCGTGAGGTAACTGCCAACCTCCACTACCAATACGCGATATCGAAGTTCTATAATTAGACTAATTTACTTTTGAGGGCTCCAACTACCTGTAACGACAGCCATAGTTATTCATACCAACCGGAACCAACAGCTTAACGTGCTTTCCGAGACACTGTTTGGTTTTAATAAGTCCCATGAACCTACTTCAACGTAAGACACGATAAACATATGAAAAGGAAGATGAGAAGCTTCCACTTGCCCATTCTTATCATCTTCACGTTTCGGTGGTGAGTAGGGTAGCCAGAGCTCACTGGAGAATTTTTGTGCTGTCAGTGGGAAGACCAAAGGCTATTCCTGCTTTGTGTTCTACGCTGACGGCACAGAAACTCTCTGTGTTTACAGAGTCGGCAGCGCGAGTGTGACTCCCCTAGTGTTGCACACGTCCATAGACCACGGTAAACACTTTCCATCAGGTGGTCTGTGCGCTTGTCTGACACCCCAGTGGTATATATAAAAAGTATCTATTGTTACTAGCGTTCATAGTCAGTCTTTATCAATCTATGGAATGTATGGTATTCTGCTAAAAACACAAGAAGTTCCAGTAAGCAAGAACTCCAGAGCTCTGGTACCCGTATCTGCTTCACTACTTATGAACACAACTGTATCTCAAGAATAACTCCAAAACTTTCAAGTCTTAGGCTGTTAATTTGCATGTAAATAGCGGTGATGACTGAACTATGACGTAACGCGTGGTTACGTCATAGTTCACTAAGGTTTATAGTACTTGCGTTGGAAGTTCACACTTGACTTATGATCATGAGGCTTAAAAAGTTTATTTAGTCTCATATTGAGATTATTTACTGGCAACGTCTTGGAAGGGTTTACTTTGGGTTTTATTACAGTGCTAGTTCTGACCACCGACTTCGTTCGAATGGACTTGGATATGGTTTTTTCGTAGGTACAGAACCTTAACATCGGTTCTAATATTAGGTATCTGCAGTATAAATATATCAATAGACATTTTTTGTAAGTATATGTTTCGTGCATACGAAATGCATTTATTAAAAAGTTGTTTTAGCTTACAAGTAGACACTTTCCTTTTATAAATGTATATATTTGGATACTATGGGAAGAGATGAAAATAACATTGTGAAAAGGTCCAAAGTATGAATGTAGAAAGACTTTAGAAACAAAGGTAGGCACAAGAAACGATGAATGGATTGCGTGAAAGAGAATCCTGAGTGACTGAGAAAATGACATGTGACAGGAATGTATGTTGCGCCTACCGCAAATAATTGGGAAGCCGTTAATAATTGGGACAAGGGTAGATAGATGATGATGTATAGCTGGGAAATAATGGCAAGAGTTTTATTATCCAACTCTCTTCTCGAAGCTTTAACTTGTTTAATTGTGAACCAGTCATTAAATGAAAATGTAAACGCTGGCCATCATTTTCATGACACTTGTGTGTGTCCCACATGATCGAGTCATGCCATTCCATCCTTCTGTATCACAGTTTGATAAAAATAAAATCAACAGCTGTCAGCTGTCGGTCGCTTGTCACAACTTTGCGCAGAAACAAAACAACAGTGACTCATTCGCTATTAGCTACTCGTCAGCATGTCTCATAGCTTTCATGCGTACACTGTTTTTTTTTTGAAGTGAAAACTTCTTTAGCGGCGTTGGATGGGTGTAAAATGTTAAGGAAGCGTCAGGATTAGTTGACCTTTGAACCGTAACCGACGACTGACGTCATACAAGATTAGGTACAGACTATGTATTTTGCAAGTTACGATAGATATCGTCGTAGCTTAAACGGTAAGCACGTCGACTGTAAGTCCTTATAGTTTCAGATAGTATCGGGTTCAAACCACCTGGCCTTCAGGGTTTTTTTGTGATTGTTTTTTCTTATTATAATTTATTACTTTTGGTGATTATTTTTTGCTTTTTGTAATTTATTACTTTTTATGATAATTTTTTCTTTTTGTAATTTATTATTTTTTGTGATTATTTTTTCTTTTTATAATTTATTAATTTCTTCTGACAGAAAATTAGCAAAAAATAAGTGATAGGTTCTATGATTAGCGCTATATTATAGGTATAGTATGGTATGTTCTTTTTTATCTTTTTCCATGTATATAACGAAGAAAGAAAGAAAGAAAATGTTTTCACTTCTGCCGGCACTCCCAGAGTGGAACCCGTCTTTTTTTTTATTTATAGTTTACCCGTGTAGTGGCCGAGAAAGGATCCAAGTATCACCTCACCACTTCATCTCATCTGTTCTCTCCGACACCTATGTAAATAGTAACTACTAATAAAATATTGTTAGGACTTTGTACACCATACTACCCAAATATGGATTCTATCACTTTCCTCCATGCAAAGGTTGCCTGTAAGAGATTGCCACGGTGCGATAAGCACGCCTATTGTCTATGCCTGCAATGTACCTATTATTAAGAAATGTCTTGTCCTTGGTGTACACAATAAAGAGATACTTACTTACTTACTTACTTATGTCGTAAGAAGCAACTAACAGAAAAATTCGCAGCAGTGATATCGCACTGCGAGAGAAGAAACACTCGAAATAAAACTCTGTAATTGCTGGCCAGTAGACCAAAGCCTTTCAAACATTAGGCCTCCTTACTCTGCAGTGTACTGCAATTGAAAGAACGAATGAATTTATTTAAAAATCCACATTGGGTCATATTTGTAAGGAGAACTTCTAAATTACTAGCTGTTGCCCGCGGCTCCGCCCGCGTGAATGTCGGTTATCGCAATCAAACATAGTCCTTTCCCAAACCCTAGTCCACCTCAGTACCTAATTTCATCATGATCAGTTCAGTGGCCTAGTCGTGAAAGTTAAACTCAGAATCCGTTAGACCCTCTTCCGTCAAGTGAGCCTGCCCCTCTAGACAAGTGGCAATTCGCTAGCTGGCGTTTGGAAGAATAGAATGACGAATATATGGGATTTGACGTATGTGACAGTCGTTAACGCATGTCAAATACGTCAAATCCCATACATTCGTCATTCTATTCCATCAAACGCCTGCTAGCGAATTGACACTTGTCTAGAGGGGCTGAATGGTCTAGGTGTAACCGTACCTCAAAGAGCACGTTAAGCCGTCGGTCCCGGTTGTGAAACGTACATCTATGGCAGTCGTTACATAGGGTAATGATTGAGATGAATGGGTGAAATGACCCACACAAAAGGGTTAATCACCCATCCGGTGAACAGCATCCCGACTGGTGGTAGTAGTAGAAGAAATGTTGGAAATAAGGCTACATACTGAATGAAACGTACATCTATGGCAGTCGTTACATAGGGTAATGAGTGAAATGAATGGGTGAAATGACCCACACAAAAGGGTTAATCTCACCCGTCCGGTGAACAGCATCCCGACTGGTGGTAGTAGTAGAAGAAATGTTAGAAATAAGGCTACATACTGAATGATAAATATGCTCCTTGAGCACTCTTTAGATTAAGCGCCACATGTTTCAAGAAACACAAATATGTTGGGTTCCGTGAAAGAGCGGCGTTGGCAAACAGCGCTGCGGAGTCAAAGCGATGCTACAGCGTGAGCACATGACCGCGAGCAAGACATGTGAAGCGAGGTCGCCCTGTAGGCGGACAGCGGAGTTTTATAAAACGCGAAAACACTATTTTTATAAATAGGTGAGAAATAATATTTGATTGCATTTAATAGCTGGCATCCAAGCCCGTTAGGACTGGAAGAGATTTTTCAAAAGAATGCATTATGTTTAGAGTACGTGGAAAATCAGTTACTGTAGAAATCACAACTTGAATTAATTAAAATGGGAGCCCCTTATTTCGTAGAAAGAAATTTCATAGAATTTCGTTTCACAGAAAATGTTTCATATAATATTTGGTTCTTATATTTTTATTTCGAATATTATTGCTTCAATAACAATTTACTACAATGAAACATATTTCACAGAAACACAATTGAACGAATTTTTAATCACAGTTTTTTGTTTAACAAACTTATCAAGCTGTAGAATTATTTTTTAAAGAATATTAAACCACCTTTATAATGTTCCAAATCACATTTATTTTTAACTGTAACATTTACAATATAGTTAACACCCCGACTCAGATTACCCCGACTCGGATAGGTTAGGTTAGAAGGCTAATGCGGGAGCGGAGCGTAGCGAAGCTCCCGCATTAGGCCTTCGTGGTTATTTTTTTATAAACCACCCAGAAGTAGGAGCCCCGCGTAGCGGGACTCCGTCGACCATGTAGACGCATCAATTGTTTAGTTTATAAAAAATTGGTTGCCTGTAAAGTCGGTATACAGGCGAAAGTTTTACGTGACAACGACTTTGAGTGGTAAAATAATTTTAATGTGAATATTCATTCGTATAGTAGGAAGAAGGATGTTATGTCTGTCTCTCTCGCTCTTAGGCGGGCTGGAAGGGACGCGTGCCTCTCACTCGCTCTCATTGTAAGCGCATAACGCGGAGCGTAACGCGCGGAGCGTAACGCAGTTTCTTGAAGTGTCACCCGGCAAACCAATTTATAAGACGTTGTCACGTCAAAAATTGTCCCATTTAAATGAGGGTATGCATTTTATGAATTGAAACGTCACTTTGATAATATCGCTGCCCTAGTTCAATAGTAGGAAATCTTAAAAAATAATCAAAATGAGATAAATATTTAGTTAGGTATAAAAAAGGTACTTAACCTTGTAAAATAAGCGGTCATCTTGAAAACGCAACCTAGTCCTAAATACTTTAATGTCGTAGCATGACATTTTAAGCAATCTTTTATCCAGCAATGGGCAAGATTCAGACATCTGAAGATATCTAATGCGTAGGATCAAAGATTTAGTTTTTTTAGTGCTCTACAGAGATATCTGAAGATGTCCTAAAGATGAAAATAATAACTGATTTCAATATTAGGACAATTTCAAATATCTCAGTATTATGACCTGAAGAAACTGTCTCTAGATATAGGGAAAAACTTCAAAATAGACGAAAATGGACAAAAAATTGTATGGGGTGAGTGTATCTCACACACCGATGGGCGCAAGCTATCGAGAGTCGGGGCGAGGCACTAGCGGTCAGCCTCGATATAGCAAAGGCCTTTGACCGGGTCTGGCACAGAAGTCTTCTTTCGAAGTTGCCACGCTACGGACTCCCCGAGGGACTTTGCCCATGGATTGCCAGCTTTTTGTCCAACAGAAGTATCCAAGCCGTAGTCGATGGCAGCTGCTCGGACCGCATGGACATAAACGCTGGTGTCCCACAAGGCTCCGTGTTGTCCCCGACGCTGTTTCTGCTGCATATCAATGACATGCTGTCTGATGGATCTATTCATTGCTATGCGGACGACAGTACCGGGGATACGTGTTACACGGGTCGTGCAAATATCCCTCAATTCGAGGTGGAGAAGAGACGCGAACAACTTGTGTCTGAAATCGAGACTACTCTCTCGGAAGTATCCGATTGGGGTCGACTTAACCTAGTCCAATTTAACCCCACTAAGACACAAGTATGTGTATTCACCGCTAAGAAAACCCCATTTATTGTAGCGCCGCAATTCCTGGGCACACCACTTTCCATCTCTTCGAGTATTGGGATCCTAGGTGTCGACATCTCAAGCGACGTTCAGTCCCGCAACCATTTGGAGGACAAGGTCAAGCTGGCCTCAAAGAAACTTGGAGTGCTCAACAGGGCGAAGCAGTACTTCACTGCGGGGCAACGACTTCTGCTTTATAAGGCACAAATTCGGCCCCACATGGAGTACTGCTGTCACCTTTTTGCCGGATCGCCTGCATACCAGCTTGGCCCCTTCGACTCATTGCAAAGACGGGCGTTGAGGCTCGTCGACAATCCCATACTCACAGGCGATGTGGAACCTCTCAGCCTCAGAAGAGACTTTGCCTCGCTGTGTGTGTTCTACCGCCTATACAATGGTTTGTGCTCAGATGAATTGTTTGATATGATGCCCACCGCTGCATTCTATCATCGCACCACTCGCCATAGGCAGGGAATTCATCCTCACACACTGCGACCGGAAATGCTACGCACCGTGCGTTTTGAAAGGAACTTCATCCCACGCACGCTCAGGTTGTGGAATGAACTTCCTTCCGTGGTTTTCCCAAGCGACTACAATATGGGGTTCTTCAAGAAGGGTATTAGAAGGTATCTACAGGGTCGGTAGCACGATTGTGACGCCCCTAGTGTTGCAAACGTCCATAGGCCACGGTAACCACTTCCCATCAGGTGGGCCGTGTGCTTGTCTGCCGCAAGTGGCATAAAAAAAAAAATATGTTCAAATAAAAAAAAGATAATCTGTATACATTTGCTTATAAAACTTCATTTACGGATGATGGTTTTACAGTTGTTAACACAAGAAGGAAACAAAGGAGCTATATAATACTCGTACAAGAAAATACTTCGTTAACTTTGGAAAAAGCTTATTCTGGACCACCAGCCATATCAAATCGTAAAAAAACAGATTTACTGTCACTTTGTAGGGCAAATTTAATTCCACAATCTCAACACAGTTTTTACGAGTCGCTAATAATATCCTCCACCAGCAACGAGGAATATGAATACGATAGCGACTGTGAATAAGTTAGAAACGAACGTTAGAAAGTTTAACTCATTTGCTCAAGCTTGCTTTTGACTGATTAACGACTGATTATAATTTTTAAAAGACTGATTTGAGGCATTGGTAATATTTGGTAATAAATGTTATTAATTATAAATAAATCTTTCAGTATTTTCCATCATCCTATACTAACCATTGCTGTGGATATAGTGGCACAATTTACAATTTACTAATTGAATCCTGTGCAACACTAAGACATCATACAATCTTGTCTAAATCTGTCTAATTTTCCCAAATTTCAAGGTTTGTTTAGTATTATCTATAGTTTTGTTGTAGAAAACAGTTTTTTGTATCACTATATGGGTTACAGTAGAGATAGAAATTATACTTAACCAATTTAGAGACAACATCAAAATATAATTTAATTAATATAAAATTTTGAAGACAATAAAAGGTTATCTTGCCATTAAAAGCCTTAAAATTAAAAATATAATATATAAATACAATTTACAGATATCTTAAACGCATTAAACAAAACTTCCATAGTGTTGTATGTGTGTGCATAAACAAGATTTCGCGTAATAGTATGTAAAAACCTACCAAAAACTTGAATCGAGCATAACTCAAAAACATACCTTTTCAATATATCTCACTATTGAACTAGCCCAGCGATATGTTATTCTTTGTAATAAGTTTTCTATTAAATAAACAATATAATGATTAAGAATATTTGATTTGATATTCTATGAAATGATTATTCTAATGTTTAACTTTATATGAAACAAAATTCAATGATTTAAAATTCTTTAAAGTAAGTATTCTGTATATTGATTATTCTATGAAACGAAATTATGCGAAACATTTTCTGTAATTCGAAATTATATTAAACAATTGTCTATAAAACAACGCACACCCAATTAAAATTTCTCTTGCTATTTACAGTGTAAAAGTGTAAAATAGGCTAAGGGATCATAACATGTGACAAATTAAGCATTTTACTACGTAATTTCAGTATGCTCTAAGTCAGAGTATTTATTACCAAACTATTTTCCAATATATTGTTAAAAAAAACATACATTCACCTTATAATGAGAACCGAGAACTAGTATTAATTTGCTAAAACTCTTGTGAATTACCTCCTTCAAAATCATTCGAAATTTATAAAACATAATTTGTCAAACTTTTAAATCAAGCCACATACAAATATTACATCTTTAACCGCTATCAGCGAAACTCCACCCTTACCATTTAACGCGGTCTCAAAAGAGGGCCTCGGCTGAGCTAAGATTGAGCCTCCAAGACACAGCCTACAGCTATGAATACAAATGAACGTCTCCCAATGAATCAACCTTGGCTCCAATCCCCAACTATTGTGCTCGGCAGGGCACGCTTCCCTTTCATAGAAGGAAGAAGGTTTATACACTTTATACCCACGTATTATTATTATTATTTCACTATGGAGACACCGGAGGCCGGACGAATGATCCATCTGCAAATTCAGCGTGCCATTTGATTCATTCAAGCCCTTCTAGCAATGGACAACAACAGGTCTAATAAACTTCTTGAATAACTTTATGACATTTTGGAATTAAATTTTTAAGTACTTTTCATGCTAAATATTTAAGTCGAATATAGGAAAAAAAAATTAATCGGTTTAGGCGGGGTTCGAATCCGCGATCTTTGCCTTACAAGGGCAATGCTTTAACCACTAAGCTACCGGACCTCGCCCTAACCAATTCAAAGCAGATATAGAAGACAGGGGCGAGGTCTGGTAGCTGGTGGTCAAAGCATTGTCTTTATAAGGCATAGATCGCGGGTTCAAACCCCGCCTAGAACAATTTTTTTTCTTTACTTGATTTAAATTTTATGAAATTTTAAGGTGTAGTCCACTTAGAGCACCCAGCCGAATAGCACCAGAGCGAATAGCACTTAGCCAAAAGCAATTATCTATTTCTATCAACTTCCTAGATATCTAGATCAGTTGGTCAGGGTTCAAGTCCCACCTTGGATATTATAGGCCTATGCTACATCTGACGGAAACTTCGTAGCAGATGTTCCACGTCGGGACACGAATTTATATTATTGCCTCGTTATATTGATGTATGCTATAGAAAGAAAAATAAATTTCATATAAATGACAATACGATAGCAGTCCATTCCATCCCATTTAGTCCTACTAGCCGCGGTGGCCTAGTGGCGGTTATGGACTGCTGAGACGAGGTCTCGGGTTCGATCCCAGGTTTTCCATGGCACACACCAATGACTTTTCGATGCTTTTCGAAGTTACGTGTGTATTTATCGCAGGTTTATGAGTGCCCGGTTAATGGCAATAGGCTCGCCACCTATTACATTGGAACCTAAACATAAACTGGCGAAATGTGGGTGCTAGCACCTCTGCCTACCCCTTCGGGGATAAAGGCGTGAGTTTATGTTATGTTAATATTAGAAGCCTGAAAGTTTGCAACTATGGATGCTGGATGGATGGAAGTTTGTCACTCTTTCACGTAAAAACTACTGAATAGATTTTAATGAAACTTTACAATAATTTAGCTTATACATCAGAATAACACATAGGCTACAATTTATAACGATAACCGAAGCGGCGGGCAAAAGCTAGTCATTAATATAACATGTGTTGGCATTCCGAAGCAGAAAATTCGCAACAATATTTCCAACGTGTGCCACATAGACTTAAAACGTGAAAACGTGCTTTGTTTAATAATAGGAATAGTATCCTATTATTAAACAAAACCAGCTCTAATTACAAATCTCTTTAAAACAATATCCGATTGCAGTAAAACAGCGTAATCATGTTAAAACATACACAAATTTGAACTTATTTGGCGGCCACATCATATTTTAAAGCCCCACAGAGCCAGCCAGATGGTAAAGCCCATAATTCCAGCTCCAACGTTTATTATTTCATTTAATACGCAACGTGGCGTGATTTAATGAAATCATTTACAACAGCGGGTGTCAAAATGTGCTATTAGATGTTTGGTACTAAAATATGTCAACAGTTTAATCAGTTTGATAGGTAACGTTCAGAAATTTACGGTTGACCGATGACGTAACACTTTCTTAGATCTTTAATAAGCAATATGCTGCATCCGATCCTACTTATTTTTTTATATTACTTAATAATTTTTTACTTAATATTTTTTATATCACTTAGGTGGCAGGCCAAGGACAAGCACACGGCCCACATGATGGAAAGTGGTTACCGTGACCTATGGACGTGTGCAACACGGGGGGCGTTAAAAATACTAATAATGAAACGTGAAAATATCTAAAGATGTTTAGATTTGTAGATGTTTACTATTCAAACACGCTCTAACGGTTAAATGAATCTAGCTGAAATTTAGTATAGAGATAGATTATATTTATCCCGGGAATAGGCTTCCCATGTGTAACGGGAAAGGGGTCAAAATTTCACGGGCAGAGCTACGGGCATTGGCTAGTTTAGTATAACTGGAATTATCATGAAAGCTGCTAATTGTCTTGTGACTATTTTTCCCTATTGTCCTCTTCCTATCAGAGCATACAATTCGTTCTTTTTTCCAAATCGCGCCAACAGATGTTGATTTGTCCCATAAATGGTTTTTTAAAGTATTAAAAGGCAAAAGTATTCACGAAAAAAATTATTTGTAAATAGCAACCCTGATCCGAACACAAAGAGGACTATTAAAAGGCTAATTTCGGAACGCATTCATAAACGTCGCCGGTTACTTGAAACGTTCTAAATTCAAATTTTAAACTCGAAACACGCGGGAAATTTCATTCGACGGCTAACTTTGACAAAATAAACACGTCTCTTTAACAAATATGAAAGTTTTAAATGATGGAAAATTAATTAGGTAGCGTTGAAAACAAGTAGGATGGCATTTTGTATGATGAGTCGCACTCTCTGTTTGTCTTTTGAAAATTAATTGGCTGTTAAAGGTATAAATGAGGAACCGTTTATCCTTTCACAGGGCTTCCTTATACCTTGTTATATTTAAGAGTTAATTTATAAGAATTATAAGGTAATAATATATTTAGATTTTTATATTTCTTTGGAAATGCAAGCACAATAATATAATTGGGCTATTTGGAAGTTAATAAAACGGTAAGACTAAAGCTCAAGAGGATCCGAAACAAATTGTTTAAAACAGTTTTGTAACCTACCACCGGACTCTCTAACATTTTGAACTTTGTGGGAGACCAGATGTTGTCTGTCTGTAGGTATTTTAATATGTATGAATATTATTCATTTTAAAAATAAAAACTTCATTCGTTTCCAAATTTCCCTGTGGGATAGATAAAAATGCCCAGAAGGTAATAGTTTAGATATTACAAAGAATAACTATTACGCTTCACGAAAAATATCGGAAAAGAAATTTAGAGATTTTAATGCCGATGGCCTTGAATTGAACGGCGCCGTTTAGTTATCAGCCTAGGCAGTTAATTGAAGGGCTGATTAAGCTAGTTGGCGGTGACATATATAAAACACAAAAACTCAAAATTTTTGAACGAAATTTTTCGAAAACCTCATTTTTCCTTAACCACATTTTTTGCCTTACTGCCTTTTAGCACGGTAGCTTTGAAGACGGTCAAAGCTAATCGGTAAAACTGGGCGTGCCCGTTCGACGTCGGTGGACAAGGGATGGCAGGGATAAAGCTGTGTTCGTATTTACTATAAACGATTACGGCATGAAATCTTCCCTTGTAAGAGTAAAGCTAGACGCCTAATATCGATGTGAATGGTTGTTTTAATAGGTGGGAAACATTATGAAGGATCTGCAAGTTCTTTTTATTCGATTGATCAACGATATCAATTAACAGTCTATTTTGTTCTGGTTTTGATAGTTGATGAAATTTCAGCTCTCTGCGATGCCTTTGGCGACAAATTTACCATTTTGGCGACACATTTTTACCATTTTGAGGAAGTACTAGCGTTTGATAACAAATTTTAAACTTTGATGACAAACAAAAAAAATTTATTTTTATTTTTTGTTTAATTATTATGAAGACTTGAAACCAGTAATTATTATCGACCATCGATGAATTTTTAGACTTAACGAACTATTTAAATATTTGTAAGATTATTAACAGTAAGTTTGTAAGACCTTTCAAGTCACAAACGCACAGGTTACTTAAGAGGAGGTACACCACAAGCCTAAAACTGCTGAAATATCCTCCGTTATTTAGCGGTTAGTTAATGACTGCACACGGCACAATATACACTCTCTCATCTAACCCTTAATTACCGGAATGACCTGTTAAAAGCTCTTTCAGGTAGCGATTATTTGACGGTAGCGACCCAATATATACGTTGTCCCATGAGAAACGTAATTTAGGACGTTTGCTGCATTATGCGGACAACAGCCGCGGTCGTTCTTACGGCGTGCCATTTTACGGAAATTCATAGAACAATGGTGCGTTACATAGGTCGCCAGTCACACGATTGTGACCTCCATGCACCATAAATGCGGGCCCGTGGGTGACTGATGGAGCCGCATGTTACCCTAGAAGAAGCAGGTGGTGGGCCTCCCTATCCCGGGGGCTAAAGATGGGGGTGGGGCACAGTGGTGTGGGGACCGTAGGAGGCCCACATCGAAAGAGAAGGCCCTGGGTCGGCCGGAGAGCGAGGGATATATGAGGTTTGCGTCTATCTCACCTCCGGCAACCTCCAGCGTTTTAGTAGGTTCGAGTCCGACATAACTGCCCACACCCGTTCCCGCACCCTAACTTCTCAACCCCGAGAGGAAAACCTGCGCAAAGAGGCTCGTCCATTAATCATGAGGTGAACCTACTTACATGTACATAAAGATTAAAGAGTTGTAATAAAGATAACAAGTAGAAAAGTCATCTCTGCCTACGACAATGTGAGAGACTTAAAAGCATAATATATACATGTTAAAATAACATCCGGTTTATCAGCTCGTGTCTGACGTGAAAAAAATGAAAACAGTAAAACAACCTTTTCATAACAACGTTGTCTAAGGGATGACGTCGAGTTTGTGCTTATATTGTGTACGAGATTGTAGATGGGATCTCGTTGTAAACATTTGAGATGAGCTGATCTTTGCGCTGATATTAAAAGTACTTTCTTTTAAAATGTAAACGGTTTAAAACACATGGGTAATCTGACGGGTAGCGATTAACGCTTCCAATTTAAATATGAAGAACGGAGTCCAGTCTTTTGTTTATCTTTATTTGGTTTAAGGTTTGATTTCGAAGTCGACCGCATTTGATAACAGCACATGCATTACATACATTACCTGTTGAACTCCGATACGGATAAAGGAGACCAATGAGAAGCCGCAGTGAATCACGCGTATCTGCTGTATGCGTCTGCAGTTGTTGTATGCGGTCACCTTCGGAGTAATTCCTTTTATCTTAGCCTCTGACCCCCTAACCCCGAAAGAGAAGACTGGTATCTTATATAGATATGGTAGCTGGTTTGAATAAGGACGGTTAGCGTGGTGGTAGAGCGTTCGACTTCTAAGCCAGAAGTCCCTTTGTGTTACACACGTCCAGAGGCCACGGTAACCACTTTACATCAAACTCGGCTATGTAAAAAAAAAAGTCGCGGGTACGATTCCCGCTCAGTGCAAATACTAATTTATATGCATGGATAGGTATGGTATGTACTAGTCTGCATTTATGTGTGAAATTACAAAAAGAGAAGTAAGCTAGGCTAAAACCGAGTATATGAATCCAGGACCTCTGGATCGTAATGCCAACTCCATCACTGACCTACCGACGCTACAATGTTCCGTACAGTAATTTACCCACACTAGGTATACAGATAGTTATACACCAGAACACATTCGCAACTTGGGCCTAATTCACGAGACAAACGAGAGCCTGGCGAACATGGATTGTTTTGCAACACTCTATACTTGGTGAAGTGAGCTAAGGAAAAAGGTTCACCGTTACATACACGTACCACGTTAACAATGGTGCCACTCAGATTGACAGCCTCATCAAAAGAGGATTGTCGTCGCAGCACCGCGTGACACCCACCGGTCCCACTAGTGCTGCGACCACAATCCCCCCTGTCCGGCTATGCACTTGCTGACCCCTGAACGCAATCCAACCGAGATTGGATTACTATAGAGGGTTTTTCGTAATCGTGCACGGTGGTACCCACCCGGCCGAAATTTATGACAATTTTTTACCACCAGTCCTAGTACTCGTATCCTAAAAGGACACACAAGAAACGTGTACTGCACGTATACATTTTAGATTCAAGATATATGTATATCCTGAGCAATATACAATCTATAGGAGCAGTATTCCCATAGCACACGTTACGTTGCCTGTATCGTTAGCTGTAATTCTATGGAATCTCTTTATCTCAACGTGACAGGGGTGTACTATTCTAAGGGGAAATTATGTCGTCCGTTATTGGTGTTCGATGCTTGTTTAACGAAGTAGAGGTATTTGTTTAGAATATTTTATGTTGTTATATATTTTTTGTACAACTGAGGAACCAGATGGAAAGTCGCTACCGTGGCCTATCGCTAACACCAGGCGAGTCACAATCGTGCTGCGAACCCTATAAACACAGAGAATCTCTGGGCCGTATAATATAGCAGACGTTACGTTACCTGTATCGCTAGCTGTAATTCTGTGGAATCTCTTTATCTCAACGTGACAGGGGTGTACAACTCTATGGGGAAATTATGTCGTCCGTTAATGGTATTCGATACTTGTCTATCGAAGTAGAAGTATTTTTTTAGAATATTTTATGTTGATATATTTTCTTTTCATACAACTGAGGTGGCAGAGTGGTTACCGTGGCCTATAGACGTGTGTAACACCAGGGGAGATACACTGGTGCTACGCGGCTGCATAAACACAGAGACTTTCTGGCCCGTCAGTGTAGAAGACAAAGCAGGAATAGCGTTTGGTCTTTCCACTAAAAGCATAAAAACTCTCCAGTGAGCTCTGATATTGTGGTAAATAAGGACGACCTGCGTGGTTTTGAAGCATAGGACTGTTTAGTTAGATGTCGCAGGTTCGATTCCCGCTTAGTACAAATATGTGCATATATGATGATGATCATCTTAGCATATTGTTACCAGTTATATTCTGTCTCTTCATATTGGTTTTACTACATTATGTACAGTCGACAAAGGAAATAGAGTCGCACTTTTTCATACATAGTTGTACGTAAAGGTGTAACCGTATCTCTTTTGTCGACTGTACATATATGTAACAACGCCTGTGAATACCCAAAGGGGTAGGCAGAGGTTCATTAATACCCACGATTCACCAACTATGATTTTCGGTCCCATGTAATAGGGGGCGAGCCTATTGCCGTCTAGAGGGCACTTTGTCTTGGGCTTTTTTCGGGAAATCCCGACGGATACCCCCCCCCCCCCCCCTCCGAAGGAGAGGGAGGTTATGTAGGACTCGAACCGACTAAATCGCACGCCGTCTGTGGGTCGTTGTGCCTGTATGTTTACCATCGGATGGACACCAGCCCTATCCCTCAGTCGCCTTTTACGACACTCACAGGAAGAGCTGGAGTGGTCCTATTGTGCTCTACTGGGAAGTAACACTCATAGGGCTTTTATAAGACCGACTTCATATTAACCTCGAGGGGAAGGCCTGTGCCAGAACCTTGTCCAACAATCAGCCAGTGTACGGACTAGCAGGTGAAGTGGCTTGATCTCCAAGGTCTTGATGTGAAATTCCTTGTCTTACATTTTATACCAAAAGTAGCATTTTCCTAATGCGGGGTAAACAACTGGGGCAAATGCGTAATAAACCGTCGGCGGAACGATATAGAGTATCTTAATTAGTAAATATTAGACCCTATCATGGCCACATGGCGACGGGTGTTGTTCATAATACAGCCATTTACCCTAAACAAATAATTATCAAAATTAAAGACAAACTTGCGTTATTAGAACACATAAATAATGGGTATTGTTTAATAATTATAATTTCTTAGCGAATAACCACCATATCAGAGCTCATTGGAGAGTATTTGTGCTGTCAGTGGAAAGACTAAAGGCTACCCCCGCTTTGTCTTCTACACTGACGGGCCAGAAAGTCTCTGTGTTTATGCCGCCGCGTAGCACCAGTGTATCTCCCCTGGTGTTGCACACGTCTATAGGCCACGGTAACCACTCTGCCACCTCAGTTGTATAAAAAGAAAATATATCAAAATAAAATATTCTAAACAAATACTTCTACTTCGATAAACAAGTATCGAACACCATTAACGGACGACATAATTTCCCCATAGAGTTGTACACCTCTGTCACGTTGAGATAAAGAGATTCCACAGAATTACAGCTAGCGATACAGGTAACGTAACGTCTGCTATATTATCCATTTAAATTTTTGAAGTGACAACTTCTTTAGCGGCGTTGGATGGGTGTAAAATGTTAAGGAAGCGTCAGGATTAGTTGACCTTTGAACCGTAACCGACGACTGACGTCATACAAGATTAGGTACAGACTATCTATTTTGCAAGTTACGATAGATAGCGTCGTAGCTTAAACGGTAAGCACTTCGACTGTAAGTCCTTATAGTTTCAGATAGTATCGGGTTCAAACCACCTGGCCTTCAGGGATTTTTGTGATTGTTTTTTCTTTTTGTAATTTATAACTTATTGTGATTATCTTTTCTTTTTGTAATTTATTAATTTCTTCTGACATAAAATTAGCAGAAAGTTAGTGATAGGTTCTATGATTGGCGCTATATTATAGGTATGGTATGGTATGTTCTTTTTATCTTTTTCTATGTATATAACGAAGAAAGAAAAAAAGAAAATGTTTTCACTTCTGCCGGCACTCCCAGAGTGCAACCCGTCTTTTTTTTTATACTACTGAGGTGGCACACGGTCCACCTGGGCCTCGATTCTACTAAAGTAAAACCATTGTCATAGAATTACCTATTTAATTTTAAACTTTAATTTCATGTTTTTAAAGTCTAATATTAAATGGCTTTTTGTAGAGTGAATGAGAAAGTGAAATGTGACACTCTTCATTTAATTTTGGACTTTAATTTTTTCGAAATAAGATAAAATTTGATGCCATTTATGGCTGTGTCTGTGATGTGACAGTTGATTTTGCTTTAGCAGAATCCAGGGCCTGATGGAAAGTGGTAACCGTAGTCTATGGACGTGTGCAACAACAGGGGCATCACACTCGCAGTGCCGTTCCTTTTAATACCCTTCTTATATTGTAGTCGCTTGGGAAAACCACAGCAGGGAGTTCATTCCATAGCTTGAGCGTGTGTGGGATGAAGAGCCTTTCTTACCGCACGGTTTGCACCATTTCTGGTCGCAATGTGTGAGAATGAATTCCCTGTCTATGGCGAGCGGTGCGATGATAGAATGTTACTATCCAATATTTTTTACCGTCGCCCTAAGACTGTAGTATAGGAGAATTTGGATAGCTTTAGGCGTGGCTCGGTGGCTCAGTGGTCAGAGCATACCCTCTGTAAGGGAAAGATCGCGGGTTCGAGTCCCGCCTGAGCAATTCACTTTTTCCTATCTGAATCGATTTTAAAGTAACTTTCAAAGTCTAATAACATCCATCATAGGCCGTTAAATTAGAACACTACAGGCTATCAATCATCATGAAAAAAAAAACACGAGAGAGAAAAAAAGAGGCAAAGACAAATGTTGGTATGGAGGGAGTTTCCTTCAGTGAGGCGAGGGTCAGGACCATGAATTATTCAGGAGGAATTCAACAAGTCGAGACGCGTCGCGTTCGTGAAATGATGCTAGTGTATCGATGAAAAATATATCGATTTTATTATATTACGTTGTTTGACTGTCCAAAAAACAGTATAAGGTTTTTAGATTTATATTTCTTTTTTTTTATAAAAAAGATATATAAATCGGCCCCCCTGATGGCAATGTGGCCTATGGACGTGTGCAACACCAGGGGAGGCACATTCGAGTCGTCGACCCTAGAGAGCTTCTGTGCAGTCAGTGTAGAAGACAAAGCAGGACAAGTCTTTGGTCTTCCCTCTGACAGCACAAAAACTCTCCAGTGAGCTCTGACTTACCGCCAGGAACACAACACGGGGTTATTACCTCCTCCTATAAAAAGAGCTCTCGACAAAAGTTGAACGTTAAATCAAAGAACATGTGTGCCAAATTGGTTATAAAATGCGCTCTCTAGACCGGAACTGACAAACAGACATATCTACCACCTTGTCGAAACAGAGACTCTCTCTCGCTTTACTCGCTCAGTCAATTATAAAGTAGTTGTTACTCGCGTATATTATAAACTTGTTGTTGCCTACATATAATTCTGATTTCGGTTCTGCAACTCAAAGGAACCTACATCATAGATAAAAAGAAGGGAACCTAGCTATATACGTATTCTAGACTATTCCTACACCGAATTTCAGCTGGATCTAGCTCAGTTCAGCCGTTAGAGCTCGATTGATTTCAAACATCAATATCTTGACATCCAAACATCCTCAAAAACTTTTAATGTTTGGCAGGATGTTTCGGCCACTCTGCACAAATTGATTGAAGATTTTAATACACATTTTTGTCTTGTTTGAAACACATTATACTGTAAAGTCTTGTGAATGCATTGGTTAACTTTTTCTATAATTTTAAGATGCTATTCCAGTATAATTCCTCCAGTAAAACACAAAAGAAACAGTTTCTTAGTGAAACTTTGATTGGCTAGAGCGAGCGTAGAATCTAATTTTGTTCTTCCTAAAGAACATTTTACTGTGTTCAGAAGATGTTATCTCACAAACTGTTTTTGCATTCTGTAAGGAGATATAACCGATGAAAATAAATTTTCAAGGATATTTTACTCAACTTCATATAGACTTTAACTAAGCGTAACTTGTTGTATGGGTTCTAGAAGCGGAGAAGTTCTCGAGATACTTATTTTTAAGTATAAATACCTTACATATTATTTAACTTTTATTGGTCTAATTAAGACTAAATCCCCGCTCAGTGCAAATATTGGTATGCACGAATTTGCATTTTTTTTATTTGCATTGGTCTGGGTGTTTCTATGTATAATATACATGTATTTGCAAAAAAAAGTAACTAAGTATGTTTATCCGCATTCTAGATTCCATAACTCAAGATACTTAAGCTATACTTACCATGGATCTAGATAGCATTGTGTGAAATTTTGTGGAATATTAATATTTTTACTGCAAAAGTTAGTATTACTCTCAAACTCCCTATTTTTGAACTATTCCTACTTTAGTTACACCATATCTGCTTTAAAAAAAACTCGTGCCTTGAATTAATTTCTTTCCAAAAGAACTCATTGAGATTCTAATTGCTAATAGATTAATCTAATCACGTATTTTAATATGTAATTCCTAGTCAATTTTATTTAAGAGCGTCTAATGAAAACGAGATAAATTATATTTGCAGTAGAATAATGAGATTCCTGACAGCAAAGGGCGATTTATCGAGGGGTTTTTATTAAATTCTTGGAATCGAATAACATCGCGCGCGTGTTTGCAAGTGAGCAGTGGAATTGATTTAGAACTACAGATGGCATATTAAAAGTATCGATTACAGGAATCGGGTTTGTTTTTTATCGATAGAATAGAGCGATGAAATTGTTTTTGCAAGCATGAACGAAATTATACAGGTAAAAATCATCAGTAGGTAGCTTAGAGCTTAGGGCGTAGTCCTTATGATCGAGAAGGTCCTGGGTTTGAATCCTGGCTACACCACTAACGACGTTTATTCACTCCTGGAAGATTTACGAATGCAAGTAATTTCGGTTAGAGAGTTAATATTGACGTTAATTAAGTAATAAGTATGCAATTACATTTTTTAGTTTTTTTATACCACTGAGTTATAAGCACAGAGAGTTTCTGTGCCGTCAGCGTTGAAGACGAAGCAGGAATAAGCCTTTGGCATTCCCACTGACAGCACAAAAACTCTCTAGTGAGCTCTGGCTACCCTACTCACCGTCGGGAACACAACACGAGGTTATTATGGTCGCGGAATTCTGTAGGGCGGAGGTACTTCCCCAGTCGGACCTCTCAATTGGAAGGGAATACCGTAGTGTCCTACCTTTCTTACATTCTTTTTGCCATTCTCTACTCTTCTTCAAAACATCTACCTTCGTCTCTGATGTAAATACTGTTTGTCAGATACCTTAGTAGTTATAAAATTAAGTGAACTAACAATTATATATTCAAAAATAAAATTATCCTATCACCCTTATTATTATCGACATATCTATATTCCGAAATGCCCAACCCTAAGTCACATGCGTCACACGAAGTATATTTAAAAAGTTTTACACGTAAGGTGAAAGAATACTTGACAAAACTCGAAAGAATAATGTACGGCCACACTTGTAGATACACGATGTAGCGTTAAATCTATTTTATTTTATTTGAACCGAGCTACAAGTGCGAATTAGTTGATGTGCGAAGTGTTGACAGCTCTGACGTTTATTATACAGTCGTTTAACTAAACAGCTAGCATTTGAGATATAGTTATGGAAATCGGTGAGTTTATAAAATGGTTAAAAGTTGCGCTCGATTTTACATTGAGGAAAACGTTACGTTTGTGGTATGATCCCATAAACTTCAATAACTTTACACCAATCCCCTATCCAGACATTCAAAAACTAAAATTGCACTCTCTGGCTTTTGTACGCTAAGATTTCCCCGCTAAAACTTCCAGTTCTTTTGACAGAGGCCTGAAAAAGCATTTGATGAAGCCGTCAAGCTGAGAGCCACCATTCTAAGAATGTAGATATCTGTAATGGCAACCTTCTTTCTTGTGATTCTACCTTCAGCTTACCATCAAACAAGGTTACGTCATAGTGACGTGCCCATTACAAAAATCCTAAAATATCATATCGAATTTTTAACAAGTATGGACGAGCAACATGTTAAAAAATGTTTTGCTTTTAGATGATGAAAGTTATTAGGACAAATAAACGAACGAACGTACACCTTTGAGAGTAGTACATCAATCAAATAAAAGTTAACCCACAAATTGCGGGCGAACAACTTCGGTAATTCCACAAGCAATATAATATTTCTTATGACGAGGACTCATAAATATGTGTACGATATGAATTTGGGAAATGTTTCTTGCGTTATTTATAGAAACTTTAAGTGTCTATTTGTTCTTGTTTTTACACTACTTTGGTGGCAGACAAACACACCCTCCAAAGTGGTTACCGTGGCCTATGGGCGTGTGCAACACCAGGAGAGTCACACTCGTGCTGCCTACTCTGTACACATATAGAGGTCCTGTGCCGTCAGTGTAGAAGACAAAGCTGTAATAGCCTTTGATCTTCCCACTGATAGTGCAAAAACTCTCCAATGAGCTCACCGTTGGGAACACAATACGAGGTTATTACGGCCGCGGTATTCTGTAGGGCGAAGATACTTCCCCAGTCGAGCTACTCAATTGGATGGAAATGCTGTCGTGTACTACCTCCTCTAATTAATTCCTAATTTTGTGATATTAAAGAAACATTATTATTTAATTGTTTTAAATTAAATAATACTCGTTTGTAAAATACTTAGGTACAACAAAAAAAAGACTATCTCTGTCTCTTTGTTCCGAGAAATTTCTGAAGTAACTGGGCCAATTTTGAAAGTATTTACTGCAGATAGCTGATAATATAAGGTGTAATTTAAGCTAGTTTTCGAAAGAGAATTAAGGTTGCACGAAAAAATAACCCAATCTAAATAGAAGATACTATCTAGCGTCAAATAAAATTAAAACAACCTTCGCGGACAGTATGAATAATATATCCGAAAAAAAAACAAAAAGTATTATATTAAAGTATTATACTTTCATTACTTTCAAAATATCCAAATAAAATTCATACAAAACCACAAAACAACGCCAAAATTGGTAAATAGCCAGTTAACCCAACCACTAAAGTCCTTTAACCTCTCGAACCTGTCCCACGGATACAATAACCCCTTGATTTCCCCACCACAATTTCCCTACTTCTCAAAACCACACAATGCCTTATAACCATTTGTCTGGTTACGTAAAACGATCCAGTCGGCTTGTTCGAAACTTGTAAGGAGCATCTTCGAAACTTGCCCGAAGCTTTAGATTTACAAACGGGCCTAGAGAATATCGTATGCTTAGACTATATACCTACAAACTTTATAGACACAGTAGGGCTGCTATTTTGACGCCATCATCTTAATAGAGAAGTAGTGTCCTGATTGCATCCGAGGCAAAGGTGACTTCGGAGCTCAGGGTCTGCCTTCCGGCTCTTCCTTCTCCACTTCGCATGATCTTGGGTGTCCAGAGATCAAGTTTGACATCTAATACAGAATATAATATTATATTATTTTATTATACTATTTTATTATTTTATTATAGTATAACATTTTATTATTTTTTTTTTATTATTGTATAACATTTTAATTTTTTATTATTGTATAACATGCACATATTGACTGTTTTAAAGAAAATGTTGACATTAGCTTACTGTATGAGTTAGCTAAACGCGTTTTTCGAGCGATGCATTTTGTTGGCATACTGTGTCTATATAGCATATAGTCCAAACGTAAAACGATCGGATGGGTTGTTCAAAACTTGTTAGGAGCATCGTCAAAACTTGGTCAACTTTAGATTTAGAAGTGGGCTCGGAATCGATTCCGGAGAGAATATCGTATGCAAGGACAAGATTTATGAGCGAGTCTTGTGAACTATTATTTTGCTTTGCCTTGTGATAACCTGAAACGATTTTTTAAACATGTTGTCATGAATCCTAAGGTTGTTTAGATGATTGCTCTTAGCGATAAAATCGTTTATTGTGTAATGAACTAAGATATCACAGTAGTGAAAAATTAAAATATTACTCGATTCGGAAATCGAACATAGAACCTCAGGATTGAAGACTAATAAGTATTTCATTTTCTTCTTCATCGTAGCGTTAATATTGGTCGCATTTGAAGCTTGCACCTCGGAGTCCAGGGTTCGTTATTTACACACTAACTACGGGTTTAGCACAACTTTGATATTTTTCTTAAAGCGATTGCCATCTGACACAACAAAAACAGACCAATTCAAATAGATACATTCATGCATAAAAATATTTGCACTGACCGGGAATTGAACCCGCATCTACTGCTCAACAGTCGCTTTCACTACCGCCACACCACAGAGGTTGTCTACTACTATTTCATTTTGTAAAGTAAATACATATTACTTATAACCCATGTCAACAGGACAGGTTGTCAATTGACAAACAGTAATGAGCTTATGATAGGCACTGCTGCGGACACTGGTACATACCTGTAACAAATAAAAATCATATTACTACTTCAATAAACATGAAAAAGTTTGGATAGATGGATGACGGATGGATGGGTCCATCCGTGGAGCTAGAAGGTGCTAACACCAATATGATGTGATAAAAGTGTAGAGACGTTATGCAGGAACATGGCGGCATTAAAAAATGGCGCGAACACTTAATAAAAAAAATTATAGCTACTTACTAATTGTAATACGTTAATATACTTTATCTACTCTGATACTATAATACAAAGATTATAAAATTGAAATCAAAATTCTTATGACAAACATTACGCACAGGCCAAAAAAAAGTTTTATTACGATACAGGTCTTGTATGGACACCTATATCATCAAATAACTTTTTAATCATAACGATACACCTATACAACCTCCATCTGGACTGAAGCTCTACTTTAAAAAAAACGGCCAATTCGGCAGAAAAAAAAAAGAAACGCGCATGCGCAATCGATGTTTGCGCCTTGGCTTGACGTCAACTTTTTTTTTACATTTATATTAAACAAAGTTTGGTTTTGTTTGTAAAATAAATTAGTTTATGTATTATAGTGTGAGAGTAGATAAAGTAGTGTATGACACTGTACATAACTTGGTCTTATAACAGTCGTGTGATACTATAAAAAAACTCGCCTACGGCTCGTTTTTTTAAAACACACTCGTGTTATAAGAACCCTTATTATGCAACAGTATCATAAACTACTATTTATTAAAAATTAAAAAGTTTAAAGACGTATTTTTTCCGTAGCGCACTGTCACGTCACTGCATGGTTAGTGGATAAAATGATGTCCGAAGTCATTCTTTTGTCGCCATTTTAGAGTACGGAGAACGCATCTACAATTTAATTTATTTTTGGTTAACACCAACTTTTCGAACAACTATACTTTTGGGTCCCATATTATTATATGGAACCTAACCTACTGGAAGCGAGCCTTCTGGCGTGAAGCGGGCACTTTGTTACGTGCTGTATGTGTAGGCGAACCTAATGCTATTAACTGAACACTTATTCCTGACTGAAAAGTGATACTGCAAACAAGAAACATAACACTTTGTCTGACCCGGGAATCAAATCACATTCGCTCCTGCTGCGAATCGGTAACAATATTTATTTAACTTAATCTACTGAAACACGAGACGTCGTCACCGATCTGTGACGTCACGACCCTTATCACGGCTCTCGGCGAATGTCACGTCGTGTCGTGACGTAATGGACTCGAGGAAGGTATCTATTATTTTGTGAAGTCACGCAGCAATATAATGTAACAGTGGATCACTGTTAACTTAAGATTTCTATTATGTGGCATTTTGTGCTTGAGTATGAGTTTTAATCGCAGACATAATCAGATTTCAATTAGTTAACAGAAATGGCTTTTTTAATACCACTGGGGTAGCAGACAAGCATAATCACGGTCCAATTGATGAAAAGTGGTTACCGTGGCCTATGAACGTGTGCAACACCAGGGGAGTAACACTCGTGCTGCCGACCTTATAAACACAGAGAGTTTCTGTGCCGTCAGCCCGTCAGTGTAGAAGACAAAGCAGGAATAGCATTTGGTCTTCCCACTGACAGCACAAAAACTCTCCAGTGAGCTCTGTCCTACGCTACTCACCGCCGGGAACACAACACGAGGTTATTATGACCGCAGTATTCTGTAGGGCGGAGGTACTTCTCCAGTCAGACTGCTCAATCGGACGGAAATACCGTCGTGACCTAACTTCTATAACTAAACTAATTTAAATGTGTCGGCTAATGGTATGATTCCGAAGCCGACCGCATGCGACGCAGACGCATGCAGCAGATGCCATTACTTGCTATACTCCGATACGGATAAAGGGGACCATTGAGAAGCCGCAGTGAATCACGCGTATCTGCTGCGTGCGTCGGCAGTTGTCGCATGCGATCACTATAGTGATCAAGCCTTAAGACGAACGCGCGTGGTTCTGGTTGGTCAAGCGAAATAAGGACAGGATCCTTATTTCCTCGGGTAGAAGTAACCAAGCTTAGTAGTGACGTGATGAGAAGCGGTTACCGTGGCTTACGAAGGCATACAACCAGGGCTGTGGTTCAAAACTAACGCAGATTACAATAATAATACTGCCATACTAATATTATAAATGCGAAAGTAACTCTGTCTGTCTATCTGTCTGTATGTAACGCTTTCACGCCTAAATCACTGAACCGATCTTGATGAAATTTGGTATAGGTGTAGATTATACCTTGAGAAAGGACATAGGCTATGTTCGGTCGCGATAACCGACATCTATGCGGGCGGAGCCGCGGGCAAAAGCTAGCAGGCTATATTATAAATTGTATAGACGCTGTAAGTGGCATTACAACGTGGCGTAAAACATTATCTACCACTATAGCTACCATAGTTGACATAACATACATCCCATAACAAGCACACATTCACAAGAACTGCTGTGTCTATACAGTATATTATTAAATAATATGTAGTATTTGAACTATTTTTTTAAACATTTACCTATCATATCATGGTAGATATTCAAATCAATTGAAATAGAAAATATTTAATTGGTCTATCCGGGGTTTGAACCCGCGATCTTTGCCTTAAAAGGGCAATGCTTTGACCACTAAGCTACCGATTCATTTTTTCTATTGAAATCGATTTGAATATGTAGTACTTAAACGAAAATTTGATCCGAAAGTTCAACGCCAGGGGCGGTTGTTGTGTACTTGTTCATATTTGAAGTTAAACATTTGATGAAAGCCTTTGAATTAAGTAAATAACTAAGTCTGTAATACAGGATTCGTGATTGAAGATGAATTCTGTCAGTTATCAGCAAAGGTGAAATTCTCGAAGTTTTAGAGTAAGCCCTACCTACCTAATGAAAGATCGATTTTGTTATGTCTTTTCAACTTTTCTATCTGTATAGGAATTATATAGAAAAGCTTTTAATCAGAGAGAGAGATTTACTGTAGGATAAGTAGGTAAAACTGCTGCGTTCCCAACGTTGGCGCTGATGTCGCGTGCGCTCGGATAGCGGGGGGGGGGGGGCAAAGTTGCATGGAAGTAACCTACTTGGATACTTCCATGCAACTTTAAAATGGACAGTAGGTATAGTGAAAAAACAGAAGATATCAGGAGATTATAGGAGGTACGACACGATGCGACAATTGAGCAGTCCGCCTGGGGAAGCCCAAAAACCCGTAACAGAACCTCGTCCAGCTGTCAGCAGTTGAGGGCTGCAGGTGAGTTTTGCTTTAGATCCTAATAGGGACCCAGGCTCTCTTCAAATTAAAGTACCTGGATAATCGACCTTCGCTCGGTATTTTTTTTGTAACAACGCCATCTGCTGGTAGCTTTAGTGTTGTTGTGTCGTTAAAGCAGATAGTTGCTCATATCGCCAATAGATGTCATGAGTCATATTTCCTTTTCTTGTTTTTTTATTAAAATGAGATTTTCTAAAAATGAATCCTAGCTGGATCGAATTATTGCCCCCGAAACCCCCTGTATAATGAATTTCATGAAAATCGTTGAAGCCGTTTCCGAGATTCCAATTATGTATATATATACAAGAATTTCTCATTTAAAGATATAAGATAAGTATCGAAAACGCGAATACTTTTCCACTAAACCAAAAAAGTCTTCCTCAATTCTAAAGTACAAGTTTCCGATCAGATTTACACTTCATTACTGTTTAAAAGTTTGGTATTTACTCCATATTATCGGAGGTACCAGAGGCATAAGCGGTGTATAACAATAGGGAACTTATCAAATGTCGCAGCTGATACGGGATTGTGGCTCAACTTAAATGAGTTAAGATTTACCTTAGTGAGTTTGTGTTGCTTGTTAACAATGGGGTTGATAAATGTAGGGATAAGAATTAGTTAGATGAGTTTAGATTGGGAAATATTTACATTTGGGATTTAAACTCGTGACTGTGTAAAGAGTATCTGTATGGGCTCTAATATCTGTAATCCTCTTGAGATCTTTGAACCGAAGTCTACTGTAAGTCAATACACCTGCTGATTTCTAGACAAGGCTCTGGAGCGAGCATTCATCTTTGGGTTGGGACTTGGTGTTAATTGGAAGAATAGCCGGTAAGCGGCTTCAAGACTCTGAGTTGTAGGTCTCAGATGCAATCAAGACTCAACATTGAGAAAATAATAATAAAAGTAACATAGTTTTAGATTTAGCCTCTGTGGCGTGGTGGTAGTGACCGTGACCGCTACGTAGGAGGCGCGGGTTCGATCCACGCTCAAATCAAATATTTGTATGCATGAATATGGGTATTTGCATTGGTCTGGTCGTGTCACGGAGAGCACGTTAAGCCATCGGTCCCGGTCGCCATAAGAACATGTATCACAGCCGTTACATAGGGATAATGGCGTCCCTACCGGCAGGAGCAGTAACATAGTTTTAGATGCAAAAACAATTTTAGTATCTTTTTAAAAACTTAATAATAAAATTTGCAAGTAAATAAAATTATTTCACAACTCTGAAGCAATTTTGGTGGCACCTCAAAAAGCTATAAAAGTAGCTACGAAAGGTGAGTAAAGTGTGGAGTGTGTGAGGGCCCTTAGGCGTCGGTCGTTAATGTCGCACCATCATTTCCCTAGGGCCCCGTCGACAACTAAGGAATTATTTCAGGTAGACCAAACGACATTATTTCGTCATGTCGTTAAGCCTGCCATTTTTGGATGTAATTTACATCAGTTTTCTTTTCAGTTAGACACAAATTGAAGATAATTTTTGGAGAAAATTGATCAGCTTATTACATCGCGATTTATTAGGTATTATTTATATTAAACCCGACGTTTCAGCTAGTTTATAGAAGCTCTGATCGCGGGTCGTCGCATAGTTTGAAGTGTAAGTTATCAAAGTACCGACAGCATACAAAATTAAAAATTTATTTTTTGAAAAAAATTTTGAATTGAGGGTAGTCGAAGTGTCAACACCTATTAAAAAAGCTCTTGCATATTTTGATTAAAATAATTTATTTTACTTACCAATTAATGATACAAAACAGTTAATAATATTCTATATCCTCTATTGCACCCTCTCAATATTAAAATCCAATCTACTATCGCTCAACTGCACAACTACATCAATTGTTAAAAATGGACCTATATACCAACTTGTTTGACTGCATGGAGGAGCTATCAAGCACTTTTACAAGACGCATGGCACAGTATGAGGAGGACTTGAAGAATGCTGGGGGTGAGTCAACCATTCATAAAAGTGTAGCCAGCCTCTCTCGGGACTTCTCTGATTTTAAGGGCCTTGTATGGAAGACCTTGGGTGCCCTGAAATCTCAAATGGAGTTACTGGTGAAGGGCTTGGACCGGCATGAGATGGCATCAAGAGCTAAAGTTCTTCTTCTGCATGGTCTTTCGGAAGAAAATACAGCGGATCCCACCAGTAGTGTCATTAAAGTCTTCTCAAGCAAAATTGATACCGTAAGTGTCACAGCTAAAGATATAGCCGTTTGCCATCGTCTGGGTAGTGATACTAGCAAACCTCGCCCACTATTGGTGAGATTTGAAAATCGTGTGACTCGTAGTTTAGTGTGGCGTAATAAATCTAAACTCAAAGGCACTGGTCTCACAATATCGGAGTTCCTCACAAAGCCCAGACATGACCTTTTTGTATGCGCTAGGAAGCATTATGGTGTGAGACAGTGCTGGACCTCCGATGGGAAAATTTTTGTCCAAGTCACGGATAACTCGCGACATAAGATCGAGTCGGCGCGCGAACTGCAACAGCTTCTCGAAAGATACCCCGTGGGCGAAGCGGCATCTACCAGTACGGGCACATCTTCACAGAGAAAACCGCGCAAGTAGACAAGATACGAATTTGCCGAATTTGTTATGAAATAATTTTGTTTTTCTTTAATTTATATTTGCAGTCAGTTACACATTTGTTTTGTACTTACAACTTTGACGTAACTGACGTCTTATTTATGTCATTCGTTCGGAAACGTCAATTATCGAAGTTTGAATATTGGTATTTTTGCATGTAGTCTCTACTTTTTGTAAATTGTGTATGCAACTAGCGAGTGCATAGGGGATTGGTTAAAAGTTAACTTTAGAAAACTTTTATCTATTTATATTAATTTATATATATTATTATTATTATTATTTATTTTTGTATGTCTGAAGATTCAGGCAATACCTCAGACTCAGATGATAGTTTTGCTTCTTGTTCTTCTTCGGTTGCATCTAATGATAGTTTTGCCAGTGCATCCGGTAACAATAATGCTGTTCAGCTCTGTAACGAACTGTCCTCTATTTTTTCAGCCTTTCCTTATTATTTTAATGTTGTACACATAAATGCTCAAAGCATTCCTGGACACTATTCTGATCTTTTAGCTTCTTTCAATTCTGACTGCGTTCATGCTGTCCTTGTCTCTGAATCTTTTCTTAAGCCTTCACTTCCTTCCACCCAGTACTCTCTACCCGGGTATAAGCTAGTGCGTGTTGACAGGACTGGTAAGGGTGGCGGCGGAGTGGCTGTATATCTTCGGGGGGATATTTCTTATAAAGTTGTTGATCAGTCTACAGGTGTATATTCAAAATTTACAGAATTTCTATTCATCGAAATAGATTTTAAGCACACCAAAGCACTACTTGGCGTATACTACAGCCCTGTTAGCAACATTGATTATTTCTCTGCTTTTGAAATACAACTAGAAAATTTCTCGTCACTGTATGAGCATAGGATTATCCTCGGGGACTTTAATACCTGTTTATTAAAGAAAGATTCACGCAGCCGTAAACTCTGCTCCCTTGTCTCTTCTGTGGACATGCACATTCTTCCCCTAAAAGCCACACATAAGGTTCCCAATACTCAGCCCTCACTACTGGACCTCATTCTAGTCTCCAACCCATATAAGGTGGCCTCACACGGACAGTTATCTGCTCCTTTTTCATACCACGATCTTCTATATCTCTCCTATAAACTGCGTCCTCCGAAACGCAAGAGTAAATTTCTACTTCTTCGTAATTTTAAAGACATTGATCTGGAGCGTTTGGGTGGTGATGTGGATAGTACTGACTGGTCGTCTGTTTATAACTGCGATGATATGGATGGGAAAGTGTCTATCTTTACCAATACATTGTTGGCCATCTATGATGTGCATGCTCCTCTTAAAAAGGTAAGGGTTAAACATCGTCCTGCGCCATGGCTTTCTCCATCTATCAAAAACATTATGTCCAAGCGAGATAAGGCCAAGCGTAAATATATGAAGTGCCCATCTGAAGAGGGGCTGAACTTGTATAAAAAACTGCGTAATTGCTGCAATCGTATGTGTAGGGATGCGAGGCGAGACCATATTCACAAGTCAATTGAAAACCTTAACACTTCTCAACAATGGCAGTTCCTAAAATCCTTGGGTATTGGTAAGGTCACCCATGACAACCTTATAGACATGGATCTCAATGCATTAAATGCCCATTTCTCAGCGCCTCCAACTACTATACCTAGTGATGTCAAATCTTCTACCCTAAATTCTCTCTCCTCTCTTCCACTACCTTTAAATACTTCCTTCTCATTTCATCCGGTAACAGAAGCGGATATTAAGAAACATTTAAAATCCATATCCACTAGGGCGGTCGGTGACGATGGCCTTCAACTTCAAATGCTTCTCCCTATTGTAGATTTGATCCTTCCTATCCTCACCCACATTATGAACTATTCCTTATATTCTAACTATTTTCCTTCATTATGGAAGAAAGCTTCTGTTATACCTCTACCCAAAGTACCCAATCCTACAACAAACTCCCAATTCCGCCCCATTTCTATCCTTCCCATCTTGTCGAAGGTACTCGAGAGTATTGTTCACGATCAACTGACCTATCACCTCTCCTCTAATGGCCTGCTAAGTCCTTTCCAATCTGGCTTTCGCCGTGGCCATAGTACTGTAACAACTCTAGTTAAAGTAACAGATGACATAAGACTGGCCATGGAGAACAAACAGCTGACAGTTTTGGTCTTATTGGATTTTAGCAGTGCCTTCAACTCGGTTGATTTTGACATTCTCTTGGGTATTCTTTCATCTTTCAATGTTTCTACTTCTGCAATTACTTGGTTTAAGTCCTATCTTCAGGGTCGCTCACAATCTGTTAGAGTGAATGACGTTTCCTCCGACTATTGCGACTTAGTAGCAGGTGTTCCTCAGGGTGGCGTCCTTTCTCCTCTTCTCTTCTCTGTTTTTATAAACGCCATCACGAAGGTCCTAACCTCACATTATCACCTCTATGCAGACGACTTGCAAATATATCGACATTTCAAAGCTGATGAACTAACTGGGGCCGTAGCTGCCATCAACAATGATCTAGAAAATATCAATGCTTGGGCCAAATCTTTTGGGCTGCTGGTCAACCCAAAAAAATCTCAGGCGCTCATTGTTGGTGGTAGGTACATGCTCCGCCACCTGGATCATGACTCTCTGCCTCCAGTCACGTATGATTCTGTAGGAATTAATTACTGCAAAAGTGCAAAAAACTTAGGCGTGCATATCGACTCCATGCTTGCCTGGGATGTTCACATCGCAGAAGTAAGTAGGAGAGTGTACTGTTCATTTCAATCGCTCAAACGTCTCCAGAAACTCCTACCTCTTCAGACTAAAGTTACTCTTGCACAATCTCTTCTACTCTCACTACTAGACTATGCTGATGTCTGCTTTCTCGATGCATCGGAGGAACTGCTGAATAAACTTGAGCGCCTGCAGAATTTGGGAATCCGTTTTGTGTTTGGACTTCGAAAATACGACCATGTCACGGAATATCGTAAAAAACTGAACTGGCTCCCTATTCGGCAGCGCCGTAAACTTCACATTTTAACTCTTCTCTATACTGTTCTTCATAATCCTAACGCTCCAACTTATTTGCGGGAACGCTTTGAATATCTTGTACCCAGGGGCAAACCCTGTCGTCTTTCTTCCTCTCTTCTGCTTCGCACACCTTCACATAGTACTAGCTGCTATGATGGATCCTTCACGGTGCAAGCTGTACGGCTTTGGAACTCACTGCCTCACTCCATTCGTAGTAGTAATTCTCTGGACGTCTTCAGGAAAAGAACTAGAGAACATTTGCTATCACAATGATGTAGTCTGTATATATATATATATATATTTATCTATATATTTAAGTATCTATATATGTATGTATGTGTATTAGTTTTATTGATGTATTGTAGGTACATATGTATTTATATGTGTAGGTTTATGTATGTGTGCTATGTATGTGTGTATTTATGCAATATTAAGATAATGTACCTGTTTAGGTATGCTTTTTTATTATTTTTTTATTATTGTCTGTTCTTTATGTACACTTCACATCACCCTTTATATCCAGATACTTCTCTGCTACTCAAAGGTTTGCTGGGAGAGAACTCATTTTGAGTTAAGCTCGCCTTTGTACATATTCCTTAGAATGTTTTTTGTATGATCTCTGTACTGTGTGTGTGCAATAAAGAATTAAGAATTAAGAATAATATTTCAACGTCCTTAAATCATTAGCCTATCCCAATTCACTACTGGACATAGGCCTCTCCCGATATACACCATAATATCACCCAATCCTCCACCGTCCACATCCACATCCATTTTTGAAGTCGGTCTCCATACCCTCAAAAAGAAAATCCCCCCAGAAATAGCACCTTCCGACTTTATATACAAGTAAAAATATTAACATAACACAAGAATACATAGGTAAAGTTGCTTGGCGGCCATTTTAATGAGAGAACTCCTCCCTCCTCCCCTCTGGGCAGGTGCACGCTGGCATTTTACTGTCGACAACTTTTAACAAGATTTTATGGGAAAAAAGTTTAGATAAATAATTTTCTTTCTTACAGTGATGCAACTAAGAAGACAAAGATTCAGACGATAGTGAATATGACATAAAATCGATTAAAAATGGAAAAGTAAAACGCTCAGCCGGGATTTGAACCCGCGACCTAACAAGGGGAATGCTCTGGCTACTGAGCTACCCAGCCTCACATGAAGCGTTCCAAATTCTCCTGATACAACCTGAGAACCTCAAGGTTGACATGAAATGTTCTAGAAACAAAAATTGAAACAATTCTAAATATATATAGACTAATTGGTGTCCTCAACTCGGCCTTCAGGAACATATTCCTGACATAAGAAGTAGTCTAATTTATCTCTGAGGCAATACGGCAAATATTATTCAGATCCATTCAGCCGTTTTCGCGTGAAATAATAACAACATCTGTCGTACTGTACCCCTAGCACGACCAACTAGCGTAATCGTAACGTAAACGTATTGAGACTATTGAGAGAACGAAGCATTGTGATTGGCCGCCTGCCTACTGTGAACCTGTGTGTGTGTGAAACCGGCCAATCGCAATGCAGCGTTCTCTCAATACGTTTACGTTACGATTACGAAAGTTGTTCGTGCTAGAAGCACTGATCAACAGACTGATGAAGGGATTCCATCTTTTGTCATAATGGTTATTGTTCTAATTTAAATTGCCATAACAAATAAGGCATAATTTTCTTTGTCATAATAATAGTGTGCCATAATTGGTTCTTAGCATACTGTGTTATTAAGCATAAATATTGTATATCCTAATGTTTTTATTCATAACATTGGTATGCATAAAGTTGTAAAGCATATTGTTTATTTGTCTTATAGTTATTTGGGATAATGATAAAAGCCTGCTAACAAGCCTGCCTACAAGTTTGACGAGAGCAATGTATAAAAGAGTGTAATATTGTTAATAAAAATTTTGTAGTGAAATTTTCGGAATAGTTATTTTTATGCGTCGTTATGCATAAATAAACTTATGCTTTGGGATATTATGCTTATAAAATATTATGCTTATAGTAAATAGGAGTAAAAAAAATATGCTTAAAAGTTATGGCAAATGAGTATTATGCGTAAATAATGTTATGACAAGTAAAATTATGCAATGTTAAATTGTGACATAAAATTTTAGTAATAAAAATAGAGAACTGACCTGAGACTGACTGAGACTGACTGAGAATGAACTGTCGTACAGATAAATTTCCTCCGTTTTATTATCAGTGCGACTGTATTATGAAGGCATTTTAAAATCCTTCACCTGTCCCACCCAGAACAACATCTGCATATCTGAGGTGACAGTAGGTTTAGTAAATAACTCTTTTCTGTGTCGCGTGATAAATAATTGGAACGCTTTACTAACACCTACGATCCCGAGTACTTTAAGCGGGGCTTGAGGAAGCATCTGTCAAGATCAACACAAAGAAAAGAAAAGGAAATGACTCTGTATATGTCAGTAACGTGATAACTTAACAACATTCCAGTATGAGCTTTGAAAGAGGACGTAGTAACGAGAGCCTGAAAAGGAAATAATAAGGGGAGTTTGGACATAGGGGAACGAATGAAAGTCAAAAATATAAATTGAAGCTCTCGAAATCGGCGGCGGGCTTGATCGAAAGGTACTACCTCGTGTATACAGACAAATACAATACCAGACGATGTCACCTAGTACCGTAGATTCTTACCATTCAGCGGTATACTGTCAATCGACGGGCTATACTTTGGTAGATATATAAAAAGCTGAGACAAAAAAAAAGATGGGTTGCACTCTGGGAGTGCCGGCAGAAGTGAAAACTTTTTCATTCTTTCTTTCTTCGTTATATACATACAAAAAGATAAAAAGAACATACCATACCATACCTATAATATAGCGCCAATCATAGAACCTATCACTAATTTTCTGCTAATTTTCTGTCAGAAGAAATTAATAAATTACAAAAGGAAAAAATAATCACAAAAAGTAATAAAGTACAAAAAGAAAAAATAATCACAAAAAGTGTCAGAAGGCCAGGTTTGAACCCGGTACTATGTGAAACCATAAGGACTTACAGTCGAAGCGCTTACCGCTAAGCTACGAAGCTATTAATCGTGTCTTGCAAAATAGACAGTCTGTAGCTAATGTTGTATGACGTCAGTCGTCGGTTACGGTTCAAAGGTCAAGCGATCCTGACGCGAGTTTAACACTTTTCACCCATCCAACGCCGCTAAAGAAGTTTTCACTTCAAAAATAAACGCTCGGTTCTCATACTATTTTCCTAAATGCACATGCGGTATCTAACTTAAACCTAAATCTGTATTCACTAACGAGTAAGTACATACCTGTATCGACTAGACACGTACCCACTCGATTCTTAAATATATCGATACTTTTTCCGCGTACTTACCGTCGAGAGCGCCACGTCACACTTTTTTTTACATATTCATTCGAAACGATAAATCATGTTGCTTGAGCTAACTTTGGAGCGTACCTTCAATATTTTCAGGTCTTTATTGGAAATTTTTATGTAGCCATAAAAAGTGCTTTATGTACATTTAAAAACGAGAGGGTTAGAATATTGATCGTTAAGTTACAGGTGGAAGATTCACAAAAAGATCAATGCGTAAAATAGGGCGGACGAGGAAAAGAGTACCTAACTGAGGAGATGATGTTTAATAAGCCCCATGTTTAATAAACCCCAAATAACTACAAAGGCAGGTGAAGATTATAGGTGGCAGAGCTCTGTTTGACGTAGAATGAGTAAGTAAATAAATATTTTAAATATTTCCGAACTAGCCTCAAAGTAAGCATAGCTTAACTAAGTTGTGTTACGACTTCTAAAATATGAGTAAATTTTACTTAGAAACTTAATTATACATATTCTGTCTCCGTTAGCATAAAACTAATATTATTTACGATACCGTGCCTATATTTGTGCCCTTGAGCACGGAAAAGCTTCGAATTTGTAACGTAAAGCGTATCGCGAGAACGCAGCATTACGATTGGATAGTAGGCAGGTCGACCAATCGCAATGCTTCGTTCTCACGATACGTTTACGTTACGAATTTGAATATTTTCAGTGCTCGGGGTGCTGTTATTCTTTTTCGGTTGATTCTCTGCTTATTATAAACCATTGCAAACTATAATGTGTTACCAATACTATAAACAATTTAAAAAAATACTATACAAGAACCAGGAGTGCAAGTATTGTACACTTTTTCATCAGGCGGACTCCATGGATGTACATATTATATTTGACAGTTCAGTGGTTGAAACAGTGTTTCAAATCAACTATATCGATAGCCGGAAAATCGATAGTTCACCCCACTATCTGGTGACAGATACATACACACCATTGCAACATTCCTACACAACATATTCCAGCCTTTCGGCCTACATATAACCACAGCCCCATTTACAAAAAATAATCTCCACATTTTTCGTACATCTCAGCCAGAAAAGTACCGAAACCGCATTTGTAAAAAGTTGCCAGTGGAAAAAAATAACAAAGCGCAGAGCAAGAGCTTCCATCAACGTCATGGTTTAATAAAATAATGAAATAAAGTAGCTCTCTGTGTGTTTCTTTTTTGTTAACTGCAAGGGTGGTTTAAATTGTAAAAACTGAAGGGAGGTTCAAAATTTGTAAATTGAGTTATGTAGGTACACAATCTTAGCTGTCATTTTGTTAGTTTTTTTATCTCATTTTCATTATAAAGTAAGAATTATTTTTCTTCTATTGATATTTCGTGTGTACCTATGTAGTGATGGTCACGGTTTCAACTCCCACAATGCGCAAAAAAATTACGTGAATATGTATAATTGCACTGTTCCCGTAAATAGGAAAGCACGAGCCGACAGTCCGGGGTGTCATCCGAATTGTAATCGTTAAGCGTAATTGGAGCCCTAAAAGTCCGACAATTGCAAAACTTCGATATTGCCAATGGGTTTTGGAGGTCATATGGCAGTCGCAAAGTATCGAAATTCAGCCGCATCGCGGTTGGACTAGAAAAGATGGACCCCGGTCTACAAGGTAGGTAGGTCTTGGATGCGAACGAGATTAACTGAGACAAAACTATTCTTGTCTACTTTTTCAGTAACAACTACTTACAACCAATTTCATGTTTAAACTGTAACATTCATACAGTCTTTGTTAAGCCAACCTTACAATGAAACTCGACGCGTAACTTTTACGGTAGCAACATAAAGCCACGTAAAGATACTAAATGAAGTAATTAGGTACTCTTGTAGAATTTAATACCGTAATTAGTTATTAGTTACGCTACCTCGGAGAGTTAGTAGCTGTTAGGGGTGCCACTAACTTTGTAATAGCTGTTTTACAATGCATGGAAACGAGCTCTCAGAACGACTTCTTTTCATTGTGTTCTAAATCTCGGTTTGAGAGTAATAGAATTATGTAGTGGATCTGGCGGTGAGGGGAAATAAGTAGACAACGCGTCATGAACAGATTTCTATATGACTCGCATTGCATATATGGCAAGTCATCGAACGATGGTGAGGGCAATAGTAGCTCATTGAATGAAATTTTGAAGCAATTAGTTATACTAAGTTTTCAAATCGACACACATTTTACCACTTTGGAAGTGTCTCTCGCGCAAACTATTCAGTTTAGATAAAAATGATATTAGGAACCTCAATATCATTTTTGAAGATAGATAGATACCCATATGTATGGGATTGATAAAAAAAAATTGAGATTCTGTGAAGTATAAAAAAAAAATTCATCTATTTTTGTGTGAAAATCTTAATGCGCTTCACAGAATACATCTATTTACCAAGTTTCAACAGTATACTTCTTATAGTTTCGGAAAAAAGTGGCTGTGATATACGGACGGACTGACATACAGACATGACGAATCTATAAGGGTTCCGTTATTTGCCATTTGGCTACGGAACCCTAAAAATGACTGTAAAATCATTCATTGTTTCCGATAGTTTGTACGAGCATTGGTAGATGGCTCCCACCGTCGCCCTAAGACGGTTGTATAGGAGAATTTGGATCGCCTCAGGTGTAACTCGGTGGCTCATTGGTTAGAGCATTCCCCCTGTAAAGGAAGCTCGCGGGTTGAGTTCCGCCTGAGCGATTCACATTGAAATTGCTGTACATGCGAGCAGCGGCCAGCAAAAGTTGTATGAAAATCCATATCTGTCGTGTTTTAGCGGCCAAATAAATTACTATGTAAACTCTTATCTGTGCGCCTCGGCCCGCATACTTCACGATCGTCCGGCAACACTACAATTGGTGGCCGCGGCAGTAATGTACTATATCACCACCATCTTCATTCTCCAAGCCCTTTGTAAGTATTAAGAACTATCTGTAGGCACAATGGCTTTTTTTTCTTCGTCTTCTTCATCCTAGCATTAATCCCAGACGCATTCGAAACTTTCAACTTGGGAGTCTGGGGTCCGCTTCACCAGTCTAACTGGGGATTTGGCTGAACTGCGATATTGTAATGCCATCTGACCTCTACAACCCAAAGGCGATATCGAAGCATTGCAGTAAGACCACCAAAGGCGATATCGAAGCATTGCAGTTAGACAGGCTTTTTGTCCTCTGTATGGCAGCAAAAAGAAGTAAAAGTTGGGCAATCGGAATTCAGACTCCCATGATTATAATATTCTGTTTTGATATCAACAATAATTTGCAAATTGTTGCAATAATTTATCCAGAATCGGTTTTCCGCGATAGGTTTTCCTTCTTTCTATAGTCCCGGATCATTTAGCGGGGCCATGTTGATGAGGCCGTCATTTTTTTTTTCTTACAGACAATCTTGCAGTCATAGTCTGCAGACCCATCTACTGATGTATGCTACTTGCCCAAACACGTGTACACCGGAGGAACTCATGAGTGCCTTTGAGTCCGCTAGAAAAAAAATATGACACGATATGCGGTCGACTCGACAGAAGAAAAAGTCTCGTAGTATACTGTATACCTAAATAGAAATCTGTAACTATTTCTTACAGATCTCTAACCATAGAACAATGACGCGTAAGTTTTATATCCGCCATGTGGGTAGTAAAATAATTTTATAGCTCACACGTGAGTGGATTGTCAAGTCTACATTTTTTTTTATTCTCTTTGCTACATACCTGTATTGTATTCGATATGTATATGTGTATGTATATATAATTATATATGTATTTTTGTGTATATTTATTTGTATATACATATTGGTTTGTATATGTATGTAGTTTATGATGTTTCTACATGTTTATTAGGATACGTTTTATATATATTTATTTTAAGAAAGTATTATTTATTTTTATCACAAAGTTTATTTTTGTACCACGATGGGTCAAACTATCACTGCAATACTGCGTGCACCTACCTTTGGAATAAATATCTCTGCATCACCCTAAGGTTGACTGGTAGAAAATGCCCATGGCATTAAGTCCGCCTTTGTACAATCAATTTGTATTTGTGCAAAAAGTTTAAATAAATAAAATAAATAAATACCTAAGTCACCCCCTAAATGATTGTCGTAAAATAATAATTTCTAGATATTAGGGATCGACAGGTCGTGGTTTCTTTAAACGTGTTCACATCTTAAAAACTACTGTTCTCAATGGAATATTACTTAAAAAAAGCACGAATGCAAAAAAGCATTGATTGCAAAATTTCATCACATCGTAAAACTAAGGGATAGGGCAGGTCTCCATCCGACAATAAACATACAATCCAAGACCTTTTAGACGGTAATAGGCTCGCCCAGTACTACATGGGACCGAAAATCATAGTTGGCGAAACGTGGGTGTTAATACACCTCTGCATACCCATTCAGGTATTTATAGGCGTAAGTATATATCTATATGTATGTGTTTGTATTTCATCAGAATACTCACCAAAAGTACTGCCACAGAGCTGCTATTTTGCACTATTTATACATGGTCAATGAAAAACGCCCGATTACCAGCAGTAAACTTTTCAGCCGGTTCAGTATGGACGCAAAAAGTATCTAATGAATGGATTTTGATACGTTTTTTATCAGAAAGGTTCTTTTTATATCACTTAGGTGGCAGACAAGCACACGGCCCACCTGTTGGCAGCTGGCTACCGTGAGCTATGAACATGTGCAATACCAGGGTACACATTCCTGCTGCCGATTCTTAGGTCAACTCGACTCAAAGGTAAACTGATTAAACTTAAAATCTAATGTGTGATTTCAATTAGTTGAGTAGAACCCGGTGGAAATGACGGACCCTGAGCCTGATCTCTGGCCTGGGATGCGATCAGTAAAATACGTCTCCATGAAGATGACGATGATGAATCTGAGATATGATCAAAAACATCCACACAGGCGGAGCCAGTATCAATATAACACTATTGCTAAGAAATAATAAATCCTTCGTAATAAGTAAAGCACTTATTTACGGTTCACTATATTTCAATTTACGCAAAGGAACCTTGAGTTCAAAGGTAAATCACAAACTCAGCTGAAAATATAAAAAAAAAATCGCAATATCCACTAGAGAGAGAGACCTTTAAAGACCTCTCGAGCCCTCAACATCAATCGTTCGCCAATCGCAATATTTACTGAGCGCTGATCGCAATCTACCCTCTTAATAACCTCATATAAAGGTCTCTTCACACGATACCTCCAAATGAGTTCGGATTCGTTGCGAACGTCATCATCAATCATGTATGAATCGATATCAGCAACTTATTGGATATATCGATTACGTTTTTTACATTTTCATACACCAATTTTTTTAGCACTCGGGTGGTAGACGAGCACACGGCTCACCTGATGAAAGGGGTTACCGTAGCTTATGGACATGTGCAATATTATGTTAATATAATTATGGAACTGAGGAGGTTATATGAATACGTTCCGAGATGAAATACCCTACTAGCGAAGCCACCTGGACATTGTCTGACCCGACTATAGAAGTGGATAAGTATAACATCTTCAATGAAAACACTTGTACCATTCCATATTATTTATTAAATTTCTGACCGGTTTCGCCTTACGGCATTATCAAAGGTTGATACATGTTTTTTTTTTATGTAATGTGGATTAGTACAAGTGTTTTCATTGAAGATGTGTAGCAAGTTCCACCAAGTGCCTTCAACCAACAGTATAAGCAGTTTGGATAAGTACAACGTAAGAACCAGTGAATACCTAATTAATTACATAATTTTTTATTTTATTTGTTATTCATTATACAACACTGATTACAATTATGATTATAACAAAAATAAGATTCAACAATCAGAATCTGAATTGCAATCCATAAACTTGTGTTAACAGAAAAACCAAGAGAAATGAATTAACCCTAAGTAATAACCATTTACATATTTTTAGTAGTTAGTAAGTAACCGATTACAGATTTACAGAGTTGGGTGCAGAATAGAGAGAAGCATTACAGTGCATTAGAAACGTATAAATAATTAATTATTTAGTTATTTAGTAGTGTGTGTGATAAAAGAATTTAAAATTGGCAGTGTGCGTGGGGCGCACTAAAAGTTTCCGGAATGAATAAGAAAAAAATACTATTAAAGGTCAAAAATGAATTTATTGTTTCTCAAAATATTCTTCCTTTGGGTCAATGCACTTTTTCATTCGATTAAACCAATTTTGAAAACTTTTGTGCCACTCCTCCGTGGTGACCCCAGAAATGTGTTTTGCATACTCTTCGACAGCCTCTTCTGGTGATGAAAATCGTTGAGCGCGTAATTGGTTCTGAATTTTTGGGAACAGGAAAAAGTCACAAGGTGCCAGGTTGGGACTGTATGCAGGATGGCTCATAAGTCCTACGTTTTTCACCTAAAAATTCGTTTGTCTGTCTGGCCGTGTGGGAACTAGCATTGTCGTGGTGCAAGATGATACGGCGTTTACGGTTATTTTTACGGAATTCGTCGATAACTTCCGGCAAACAAATGGTCGTGTACCAGTCACTATTTACGGTACGACTATTCTCTAAAGCAACAATAACCACGTGTCCAGTTTTATTAAAAAAGAAGCAATCATCCGCTTAGATACATTTTTCACGCGCGCCGCTTTGGATGGTTTCGGCTCATCTTAATCTAAAGACCCATACGCTCGATTGCTGCTTTGTTTTGGGATAGTAGCAAAAAATCCATGTTTCGTCACCTTTTACTATATCCCACACCAAATTTGACGCACCTTCGTTGAATCTGGTAAGCATGGCACTGCACCATGTGACGTGGTCCGTTTTTTGAGCCTCGGTCAAATTGGGGGGGATCCACCGCGAGCATAGCTTTCTCATTCCCAAATGTTTGTGTAGGATTGATTGTATTTGACTCATGCCTATGTCTAAGGATGAGCGAATTTCATGGTAGGTCACATGCCTGTCAGTTTTAATCATACGGTGCACAGCATCGATGTTTTTGTTGTTCACAGCGGTGGACGGGCGACCATCGCGAGATTCGTCACTGAGATTGGCGCTTAAATTCTGCAAACCAGCTATAAATAGTCGTCTTGCATGGTGCTTCATCACCAAAAGCAGATTGAAGAAGAGCGAAGCTCTGTTGAGCTGTCAAATTACACTTAAAATCGTAGAAAATCATACTACGAAAATGTTCCCGACTTAAATCCATGTTGATGTAGACACAGAATTTTTAAAATGACGCCACAATGTAAAAACAATTGACAGTCAGATGAAACAAACTGCATTCTACAGCCAAAGAGTTCTATTTTCAAATGTTGTAATTACTTATACTTTTAAATATTGTTTATGTAAGTGGCCAGTTCCGGAAACTTTTAGTGCGGCCTATGTATAAGTAAAAATTAACATTAAAAATTATTATTGTATGATCAAATCAAATCAAATCAAAATCATTTATTGCTGACCAAAGGTATTACAATAGTAGGTATTTATTACATTTAGAAAGTCCTCTTCGGCCTACCTTATTGGCATGCAAGAATACATTATTACATTTATTATCAAAGAAAAGTCAGGAGATACATGTCAATAATAATAAAATGATGTCAAGGAAAATTATTAATTGTAGGTACTGTCCATTTACACAATTACCAATTCATAACAACAATAATTAATTATCAAATATAAATGTCAAGTTTATTACAAATTCATTTATAAGATAAGATAATAAGATCCAGGTACATCATGTCAATTGTCTGCGAGAAAGTCACTTACTGTATAGTAGCATTTCTTTGATAGAAAAGAATCACTAATTGTATAGTAGTTTCTTATATATGTCTCATCCTAAAACGTATGTAGGTGAGAACTTCAAAAGCCGTACAAACGACTATAGCAATAGGAAGTTTATTCCTAAAATCGCCAGTATGAACACACCTTTACATTCATTATTATCTCTGTCTACGTCATTAGGTAGATGGTGTGAAGATATATGTGTGCACTTAATAAGGTTTAACAGGGGAAGTTCTAAAGTAAATTGAAATGGAAATTGGATTTAGAGTATTTAATTTAATTCTTTAATATTGTACACAAGATCATTTATAAAACATTTAATGGAACATGTACAAAGGCGAGCTTAACTTATTCAGTGCACGCGATTATTATCGAAATAAATATTATATTTGCAAGATATATTTATTATAATTAACATGCAACCATGTTGATTCCCAGTGGAGTACAATAGGGCCACCCCATCTCTCCCCGTGGGGGTCGTAGAGGGTGACTAAGGGATAGGGCTGTCTCCGTCCGACAAATAACTTACAACATGCCAATGTGCCGCCCCTGGTATTGCACACGTCCATAGGCCACGGTAACCGCTTTCCATGAGGTGAACCGCGAGCTAGTCTGCCACCTAAGTGGTATACAAAAATTTGGTGACAATTTTACCAAAGCCTTTCAAGTTAGTCTTCATTACTTAATTGAATCCATAAAAAATATTTACCAAAGGAAAATAAACTGTCCAATGGAAGTATCAAAACGCCCCCAAACATTTTTATATGTGGGCATCAAAAATAACTAGGGTTGACACTTCAAACAATATTTAGCAATATTTTTATTAATTTTTTATTTTATTTTATTTATTAATACCCTATGTCTCATTATTCATTTAAAGGTAACACTAAAGTGCACAAAAATGATATCAATGTAAATGGAAAAATCTATGTATAAATAAGTATTTACAAACAAAGAGTATCTCTATCTATGTTTATCCACATTCGAAAACTCATAATTATCTTGTAATTAAGCTATTAGTATCGGACAAAATGACGCACTTTGGGAGGTAATTGATTGATTGATAAGCTAAACATACTTGGAAGTCCCGGGGTATATAACCGGGGCTTGAAAAAACATCTGCTGAAGCTTTGAAGGCCTCATCAGATATCCAGGGCTACCATCGTAACACTATTTCTATCTGCAAAGGTGACTGTCATTCCTATTACTTCCCCTTTTTAACTTTTTCAGTACTTATCCCTATGTAAAGTTAACCAAGTTTTAATTCAGTGCCAACCCTAAACCAATCACGATGATAGCAATGTTTACCAAAGGTCGATTGAAATCTTTCACTACCCTCGCTTTAATAAACTCCTAGGCGATCCGCTCATGTTAGGCAAACATCCCTAGCGCCTGAACGTGACTTGTTCGCAACTCTTTGAGATGATGAGATTTTGTACTGTTTGGACAACTTTTTAATATAGGCGTGATGGGAAACATATTTTGGAACGATTATAAGAAAATATGGTTTTAGGCAGATGTGTGTGTGAGGTTATATCCAGATTAGTTTGTACAGAAAATATGCATGAAAGATTGATTTGTAAATGGATAGAATCAAAGGGTTCAATCAAAACGATATATGTAAACGAAAGGAATATGTTGGCTCGGTTCTTTGTTCAGATCGACAAATTTAATGACGATGTTTTTCTACAATTCCATGTTCAAGCCTTCCTAACGATAATCCCAGTAGCACCTGTAGGTTTTACTTCCGAACTTGGAATCCGCTTATTTTAGAGTCTTACCTTATTTTTTAAATATAGTGCACGTCATTTTGACTTCACCTCGCCTGATGGTAAGCTGAAGACAAAGTCTCAAGAAAGAGGGTCACCATTACATACACATACCATGTTAACAATGGTGGCACTCGGCTTCACGATCATCAGATGCTTTTTCAATTTTCACGCCCCGCTTAAAGGTTTTGGCTGAATTTCAATTAATAGGTCGTTACATATGAAATTGCCGTTTTATTGAAGAAATTGGAGGAACATTTTTGCATTTATTTAGGAATGACAAATCCAAATTTTATGACGTTTTTTGTGTATGAATGAGACAACATTAAGCTAACAGCAACTATTATTACATTTTTGAAAAGAGACAGCTGTTAATAAGTAATACGAAATTTATCATCAAAATGGATAGCATTTAGGAAGTGCTGTTTTTGAAGTTAGAATTAAATTTATCAAGCGGCCAATAAAAACAAAATTTATATATTTTGGTAAAATCTTGACATCAACTTTCAAACTAAGTATAAATAATGGAAATAGCTGTTAAATTACAGAAATATCGAACGCATGAATCTTTAAGATAAATTCGGCAATTTCATATGTAACGACCTAATATATTCCGTGAAGTCAATGCTCAAATCTATCAGCAGCTTGAAGGTTATAGACGTCTAGACCAAACCGGAATATACAAATATTGTTAACTAATACCAAAAAAACTACACACTACATACGTACCTATAATATTGATGAGGAAATAGCGTGTGATAATGATGCAACTGGCTTGTATGTAACTCTCGTCTCACGGTTGAGGGAACCCAGCGAAAGTGCTGCAGTGTAACGCAAACTGTACTTCCGATAGATGATAGATTTCCAATGCTCATTGGGCGAAAAAGTGATATGTTATGTAGGCTACTAGATTGTGTATCGATTTTTTTTAACTGAGTTATAATTGTAACGTTGTGGATTTTTTATGAAAGTATTTGAAAAAATTCTTTAAATAGTCGATATTTGAGTATTTTTCGATCCTAAATATTCTAATTTATCTATGGTTGTGCGAGCGAGATTGGACAACATTAACTTAAGTGTCTATATTCACGGCGCTGAAGTGTTCCCTTTCTTCGGCTACCTTCGCCGAGGAAGGTCACTTTGACCCCGGCGACCAACTGCTGTCGGCACCGGGTAAGTTTTGAGATCAACATTTCCTACTTCTTTCAACAGGTGAACACTTCTCAGTGGTGCAGCTTACGGCCTGCTTAATGCATGGCTTAATATATTTTATTATTTTATATTTTCCTATGTGCTATATTAGCCTCATATGTGGTGCCATGACACCGATGACCTCTACGGCCAGAGCTCACGTCACCAGCTTGCACTACTTATATTTTTTCTTATAGCTTCTAGCTACGCTGTTCTACCGCTGGGGAGATTATCTTCACCTGCTATTATTTTTAGCGGGTCACTGGACGTAGTTCCCATGTGACATACTGACCCGCACTCTTTCTTTTTCCAGGGTCTTCGCACCGGGCTTCACACCATCATTCGGCCGTGAGGCACACCAGCGAGGACCCTGGCACGCCGGCAACATCAGTAGCCGGGAGTGAACGAGCTAAGTGTATACTACCATCTCTGCACAACGGATCAAACAACGCCTCGGCAGAATATTTATCGCGAATCCGCCCTGAGATTCATTACATTTCCATTATACCTATATACATAAATTCATGTAACGCTTTACTTCGATTATAATTGTTATCAATTATAAATCAATCTTTTTATTTATCTCTTTCTATTTATCTTCAACCGCTAGCCGTTAGACACCTTTATATTTATTAAATTTACAGTGCTTTCATAGCTCATTTAATTCACTTTATTTAACTCCACTTAAAACCCAAGCATAAAATTTATTTTCGTTACATAATCTTTATTGAAAAATATTGATGGTATGTAATAAAGAAAACGGGAATTAACGTAATCATGGTATAGGTACTTCTGACGTTTCGACCGAGTTACACCGGCCGTGATCACAGGCTGAGTTTCGTAAAAAAAAAAACACGCTGCCGCTTAAAGTCAGCCTATGACCACGGCCGGTGTAACCTGCCCCTCTAGACAAATAGCAATTCGTTGTTCGGCGTTTCATGGAATAGAATGACGAATGTATCGGATTTGACGTTTATGTCATGCGTTAACGACTGTCGAATACGTAAAGATTTCATTCGTCTTTCTATTCCATCAAACGCCGGCTTCGAATTGCCACTTGTCTAGAGCGGCTGGTCGAAATGTCAGGCAATCAAAGGTATGTAAGTACCTATACAATGATCGCTAATTCATATCATGGAACGCGAGAGTTTAAAAGTTAATATTGATGGTAATCATCACCCTCATAGCGATTTCCCTGTCCATTCAAAATTTATACGGAGTCTAGGATATCATTTAATCATAAATAATAAGATAACCTGGGCTCCAAGATATTTATCCAAAGATTTAAGGAGAGCGTCTGCCGTCTGACCTACCGAGCCCAAAAAATGATATTGAGGTTTCTAATAGATTTTTTTTTCTAAACTAAAAATATATGATGTAACCTTCCACCGAAATTTGGTTTGAATGAGATCTAGTCCGTGTATTTTTTTTAATACGTAATAAATCGTAAGCTGCAATTTACCTTTCATTCAATCAACTCAAATATCAAACTTTTATATTATGTTCGTTGCTGCTACTCTTCATAGGCGAGTCATAGGCGAGTCCGACTCGCACTTGGCAGGAGCCGGGGAGCCGCGGTCATCAGCTACTTTTTCATATAAAAAATATATGAAAATGTATGATGACGACGGCTCCGCCTACGTGGATTTCGGATACTGCGACCAAACATTACATTAGTACATATCCTTTCCCTATCCTCTACTCTATACTTATACCAAATTAAAAAAAAAAGATAAACTATTAGCAACCGAAATTATCGAAATTACTAATATTCCCTCTAACCCCTCCAACTAAGCTAAATTGCTTGTGCTAGGAGCGGGTTCACGTCGGTAGTGTAATGGCCAGGATTCGACCCCGGGACCTCTCGATCGTAAGGCCGAATCCTTAACCACTAAGCTACTGACGCTTGAGTGGTTTAGGCGTGAACGCGTAATAGACAGACAGATATACTTTCCCATTAATAAATAATTAGTATGGAATAGAATAGAATAGAAATCAGTTTATTCAGTACATCATCATACACTGTAACAACATTTATCATATTTAAGTTTAAATGACTACAATTACAAACATTTAGCAAACAAAACTTAAATATCAAAAATATGTGCAGACGGATATACCGAAAAGGTCACCAGCTCAGCATGTGCTGGGTATGTAAATACCACAGCGCTGGTATTCTGCTGGCACCCGCTGGCATACATACGGACGGAGCATACCCGATCAAAGAAAAACAATAAGAAACACATTACTTAGTAAAATATAAATGCATGTAAATAGCAATATACATAAATATAGATAAGGTAATGATTAAATAAAAATAGATGTAAACACACACAATATCATTAGTCTACCTCTATTTCGCAAAGATGTCGTAAAATGTATTGGATTGCCATTGGTGGAGTACAGCCAACAACCATGGTTTGACCAACACTGGAATATCTTCATTATGCATATAACATGACCTATGGGAAGCGCAAGGTCCAAATCCACGACCAGGAAATCCGCCCAAGGATTTCATCGCTCAACAATATGCAGGTAAGTTGTCAAATTTGTGTACAAGGTAAATTATAATGTTACTATTAAAATATTATTATATTATTATTAAGATATTATTATTAAAATATTACATATATGATGAAATAATAATTACCAACAATATATAACTAAATAAAAGATTTGTCAACATTTATGTTATTAAATTCCCTTTGCCGGGTAAGGATAAATATTTTTAATTTATTTCTAAAAGAATTAATATATAGTAATAATCCGCATAAATTTTTTTATGCAATAAAACTTAATCATTTAAGAATTACAAATTTAATAACACAAGAACACAACTTTTGCTAAGCATTCAAAACATAAAATTTTATTATGTCTGCCAGTTGCGCGCCGCGGCCGCCATATTTTTTTGCACGGATAAAATAAAATCAAGCACAGCAAACAATGCAACGTTATCTGTCAAAACCTTATTGTATTGTCTGTGCCCCACTTAGATGTAATATGGATGTAGCCAAGATGAGACACCATTTATAAAATGTGTTAAATGTGTTAAAATATTACACTTTTTATAAATTCAACAGGATTATAAATGCATAAAAATTCTAGAAGAATTTACAACTTTTAGTATTTTTAGCTGACTTCAAAAGTTCTGTAATGAATACATATAAAGTTAAAATTGTTTTCTTAAATAACCAAATATTTTTGTTCTTTTAGTTAACGCAGAATGGTTTCATTATTCAGTGCCTCGAGCACGAATAAAATTCGAATTCGTAACGTAAACGCACCCAGAGAATAGAGCATTGCGATTGGTTGCTTGGCCACTGTGAACCAATCGCAATGCTCCGTTCTTTCGATTCGATTACATTTCGAATTCGAAAGTTAAGACTATTTTTCGATAGTCCTATTACTTATTCTGTGGTTTCGGCCCCTAACCTCACCTGCTAGCTGGTGCATCGGTGGCTCTAGTACCTATAAGGTTTCCATTCGGGGTTGGGAAGTCAAACAACAAATGCTTCCATCCAATCCAATCCATTCCAAGGAGCCCGAGTTCTAGGGTGGAGCCGCCCGTCACCCTAGCAGAAGCAGGCCACGGCGGCGGCGCGCATCGTAGAACGATGCGCGCCTCCCCACACCGGGGTTGAGTCGGGGACCGCGTGGTCCCCCCCTCCCGAGGAGGGCCAGACCGAGAGGGATGGCCCTGGGTCAGCCGGGGTGCGAGGGATATGTTGCATGACAACCACACCTACGGCCTAGCACTACGACCCAGAGACGGCGTGCGGTTTAGTCGGTTCGAGTCCGACATAACCTCCGCCGAAGAGGGGAGGGGGGGGGGGGGTACCCGTGGGGATTTCCCGCAAGAAAAAAAAAAGTACCCCGAGTTCTAAAGTGTGAGTGTTGATTATACATTGATGAAGAAGATTTACACACTACTGCTACACTACAAACATAAGTAGTTCAAGAGTCCACCTATGAACAATATGAACATGTGCATGAAATTTAATCCTACTCAATATACAGTCAGCTACAACTAACTTTCCGTAAAAGCGCACACAACACCGAGACGGGAATACGGGAGGCGATCAGTCAACGTATTATTGTACTCCGCGGTATGATTAAACGCGATTTTAGCGCTCCCGGGACGCGCGTCAGCCTGCACCGTTTGCATTATTCTTGCATATTAATATCATTTTACGTGGGAATATTCGTAATATGCGTAGGTAGATAAAATATATGTCGAAATACATGAAGGTACTCCAAACAAAATTGGTTATCGCTCGTACGTGTATTAATAATAGTATGTATGTATGTATTAATTTCCAATAAAATAACGTTCCCATTGATGGACTGGCACATATTACACTTTGATACAATATTAATATTATAACCATGGAAACAAATAAGAATAAGAGCCGATAGGTTAGCACGCGTCCGCTCCTTGCAATGGCTGGCTCTCGACTGCCCAAGTCGCATTGCATTTGACACACGTTACTACTCTATCAGGTGTGGCACCTGCTCTTAAATCAAAGTACCCCCAATACAAATAACATAATCAAATAAACCTAGACTATAACCTTGACTCACAAAACACTCTTAGGCCCATATTCAAGAATGTCACTCAGCTGAATCCTGAAGACAATCTACCAGAAAACCTCTCAAATTTGTCAAATTTCGCGATTTATGTGAGTGAATTTCTAGACTATGGGCCTTAACCAATTAAATAACGGAGGTAGGTATTAATAGTATGGTTGCTATGGTCAAACATAAAGCTCTAAATAAGCCACGCGCCGACGTATATTTATTCAAGCGTAGCAATGTGCTGGTGACTTAAATAGCGCGTTAATCTGTTGATCCCGTTTGCCATTAGAAAGTCTGTGGCGTTCGTTACAGGCCCTCTAGACAAGTGGCAATTCGCTAGCTGGCGTTTGGTGGACTAGAATGACGAATATATGTAATTTGACGTATATGACAGTCGTTAACGCATGACAAATACGTCAAATCGCATACATTCGTCATTCTATTCAATCAAACGCCGGTTAGCGAATTGCCACTTGTCTAGAGGGGCAGGTAGGAAGTTGAAGCGGACAGTGTCTTAAGAAGTTCGACAGTCTAGTCCAAGTACAGAACTTCAATATCGCTAGTGGGTTTTAAGGAAAAATGGCCGCCGCTTCATGGAAAAAATCAAAGCCGAACTGCAATTTTGTGCTTCGCTTCTCTGTTTCATAGTTAAACTGAAAGCTAGCCCCAACTGAGATGAGAAACGGCTTAGAGGATGAGTCGGTGGTCTGTGACCATAGTCAGTACAACCTGATCGAATCTTCAGGCAATTTAAAAGTGAAAATGACTATATTACGATCGCGTTAATTCCCGTTAACATTTTTGTATAACGCAACAATTGCTTCAAAAATTAATTCTATAACAAACTCACTCTATAGAATAGTATACTAAACAATAGCAAAGCCTTGGAAGGTATTATTAAAACAATTATCATCATAAATGACTGATACAATTACTTCTAACGAAGCTATTTTCTATAGAAAGTTAATTTACATTTAAGTGTCCTATCACAAAGCGGACAATTCTCTACTAGGTAGGTACGGCAAATACGAGAGGAAAGCATCTTCAAAGCCAGTCTGAAAGCCTTTTTATTGATAGGCTAATTACTTCCTCCTTTACTTGTTTATTGCTGGCAACATTATTGTTAAGGTGGAAAAATGCAAGTGAATAAACCAGTAAAATTATTTTCAGGGCGAAAGATGAATAAAACGCGTAACGAATTAGGTATTTTTTGTTTCAGGTGGAATACATTAGGCTATACTATCCTGACTTTCAAACATCAAATAAATCGCGACGGAATATTTTAAAAATAGTTTTATTCCAATTTGTACCTAATATAAACGTATTTTTTTTAGCCACACGTATTCCACTGCTGAACATAGGTCTCACCTATGGATTCCAGAACGACCGATCTAAAACAGGCCGCATCCAGCGCTTCCCGGTGACCTTGTTAAAACATTACCACATTGCAAAAAGCGTTTAAGACGGTACGCTTCAGTTTATGGCTTCATCAATAAGAGGGTAGAATGATATTACTTATGTAAATAAATAACTTTGTGAATTCCGATGGGTTACTTTCGATATTATGAATAAATATTGATATGTTTATGATTTAGTCACTTCGAAGTACTTAGGCAGGTAGCCCGACTAGGATAAAATTGTTTGACAGTAAACTTATAACCTTGTGCAGAACAAAGACACGAAAGTGCAGTGATTAAACCAAAAGACAATTTGTGTTTGTGTTTATATGATAAATAACAGTGTAATAGAATAGGTAAATAGTATATAAGTTAGTATATAAGGTATTTGTAATAAATAAAGACATTTTTAACAGAAAAATAGGGCACTAATGTAAATAGTCTTAAGCAAACTGCCATTGTTTACATTTAGTCGTAAGAATTTTATCATTGATTTCTTATATGAATCTTATTAATATTGAATCCCATTAGCATAAGAATGTAGAAATATAAAAACTATGTACATAGCAGTAGTATATAAGGAAATAAAGGCACGTCAGGATTTTTCATTAGGCCGCATAGGCACTAAACGAGTTAGTTAAACGCAACTGACAAATCAGATTAAAGTAGTCAGAAACAGACGCGTGCCTATATTTCAAGGTCAATCGAACCATATAAAAACAGGTGCCATGTTGGCACAACATCTCAGTAGTCGGACAGAATTTGTACAAGAAACAAGTCGGAATAAAACTCTGCAACATTTCGGTTATAAAGCGTTTATTTCAAGCACCAAGAACTCCACACTCAGCTCGCCCACCCCGAACGAGGTACCCCGCCGAAGGTGTCTTCAGGCTTCAGCCCGTGACGACTCTGCAATCCCAGCAGTTCCCGGCCTTACTCAGCGCACCCGCCGTTTCTGTTTTGATAAAAGTCTGGCGTTGAGTGTTGGGCCGGGAGCGTGCACATTTTCTGGTCCTTCGAGCCGGATTAAGGAGCGTCACGGACACCAAAGGGTCCCTCCGTTTGTGGGGGTGAGGAGAGTGCAGTGCGCGAGTAAAATCGAGTGCAGTGCGCGAGTAAAATCGAACGAGTGCGCGAGTAAAGTCCGTTTCGTGTGCAATCGAGAATCTGAAGATGCCGACTACGAGGTCAGAGCAGAAGAAAGCAGCGTCCGTCGTGGGGGCAGCTGGACCTGGGGGGGCAGCGGAGACCGCAACAGAAACGTCCGCCTCAGACAGAACCCCGACAGACATCAGTACAGAAACGGTGACCACAAGAGAGGCACCGTCAGCTTCGGAGCCACCGCCGTGTCCCGAAGTCCTACGGCAGTTGAAGATACCAGCACCTCGTCCAGCCACCAGCAAGAGAGGGGGAGGGGGTGCTTCAGCATACTCTAAAGCAAAGTCCGTCAAGATCGCGAAGGCGAAAGAAGAGCTACTCCGTCTGCGCATCGAACTAGCCGCCGCCAAGCTAGCCGCTTTAGAAGACAGCGAAGAAGAAGACCTGGAAGATCAGGATGATCCAGAACAAGTATCAGCAGCAGCAGAGGAAAAGGTTGGGGAATGGTTCAGCCGTCAAGAGCCACCCCAGCCCGCCGTCCTCGCTATTGAAAACACGCCGCATACAGAAGAGCCGAGTGCGACGCAGCCGACAGCGCCACCGGTTCAGCAGCAGCAGCAGCAGCAACAGCAGACACAGCAGAATATCACCGATCTGGCCGTAGCTATTACACAGGCGGTGAGAGCAGCGCAGCGACCGAAGCTCATAGAGCTTCCAAACTTCAGTGGGGCTCATCAGGAGTGGCTACCATTCAAAGCCGCTTATGCAGAAACCGAAGACAGTTACACCGCCATAGAAAACTTGAACAGACTACGAAGAAATCTCCGTGGGAAGGCCAAGGAAGCAGTCGAAAGCCTTCTCATGACCAGTTCACAGCCATCTGATGTTATGAAAACATTAGAGTCAAGATTTGGGCGACCAGAAGCCATCGCGTCGTCTGAGTTAGAAGCACTACGAAACCTACCGAAGTTAACAGAAACACCAAGAGACATCTGCATCTACTCTACGAAGATCACCAACGCCGTAGCAATATTGAAGACTCTCAACTGTGTGCATTATCTATACAACCCGGAAATTTCAAGATCATTAGTAGAAAAATTAACACCAGTTTTGAGGTACCGTTACTACGATTTCGCCGCTACACAGCCGAGAGAGATGCCAGACCTCGTGAAGTACGAAAAATTCATCAGAAGAGAAGCCGATCTGTGTGGGCCATACGCCCAACCTGAAAACTTCGTAGTGCAACATCACAGCGTGCAACAGAGGCGCCCTCAGCGTGTCAACAACGCAACTGAGCCACAAACAAGTAAGAAATGTCTCATATGCAGTGAACAGCAGCATCCGGCTTTTAAGTGTGAGAAATTCAAAAAAGCGGACCTCGATACGAGATGGGACATCGCTAAAGAAAAAAGGCTGTGCTTCAGGTGCTTGAAATATCGTGATAAAAATCATACGTGCACAGAGCGGCGGTGCGGAATAGACAACTGTAGCAAGACTCACAATACATTGCTACACTACAGAAGAAAACCCACTGAAGATAACAGTAACAACACGACTGAGGCTATCAACTCAGCGTGGACAGCAGCCAGGAAACAAACCTTTCTGAAGATTCTGCCGGTTCAACTATCAGGACCAACAGGTACAGTGAATACGTTCGCATTATTAGACGACGGTTCAACAGTGACTTTGCTCGACGACGCCGTGGCCGACGAAATCGGCGCGTCGGGACCTACAGACCCTCTTCGTGTGCAGACAATTAACAATTCGAAAACAGGATATCAACAGTCTCGTCGTGTCACACTGAAGATCAAAGGGATCAATACAGAACAGAATTCAGAAGTTCAAGCTAGAACAGTGAAAAATTTGGTAGTTTCGTCTCAACGTGTCACCTACAGACAGCTGAGAGGATGTAGCCACCTCGAAGACTTGGTAAGTCAACTTACGTATGAAGAGGAGTCGAACCCGAAGATTCTCATCGGTCAAGACAACTGGCATCTGCTGCGCGTCTATAACACCAGAATAGGTCAACAAGACCAACCGGTGGCTTCACAAACGCCGCTCGGTTGGGTGCTGCATGGGAGTGACGCGAGAGCTTCGGGACGTCGCCACGAGTACATCTCTCATATGTTTGAAGAACAGAACGCAGACAACGATCTTGAAAAAATGGTCAAGCAGCACTTCGAGATGGACAACCTACTCCTCAACCCGAGAAAGCCGAAATCCGATCCAGACGAGCAAGCTTCTTGTATTCTACAGCAAAATACAGTCCACACAGCCGACGGAAGATACGAGACAGCGTTGCTATGGAAACAACAACAAGTGTCATTACCAGACAACTACGAAGCCACTCTGAGACGACTACACAACATTGAGAAGAAATTAGACAGAGATCCCGACTTCAATCAGAAGTATACAGAGCAGATGGACGCATTAATATCCAAGGGGTATGCAGAGCTGGCGCCATCTACGAAAACCAAGAACAAGACTTGGTACCTGCCGCATTTTGCTGTTTTTAACCCTATGAAGCCGGGTAAAATCAGAGTCGTCCACGATGCCGCTGCCAAGACGAGAGGTATATCGCTCAATGATACATTGCTGCGGGGCCCAGACCTACTCCAATCATTACCGGGGGTGGTGATGCGCTTCAGACAGCATGCAGTTGCAGTTACAGCGGACATCGGGGAAATGTTTCTACAGGTAAAAATCAGAGAAGATGACAGAGACGCGCTTCGATATCTATGGCGTGGTAATCGCCGAGACAACGAACCACCAACAGAGTACCGAATGACGTCGCTTATCTTCGGGGCAGCGAGTTCGCCGTCGACTGCAATCTACGTCAAGAATTTGAACGCCGAACAGTACAGATCCACTCACCCCGAAGCCGTCTCAGCTATAGTAAAGAAACATTACGTCGACGACTACTTAGACAGTTTTCAGACGTTAGAAGACGCCGTTAAGATCGCCTCTGACGTCCGAATAATCCACCGAGAAGCCAAGTTCGAGTTGAAGCAATGGAAATCGAACTCACCGCAGTTGTTAGATGCTCTCGGCGTGAATCAAGAAGATACAGCTACAGAACTATACAAGACAGAAGAACAGACCGAGCGAGTACTGGGTCTAATCTGGAAACCGGGCACCGATGAACTCACCTTCAATCTCAACCTCGCACGCATTCCAACGCCACTATGTGACAAGAAGACGCCTACCAAGCGAGAAGCACTTCGGATCGTCATGTCGCTGTTCGATCCGCTGGGGTTCGCATCGCCGGTCACCATTCGAGCCAAACAGCTGTTGCAAGACATATGGAGGCGTGGCACCGGGTGGGATGAAGAGGTCGACGAGGACATAGCCGTGAAATGGAAGGACTGGATAGAGCATCTGAAGAACCTAGCCACCATCTCTATCCCGAGAAGATATCTGAGCTACAGTGATTGTAAGTCCCTCCAGTTGCACGTATTTACAGACGCCAGTGAATCGGCCTACTCAGCTGTGTTGTACTGGCGAACAGAAGACTCGAACGGGGAAGTGAACCTGTCACTCGTCGTCGCCAAAGCAAAGGTGGCGCCACTGAAGCTCACTTCAATACCTCGTCTCGAATTACAAGCCGCAGTAATGGGTACAAGACTCGCCGAAACAGTAATAGAAGAACACGAACGTAAGCCCGACTCCAAGACCTTCTGGACAGATAGCCGTACAGTACTCACTTGGATCAAGACTGGTTCCCGCTCATACAAGCCGTATGTAGCGCATCGTTTAGCGGCTATAGAAGACAGCTCAACAGTAAGCGAGTGGCGCTGGGTCCCGACGAAGCTCAACGTCGCCGACGACGCCACCCGAGATGTACCTACCGACTTCAGCACGCAGCACCGTTGGTATAGAGGTCCTGAGTTCCTATACCTACCAGAAGAGTCATGGCCGCAAGACACTTCAAAAATAGAAAATACAGAAGACTCGGAAGAGAAGGTACATCAAATCAACGGTAAGATAACAGATAAACTTTCAGAAGCCCTGCCGGTGGTCTCCTACTTCTTGCTGGGAGGACCTGGAGGTGTGCAGCAGCCGGACGCCTTCGACGAAAAGGATGGCGCCTCGAAGTCCAGCTGACGAGCAGCTCAACGCCTGGCCGACCTCTTCTGGGCCAGGTGGCTCCGTGAGTACCTGCCGGAGCTTCAGAATCGTCGTGTGCCAGATGGACGTGGACCCACAATAGGCCAGAATGACCTGGTCTTGCTGGTGGATCCCAACGCGCCCCGCAACATGTGGCTGCGTGGGCGAGTCATCGCCGCCTACCCCGGACCTGACGGCGTGACGCGGACCGTCGACCTTCAGACCAAGGGAGGAGTGCTGCGACGACCGGTGAGGAAGCTGATAGTGCTGCTAGCTGCGAGTTCTGCACCGAAAGAGTGCGACTTCGTCCCACGGGGGGAGAATGTGCAGAACAAAGACACGAAAGTGCAGTGATTAAACCAAAAGACAATTTGTGTTTGTGTTTATATGATAAATAACAGTGTAATAGAATAGGTAAATAGTATATAAGTTAGTATATAAGGTATTTGTAATAAATAAAGACATTTTTAACAGAAAAATAGGGCACTAATGTAAATAGTCTTAAGCAAACTGCCATTGTTTACATTTAGTCGTAAGAATTTTATCATTGATTTCTTATATGAATCTTATTAATATTGAATCCCATTAGCATAAGAATGTAGAAATATAAAAACTATGTACATAGCAGTAGTATATAAGGAAATAAAGGCACGTCAGGATTTTTCATTAGGCCGCATAGGCACTAAACGAGTTAGTTAAACGCAACTGACAAATCAGATTAAAGTAGTCAGAAACAGACGCGTGCCTATATTTCAAGGTCAATCGAACCATATAAAAACAGGTGCCATGTTGGCACAACATCTCAGTAGTCGGACAGAATTTGTACAAGAAACAAGTCGGAATAAAACTCTGCAACATTTCGGTTATAAAGCGTTTATTTCAAGCACCAAGAACTCCACACTCAGCTCGCCCACCCCGAACGAGGTACCCCGCCGAAGGTGTCTTCAGGCTTCAGCCCGTGACGACTCTGCAATCCCAGCAGTTCCCGGCCTTACTCAGCGCACCCGCCGTTTCTGTTTTGATAAAAGTCTGGCGTTGAGTGTTGGGCCGGGAGCGTGCACAAACCTATAACCTTTAAAATGTGTCTTAATGACGGCAATACGCGATAACGTGAATAATTTGTACACATACATGATTTGTCTTCTCTGAAGGCAAATATACCCAAACCCAAGACCTTAGCATCTTCAAGAATCTAGCGGTTCGGTGACTTTTCTTCGTCGCACCATTAAGACCCGGAACTCCTGGGCAACTTACGTTTCCTACAGTACTGGGTCCTTTAAGTGGGGCGTGAAAAAGCATCTGATAAGGCTGTCAAACTGAGTGTCATTGTTAACATGGTACTTTATGTAATGGTGACCCTCTTTCCTGTAACTTTGCCTTCAGCTTACCATCAGGCGAGGTGAAGTCAAATTGACGTGTCCTATATAAAAACACATAATAGCCAAACGCTCTACCGCTACAACACTCTGGGTCGTCAAATACAAGTATATACCCCGATAAAATTTCGAAACAATTTAAAACGATACCCATTCCTCGATATATCCAATACAAAGTGGTACCACTTGTCATCGAAGCACTAGTATCAGCGAATGTACTCGTATACGGTAAAATATTCTGCCTGTCCCGTCTGAGAGATGGAGGATGCCTGGAAAAATAAACAGCAAGGATAGTGGTCTTGTCCTCAATTCTTGCTACGGAACTCAAGTGGCCGAGTGTACAGGCAGTAACAAAAGTGTCTGGTGGATTTTAACAAGGTATATTTATTTAGTCGTTCGTGATGGTTGAGTGGTGCGATTATTTTGAGTAGATTGTTATTAGTAGTTAAAACGGTGATTTTTTTTTACTTATAAATTTCCTTTAAAGTCTTATAAATATTATAAACGTAGGTTTCGGCTAACTATATGTTCAACAGCGTGTTGTAATAGGATGCTAGTGTATTACTGTCAATCATGCACTTTTTACAATCCACCAAGATATATGGCGTCCAAACAAGCTCATCTGCAAGTCCATAACACCTGCTGATTGATAGGACTATAGCACAAACTTTCTTCCTAAATTTTGGATGAACCAGGCAGCAGTAGCTATGATATGGTATACCAAATTATGGCATGAAAAAATAGGATAATTAATGGACGTCGAACTCCAAATACAGTTTTAGATGCTCGGATAAATTACCGCTAAACAAATTCTACGCAAATAATCCTGCAAATATTTAGTTTACAAATATTTCTAGGTTACACATCTTAGCAGATAAACAGTTCTACGTATGTTTACAATTAACAAAGCTTGTGTTTGAGGTGTTCTGATTTATTATAACCGAAGTTCAATTTCGGAAGGAAGTTATAACAAGAATGTTTGTTTCATCTTTGAATAAATGACTAAAGAGGCTGTTACGCGAATAGAAACAGAGCTATGTTGAAAATAAACGGTATTTCAATCTACCAAAGATGTGATGTGTGTGTGTCTCGTCAATGAAATAAATTAACATGGAGTGAGGTGGAATGAATAAAACTGAGTGACAACTGCATGCGAGGCTTAAAAGCAAGATTGGTGATGTTTTAAAATTCATAATGTTTTAATTAAAGGGCAGGTCATAAGCACCCAGGGTTAGTGAGCTTGTTTGAAATATTTTTATGGCAGTAGAGAAAGATCGTGATGTGATTAAGGATAGAAGCAAATCGCGGGCTACTAAGACAGTGAGGCAGAGGCTGATGCTGAAGCCTCTCTGTCTACCATTGAGGTAGAGAAAGGTTCTTCAAAAAGGGCATCAGAAGCTTCTTTAAAGCTCGGCAGCACGAGTGTGACGCCCCTGGTGCTGCAAAGAGCCATAGGGCACGATAACCACTTACCATCAGGTGGGTCATGTGCTTGTCTGTCATCAAAGTGGTCTAAAATAGCGGAAGTTTCAGACGTTTCAATAAATTTCAGTAATAGTACTTACGTAAATGTATAGTCTTATTTCATTCAAATAATTTATTACATTCGCTTGCATACCTTAATCCGTTCGTAAATAATTTCAGGTATTAAAATAAATTACTGGCATTAGTGGATTAACCTCGCATCTGGTCGATTTATTTTTGCAACGCAACCATCCTTCTGATATACTATTAATATTTAAATTGAAGTAATTGTTTACCTTCAAAGAACATCAGTCAAATCTTTATAGATTGAAATGAAACAAATTTTATTTCACTTTCAATTAATTATACCAAAAAAAAGCAAAATACAATAAGACTTGTAAAGATACTGTGAGCTCCAGAGGCAATGGATGACTATAACCCGATTCCTAACGGCTTCACAATAGATCGCATTGAGGAATACTTTTTTCCACTACCTTCCCTTTTGAAAATGTTCACCCCTCACGACTGGGCGAGCTGTACTTAAATAGTAACAGCATTAATTATCAACGGATACATTGAGTTACCTTACACTTAAAAAAATGAGACAACTACCATCATATGGCTGCTGAAAAGCAACTGAAACGTCGGACGTAATGTAAATAATACCAAACAAATCGCCACAGAACACAGAATCCATTAAAAATATTTTAAAGTGCCATTTTCGAAACTTCCGACAATATTTGTTTCTTCCTCTAAATTCCTCATCGTAAAATCTGAGCAATTTATAAACAGCAAGTAAACCACTTCTACTTAACCTAAATAACAATTGAATCAACCCATATTTACTTTCCATTGCCCCAGCGGAAAGCTTCCGCGCGGAGAATTACGAGACTTAATTATTCCGTTCGACTTTTGAACGCGAGTGTACCTACTCGGTGTAAGGGTCTCGGGGAACCCTCGAGTATATTGAATAAAAACATCGATCAGACAGTCTGTGGTAGTGAAAACGAATTTAGTTTATTTTATAGTGTTTAAAAGAATGTAACAGAAATACCTAATTTAAAACTTGTATAAGAATCGTTGTCGATTGCCCCAAATAGGTGATAAAATGCTATTTTAGACCCCGAAATCTAATCCCACCATTGGTTGCATCCAAAGCTCGCACCTTTATTCAGGTTATATGGCTTTTATAAGAGCGACTCCCTTCCTGACTGAAGCCCGCCGCTCAAGACCACACTCGCACTCGTTCACGGCAATGCGCCAATGTCACATTGACATCGGTGGATACGTGTGTGTCCAGAGTTGCCTTCACGAGTTTACAACAATCAGTGCTTCAAGTGCCATTCGTAGACGAGAACAAAACAAGATGGAAGCGATTGATTTAACTTCGAAATCCAACAATGATACAGAGATTTTAAATACACTTTCACCACGCCATTCGGAATTACTGTCTCGTCGTCGACACACGCGAGCACGGTCATATAGCCTGCGTTGGTACGTCGTCATCGCTGCCTCTTCCACGCGCCCGGTAGAGAGGAAATATTACTAGGCTCTTAAGTGAATGGTGCCGTTTAATAAGCGGCCTAAATAATGTTCAACGATTTGATTGACGTTGACGACGTTTATTTACTTGCTAGCCATTTAATCAAAAAGCTAAAAAAATGACTTTTTTCTGCATGGTTATAAAAAAAAAATAACCGCGAGGGCTAACCTACCCCCTCGGAGATTTAAAGGTGTGAGTATATGTTTGTATGTGTGTAATTTTCTGTCTTATTTCGGGGTGGTGCCCCATCTTACGAATAGCCTGAGCATTAGCCAGCCACTAAGAATAATACAATATTCGTAGGCCGGCCAGGTAATTAAATGTTGTAATAAGCGTTACGGCTGAATATTCAGGCCGTTCATTGAATGGCGCCGTTTAGGTAATAGCCTAGGCAGTTAATTGAACGTCTTATGAAGCTAGTTGGGGGCGTCATAAATATATTTACGCCTGTGAATCCCCGAGTGTATTAACACCATTGATTATCACCCACATTTTGTATGATTTTCGGTCTCTCGTAAATAGAGAGCTTGCCATCAAGCAAGCACTTACTCATGGTCTATATATGTTAACTGTTGGATGAAAAACAACTCTATCCATTAATCGACTTTAACTCTTTCTACTTTTAGTGAGGTTCAGGGGATATAAAAAAACTTTATATACCTAATCCAACAGACAAAGAAAGGAAGATAGGAGATAAAGTCAGGTTATATGAGTAACATCTTTTGGCAAGACTTTAAAGGTAACCATTTACTATCAAGTATGTCATATACTTATGGTCTAAGATCCCACCTAACAACGACCGTCACCCATCTGTTCGCCGAATGAAAAATATATTTTAGCAAAAAAAACATGTTGCCGAACACATACCAATAGAGTTACCTAAAAAAATCTGGTCAAAAACTGTACCTATTATCTAGTATTTAGAAACGTGATTTGTTTTTCTTATTTCACTGACTTGTCTGCCAAGGCGTGCTATGCGTCCACAGCACGCCTATCGCATGACATAGTTCGCTCAATGCTTCTCGTTCGCACAGCGGTAACTCACTCCGATTTTCGGATTTCAAAGGCGGGTTACCATTATTCACGACCATATTTTCAGATGCAACCCTAAATAGTGAATTCGTAATGAAATCTAGTTGTCTGTTTGCACACGGCAAACGGGTGGTAGGGAGTAGAAAACGGTAGGCTATTTTTAGCTTTTGCATATGGTACACTTTTCATTGAATATTCTTTTTTTTAGCAGACAAGTCAGTGAAAGTAATATTAGAAAATAATATTTAGAACAAATTTTTTAAGCAACCCTAATAGTATTTGTTCAGAAACACATTTTATTAAATAAAATAAATTTTCCATTCGGTAAACGCGTGAAGGTCAATGTTAGGCCGGATCTTAGTCTATTATATATTTGTCCTACAAAAAGTACAGTCCACGGCATGTTCTCGTAACAAAACATAATTGATGTCGCGCCGGACGCCGCGATATCCGGATTTGTCCCGCTCAAGCGGGCTCTGTATTGTGTGTCGTGAATAGCGCCGAGTACGGAGTTATTTGCGGACGAATATTTCAAGTATTCACAATACGTTTGGAGTTTATAAAACGAATGGTTTATTAGTTTCAGGAATTGTTTTGTGAGGCTGATTGTTATGAGTCATTTCTATTATTAGACGACTAAAATCTAATCATTTTGTATGATTTGTGTAGATTGTATTATTTTACAAATTTTTATTTAGTTTCATCTGTTCCGTTGTCTGCAATCAAATCTTGCAAAGTGAAATTTGATCCACTTTTCGGTTTCCGATTGAGCTGAAATTTTGCATGCATGTATGAATCGGATGACATTACAATATTATTGTGACATAGAGCTGATCTGATGATGAACCTGGAAGCTGGCCATAGGAACTCCGTAATTAAACGACGCAACCCCATTGAGTTTGGGCTCGTTTGTTTCGTCTTGACGAGTAGAAGATACCTACTAGGTATATATATAGGTTAGCGTGACTATGCAACTCCAACAAATTTGGGAAAATTTCACTTTTTAGTTCATTTTATTAACAAATAATAGCTGTTGCGAGACAGCTTGATTTTAGAAAAGCTTTTTTTTATTAGGGCTTGTTTTCACTTACTAATTGTACCTATCGATGTGGATTGTAAAATTAGTTTTTGAACAATGTTTAATTTCTTAATGACATGCTGTTATTGCTCCTTATTGGGCTCCATAGAAATATTTATATATTTTTCTTTTACTTTGAGTTTTGAAATTGTACAATTTATCATCAATTTAGTCGCTGACTGTATATGCCTAAATTTTCCTCTATATCACATTACAGTAAAAGACTAAAGCATGGTTATTCTTCAAAATATACCGATCAAAATCTGTTCTATCCCATTGTCAACCAATAAACCAAAACTAAAAAATAATAATAAAGAATCAAAGCCCTACTCAAACAAGCTCCAATCTCACACAAAGTTTTCTATCGAAATATCAATTTGAAAATTTCCCGCATGGGTAAACAAGTAAATAAAAGGTATTTTAGATCAAAGAGTATCAATTTCACAGTGACGAGCCTCACATCACGCTGGAGCCGAGCTATTTACCTATAGTTGAGAAATATAGGCCGGATATTAAAGTGATATTTTGTGTTGACAGGCTTTGTTGAGATTTAAATTTTAATGGAAATTCATGAGTTTAAACATTGGTTAATAAGTCAAGAATAGGTCGTAATGGTATGTAATGCTTAGGAAAGCACGTTAAGCAATCGGTCGGTTGCTATACGAACATCTTTTAAGCCCGATAAAAAGAACTTTGACAGGCTTTACCTTTCCCAAGTTGGGAAGTTTGAAAGGGATATAGAGATCAGTTGGTAGTCACTTCATGGAAAATATATACATACATACAAACATAAAATCACACCTGTTTCCCATAAGGGTAGGCAGAGATCACAGATCTCCATTTTGCACGATCCTGACATACTACTCTCGCTTCATTCACTCTCATTACATTCTTCATGCATGCTCGTCGGTTTAGGGAAGGTTTTAAATTTATAAGTGGAATATTTTCGTATTTAGACTGGAAGTCAATGCCGATTTTGTTTGGGAAGAGCTTGGAGGATGATGGTACTCATAGCTATAGTGGACCTACATTCATTTACTTTTATGTTTTACTAGCTGTTGCCCGCGGCCCCGCGTAGATGTCGGTTATCACTTAGCTTTATGCATGCAAAGTCTCAGCCCGGCGGTTTAAAATTGACAAAATTTCATACAAACTTTCATCCCCTATTTTATCCCTTTGGGGGTAGAATTAATTAAAATCCTTTCTTAGCGGATGCCTACGTAATAACATCTACCTGCATGCCAAATTTCAACCTGATCGGTCCGGTGGTTTGGGCTGTGCGTTGATAGATCACTATGACAGTCTATCAGCCACCTTTGAGTTATATATTTTGATTTTATTTTACACACATAATCAATTATACACTTCCATCTTTCCAATTGAGCAGTCCGACTGGGGAATTACCTCCGTCCTACAGAATACCGCGGCCATAATAAGCTCGTGTTGTGTTCCCGGTGGTGAGAAGCGTAGCCAGAGCTCACTGGAGGGTTTTTGTGCTGTCAGCGGGAAGACCAAAGGCTATTCCTGCTTTGTCTTCTACAATGACGGCACAGAAACTCTCTGTGTTTACAGAGTCGGCAGCTCGAGTGTGACTAAACCTGGTGTTGCACATGTCAATAGGCCACGGTAAACGCTTACCATCAGGTGGACCGTGTATTTGTCTGCCACCTCAATTGAATAAAAATAAAAATAAAACTGAGCCAAAAGTGCTCAGGTTATGCCTGAGATTTTGGTATAACGACGACAGCATACAAACAGCGTGCGTGTTACTAAAATTGATGCGAATGAGAAAATTTAATAAACCACCTATATTCCCAAAAATAACTGAAACCTTCAACCTATTTAATAAATACCAGTGAACACGAAACAGAAACCGCCCAAACTGTAATTATCCCGTTTCGCCTAACGGCATCCGCTATTTTGACACACGTCAAATTTGACACCTAACATTTGCTGTCAAATGTGACGTGCGCCGGACTTAGGGCGGTATTTCGGGAGCCATTGTTGTACATGCTTTTAGAAATACAAGAACGTTCATCCGATGTTCTAGGAAAAATATGAAATGAATTTTTATTGCGAAAAGTAAAGGCGTTTAGACAAAGAAATGTCAAAAAATCTGTAATGTGTGTGATTGAAGACTTGACCTGCTTTTGTCAGATGGAGTTGGGTAATATTACAGCTACGTAAACAAAATTGCGAAAGTATTACGAAAAACACCTCTATTTTTGACTGTGGTAAATGTCTTTTTTTTCGTTATAATTATGTTTAATTTTACAGATAGATGAAATCAAAAACAAGTATTAATTGAAGATTTTGTACTTTTTACTGATAGTCCACTTTTAACGTAAGTTAAAAGGTAGATATACTGTTTTGAACTATTAGCGTCAAAGTACAAAATGATTGAAAAATTATTTTATCATTTGAAAGGTACATACATTATGCCTGATGGATATAGGCTATATTAATATCATCACGCTACTACTCAAAGAAGCAGAGCATAGATCATACCTATATCTCAACAAATCCGGTAGATTCCTATACATAATATTATTTGAAACCTAATAAACTATGAGACTATCGATCCTTCGATACGATAATACTTTTTTATAATTCACAATACATAATATTTACACGATAATAATGGTAGCACACTGCATTGTCGCCTCAACGAGGTCGGGTAGCTTAGTGGTCAAAGCACTGCCCCTGTAAGTTTTAGCAGTTTGATTTGCTCTTAAAACCTTAGTATTCAGATCATTTTGACACTTTTGTCAAGATCGTTCTGGCGCTGACTGTATACACAATTCCCCTAAGCCCCTTCCCACTCGGCCTTTCCACGTGCCATCGGTCACGTATCGGCAAATCAAAGTTGAACTAATTTTAACAGCTTGTCTGAAACTTGGTTTGGGACTCGGGCGTCGTACGACTCTCGTAGGCCTGTTCAAAAACTAAACGCGTGACCAATGACCGACGTGGTAATGATACTATTCTTGTTTAAGGTCCGATTTACAGTTATGTACCAGAATAGTATAGAAACCCTATGAGTCAGTCTTAACTGAACTGATTTTTTGTCTGTTCGTAGGCTGTGCTCAAACCGCAATAGATTGATAGTGGAAATTTTTACAAATTAGTGCCGTTTACACTCACAAATAATAGACTGAAACTTATATATTACTAGCTGACCCGGCGAACTTCGCAGTGCCAATATTTTTCGCCCGTGTGGCGTCAGATAGCGTTCCCGCAGCACCCTCTACTATATTAAACATGTATTATTATACATATAAACCTTCCTCTTGAATCAATCTATCTATTAAAAAATAAATCGCATCAAAATCCGTTGCGTAGATTTAAAGATTTGAGCATACAAAGGGATATAGGGACAGAGAAAGCGACTTTGTTTTATACTATGTAGTGATGAAGCATGTGGCGAAGACACCGGGAAACCACGGCCGAGTGTCAGCACTGCGAGGACCGCAGCGACGACACATCGCTCCACACGCTGGTGGAGTGCACAGCGTGGGCGGAACAGCGCCAGGTCCTCGTGGTGGGTCTGGACGTGGACACTCTCTCGCTCGAGACCATGGTGCGAGCCATGGTCTCCAGCGGGAGTAAGTGGGACTGCGCCGTCTCTTTCTGTGAACAGGTCATGCTCGCGAAAGAGGCGGCGGGGCGGGAGCGGGAGAGAACTCTCCCACCCGAGTTCCGCAGTCGGCGGTTTGGGCGCCGCCGACGTGTCTTCGCCGTAGACCATCGGCCTCCATGACCGGGGTCCTGAGGACGGTGAGTGGGCTGCTCACCGTCCTTACAGAAGCAGGCCCATGACGGCAGCGTGACGTGAGAGATCACGCACGCCCCCCTCCCCCAAGAATCGGGGTGACACCCGACCCCCCCCCCCCCCCATAGACGCGGGATAATACCCGAACCTCCTAGGTGAGGCCGCAGCCGTAGGTCTGTTGGTAGTCCTGGGACATCCTTCCGAGGCCTTACCCGGGGCTACCAACCGCAGGCTATTAGGCGGTACGTGAGGGTTTTTTAGTCGTTAGGAGTCCGGCATAGCATCCATGAAGGATTTTCCCTCACGTTATAAAAAAAAAAAATGTAGTGATGAAGCAACTTTGGTTTCTTCTACAAAATAATTGAAATAGGTACATCAATCAATCAATTAGCCCACTGCAGTCCACTGCTGGACATAGGCCTCTGAAAATGTGCGCCATTTTTTCCGAACCTCCGCCATCCGCATCCAGTCTAAATAGATACATGGTGAAAGATTTTTAAGTCCAGTTTCAAGTTTTCAAGTTCAATAAGGAGAGACGTAAATAATTTTAACGTACTGAAACATAATGTTCAAAATGACCAGCAACCGTGAACATGGCGGCTGAAAAGTAGCCGAAATGTCGGTCTAAAAATAAATAATAACAAATAAATCGCTATAGAATCCGTTAAAAGTGGTTTTATTTCGACATCAAAAAAAAATCTGGTGACAAAAGTAACACGTACATTTTTAGCAAAAATATTAAGGCAGAGGTCACACGTACCCGTTAAATACAAAAAAATACGCCCCAAAATTACCAAAACATTGCACCTACATCGCGAAAAACAAATGTAATATACACACAGTAAGTTAAAGTGCGCGCACATTATTGGGGGGCGGGGTGCGGGGTGAAGCGCCCATATAATTTATAGGCGCACGGGCTTGTAATTAAAATTATCAACCCTGGAGTGTTTAAAATTAAACACGCTGTAAGTAACTGGTGATGGTGACACACGGGTGGGAAGGTTAATGAACATGTGTAGATAAAATATTTTTGATTGTATTTTATATTAGCTTTTGCCCGTGGCTCCGCCCGCGTGGATATCGTTTATCGCGGCCAAACATAGCCTATGTCGTTTCTCAACGTCTAATGTACCCTATACCAAATTTCATCAAAATCGGTTCAGTGGTTAAGCCGTGCAAGACGTATAAACAGAGTCCACATATACTGTTCCATTTATAATATTAGTATGGCTGCTCGGATACCTGTGAAGAAGATACTTCTCAAAATATGACTGTATTTTATTTCATTTTAAATAGTTTGCTAATTCAGTAGCTCAGTGGTCAAAGCATTCCCCCAGCAAAGAACTGATCGCGGATTCAAATCCCGTCTGGGCATTCACTTTTTCCAATGTAAATCGATTTGAGTGTATTAACCCAACCATTATGATCATCTACGCGTTGTTCCCAGTTATACCTAAAGTTTTAATCTTGGAGCCTAGTTTGCACTTGCTCCTTCTCCTTGCGATTTCTATCTAACCACCCAAATGTTATTAGAAAGATTCCGTCACAACGTCGTACGTCATTCTGCAGGAGTATCAACATGCAGTGAAACGTCCTCGATCTCAAAAGACTTGGTAAGGCTCCAATTACACCCGAATAGAGACTGATAAAATATTTGAACAAATACGACGTAACGACTTGTTAGACAATAATTTATTGCCGTGTTGATTACCGGTGGAGTAAAATATAGCCATTCTGTCTCTCTGTAGTTGTCGTGGAAGAAAACTAAAGGTGTTCTGCATCCGACAGTAAACATACAGACCTTGAAAAAGTACCCATTTGACAGCCCGACCGAAAATCATACTACACGAAATGTGGGTGTTGATACACCTCTGCCTACTCCTTATGTGATTTATAAGCGTGAACATCATCATTATCATTCTTTGAGCCTTTTCCCAACTCAGTTGGGTTTGGCTTTCTAGTTTAACTAAGATGCGGATGAACATCAATATTTGCAGTAAAAGTACCTATGTTAATAATATACAAGCTCACCACGTTCTTCTTCATCCTAGCGTTAATTCCAGTCCGAAGCTTTTCAACTTGGAGTCTGGGGTCCGCTTTTTACCAGTCTAGCTGCGGATTTGGCTAAGCTTCGATATTTTCCGTGAAGCGACTGACCTCCACAACCCAAAGGCGATATCGAAGCATTGCAGCTAGACCAGTTGTTGGATTTTTGAGAACTCCCACTACCCGTAACGACTGCCATAGATGTTTGTATGACAACCGGGACCGACGGCTTAAACGTGCTCTCCGAGGTACTACCAGACCAGTGCAAATACCCATATTCATGCATACAAATATTTGCACTGAGCGGTGATCGAACCCCCGCCCCCACAAGCTGTCCACGTTATACACCCGTATGTCACTACCGAAGTCTTAAGAATGAGTTTCACACTCACATAAGGATGAGAAAACTCGAGTTGGTTTTATTAGTTCGCCCTTAACATACTTTGTACGGTTTGTTTTGATTTATAAGCCGAGCTATATTTTGTATTACATCTTTGAATATGATGTGTTACGTTCTGTAGCGATGCGAAGATGTTTGTCTATTTATACAGCGATGTAACACTGGTTTTTGAGGTAAATAGTTTGTAGTCCTAAGTCCTGGTACGATTTGGTGATCAGCAGCCTTTAGAACACCTAAACACCTTTAATTGGTCGAAGAGAGAAGAGATACCTTTTGACTTTTAAGGTTTCTTATTCAACATTCGTTAACAAGGGTTTAAAAATACTTGAAATGGCAAATCGAAGGTTACAGTCGTGAGTAAAAAAAAACGATTTTTATTACTCTCTCACAAATGACCGACTTGCTGACCAGTATTTCAAATAACAATTTTGATCGAAAGGTTTCTTTACTTACATCATTCCGGTGAGTTATTAGTGTCACAAATGTCTTAGCAGCAACACTTACCTGTGAAAAAGATATATTTTTAATTTAGTAAAGTTATTAAGGCATAGCATATCTACGAATAATACATAACAAATATAGGACGTTTTATTTGCTTTCCGATATAAAGGCAGTGTACACGAAACACGAAGTAACATTGATAGTCAGATACCCACGCTTTCGCTATATATTTCAAAGAATGCATAGTACCTACAGTGACGTGCGTAGGTGGTACGGACGCACGGGCCGGCTATAGGGGTAAACGCAGGCAGGTACGGCCGTACCGGGCCCGGACGACATGCAATCCATGGTAATGTTATAAAACTGAAGAGTTTGTTTATATGGTTTGATTGAACAAGGTAAGCAGTACCTGAGTTTAGCTGATATCAGGATCTACTGCCTGGTTCAAATTGAAAAAAAAAAACGGGTTGCACTTCGGGAGTGCCGTTAGAAGTGAAAACTTTTTCTTTCTTTCTTTCTTCGTTATATACCGAGAAAAAGATAAAAAGAATATACCATACCATACCATACCTATAATATAGCGCCAATCATAGAACCTATTACTAATTTTCTGTCAGAAGAAATTAATGAATTACAATAAGAAAAAATAATCACAAAAAGTAATAAATTACAAAAAGAAAAGATAATCACAAAAAGTGTCAGAAGCCCAGGTTCGAACTCTGTACTATCTGAAACAATAAGGACTTACAGTCGAAGCGCTTTCCGCTAAGCTACGAAGCTTCTTAGCGTACCTCAAAAAATAAACACTCTGTAGCTAATGTTGTATGAAATCAGTCGTCGGTTACGGTTCAAAAGTCAAGTGATCCTGATGCGAGTTTAACACTTTTTACCCATCCAACGCCGCTAAAGAAGTTTTCACTTCAATAATCATATTACGTTGAATAATTCGTATATCCAGGAAGGCTACAGGCTATTTAACATCAATCTAATTCTCCAAGAAGCTGAGCAACGATCATAAATGTCAACAAATCCAGCAGATGCCCATACATTACTTGAAAACTAATATATTGCGGGCATATATGATTTCCAAAGACCGCCCTCTGAAGTAATCATATTATTAATTTTAAATTCAATTTCTTTCAAAGCTCTTCCAACATTTAATTTTACTAAGCAGAAAAGCTACTGGGCATCGCTCTATGGTGTCATGGGGACTAAGATGATTCCTCCTGACGCCTTTTGAGGTATTGTGAGGAATAGGTGATTTCCTATGACCCCTCAATGGGGAACAGGTGATTCCCATTGACACCACTGTTAGTATCATTTGGTGGTGACATAGGGAAAGAAGGTGATTTAGTAGGTCCTTAAATGGAGCGTGAAATGCATCTGATAAGGCCGTCAAGCTGAGGTTCACTATTGTAACATTGTTGGAGTCTGTAATGGTCACCCTCTTTCCTGAGACTTTACTTTTAGGTTACCATTAGGCGATGATGTTGCCGTGTCCTATATATAAAAAAAAAGACGGGTTGCACTCCGGGAGTGCCGGCAGAAGTGAAAACTTTTTCTTTCTTTCTTTCTTCGTTATATACAGAGTAAAAGAACACACCATATCATACCGTACCTATAATATAGCGCCAATCATAGAACCTATCACTAATTTTCTGTCACAAGAAATTGATGAATTACAAAAAGAAAAAATAATCACAAAAGTAATAAATTACTAAATGAAGAAATAATCACAAAAAGTAATAAATTACAAAATGAAAAAATAATCACAAAAAGTAATAAATTACAAAAAGAAAAAATAATCACAAAAAGTAATAAATTACAAAAAGAAAAAATAATCACAAAAAGTGAAAGAAGCCCAGGTTCGAACCCAGTACTATCTGAAACCATAAGGACTTACAGTCGAAGCGCTTACCGCTAAGCTACGAAGCTTCTTAACCCAACTAACAAAATAAACAATCTGTAGCTATTGTTAATGTTGAACGACGTCAGTCATCGGTTACGGTTCAAAGGTCAAGTAATCCTGACGCGAGCTTAACACTTTTTACCCATCCAACGCCGCTAAAGAAGTTTTCACTTAAAAAAAACTTACACCAATACCGTAACGTAGCCGTACCACTGTCTATATTTCGTAAGAAACCAATTAGGGGTAAAAAATAGCCAACAATTTCTGTAGTACCCTTGTTTATGGTATCGTAACATTGACGTATAGTGTACAAGCCTATTACATACACCCATTACGGAGTACACGTAAGTATGATGAACGGACATACTGTGATGTACACTCACGATTATCGCTAGCTAGGAGCGGTAATATAGCTTTGTTAGATTTTGTTGTTGGTCGTACACGTATAATACACTCTTTGGCGTAGCGGTAGTGAACGCGGCCACTATGCAGGAGGCGCGGATTCGATCGCCGCTCTGTAGAAATATTGAAATGCGTGAATATGTGTATTTGCATTGGTCTGGTCGTGCCTCAAAGAGCACGTTAAGCCGTCGGTCCCGGTACGAACATATATGGCAGTCGCTACGGGTAGTTGGAGCCCTAAAAACTCCAACAACTGATATTGCATTTGGGTTGTGGAGGTCAAATGGCAGTCGTATCACAGAAAATATCAAATTTCAGCAAAATCCGCAGTTAGACTGGAAAAGCGTACCCTAGACTCCGAGCTAAAAGCTTCGGATGCGTCAGGGATTAACGTTAGATAAAGAAGATTCACGTATAGGGTTGGTTTGGACCCCATCATTTAAGGCGAAAGTCAACCTTACCTGCACTTTCGAGGTAGAGGGATCAGATGACAGTCACTCACATAAACGCCAAGATAAACAAGATCAGCAGAAGGAAGAAATTGGAGACCGAACCCCGAGCTTCTTCTACAACCGGGCCTAAAGCTATGATAATGATGATATTTGATGATGTACTTTACTTTTTAAACAGCACACTCAAAAAATAAATAGCGCTAAGATAGCTCGGCCACGTGGATAGTAAAATATGAGTTTTTTTTTATGTAGGACACATCAATTTGACTTCACCTCGCCTAGTGGTAAGCTGAAGGCAAAGTCTCAGAAAAGAGGGTCACCATTACATACACGTACCATGTTAACAATGGTGGCACTCAGCTTGACGGCCTCATCAGATGCTTTTTCACGCCCAGCTTAAAGGACCCGGGACTGTAGATTGTACTTTTTAGGGCTCCAATGCTATCTGTTCTAAATGACATTTTATAAAATCACACAATTTTATCAATCAATTGTATGTATATGACAACTTATATGTTGCATCTAGATATAAAGTTTGTATATAGCCTAAGGAAATGTTTCATTCTAAATCTCGTTATATAAACTCATAATACCACAGTGCCCTACTGCTGACAGTCAGGTGGTGTTCCTAATGCCTCCCTGCCGCCTACGGGCACACGATAACGAACAACGTTGTTAGGAATGTGTACTTTGTTGTGATTGGGCTATGAAATAAGCGACAAGAGGAACAAACTTTATGTTGTATAATTTAGTAAACGGGAATTAAACTTTTTTTAGTTAAAACTTAAAACGTGTTTCAAGCGGTATTTTTTCTTTTTGTAATTTATTAACTTCTGCTGACAGAAAATGGGGTATTTGACCACATTAAAAAAATACTACAAATAATGGTCATCCTATCAGATAATAGCGTAAAAAGACATTTAAAACTATAAATTAAACTAAAATAAACAGATTTTTGTGAGAATTTCGCTTAAAAATATCTAATATTTTTTGAATTTTTATCTGTAACGAAAACGCTGTGATTGAACACAGCACTGCTGACGTCACACGCAAGTGAACACGGCTTTGTGACAGAACAGAACAGAACAGAAACAAACAATTTTTGTGGATTATTTATAGATGTATTTGTACATTGTGCAACTACACACCATTTATACACCATTTTATTCACAAAGTTTGAAGAAAACCTTTATTATTTACTTTGACTTCACTACTTTAAGGTTATACAAAATGTGTGACGTCACGTAATCGGCTCCATACAAGGCGACAGCGTTTTTCGCGTGCTTTTGAAAATTTAAACTTTAACATCGATTTTTTGTTACAATCCGTTGATATTTTTTTGAAATATCGATGTAGTGTGCATATTATATGCTAAAGAATAATTTAAAATGGTTTTCCAAAATTTGTCAAATACCCTATCAGTGATAGGTTCTATGATTATCGCTATATTAAGGGTATGGCATAGTATGGTATGGTATGTTCTTTTAATCTTTTTCTCTGTATATAACAAAGAAAGAAAGAAAGAAAGAAACAGTTTTCACTTTTGCCGGCACTCCCGGAGTGCAACCCGTTTTTTTTTTAAACCTTTCATCCCTTAGTTTTAATTAGTTTAGTTTTAATTAAAATTTATATTGTGTCTATTAAGCATTATTTAGAATAAAATACTTAGGCGATTCACACCACGGTCCGGATAAACCGCGGTTTCAAACGACCCATGACCTAAAATAGAAACCTTTCCTTTTTCGTGCGAAAATCCTTTCGGATATCCCCCAGCGCCTTGCAGAGGCGTTCATGTCCATTGTCGGTCTTGAACCAACTAAAACCACACGCCTTATAGGGTCTTCAGATGCCGGGGTCTAAGATTACCGACCACATATCCCTCGCACGCCGGCTAACCCAGAGCCATCTCCGATTTTGCGATGCCCTCCTCGGAAAAGAGCTACATCTTAACTACCTAATAATGCCACACACAATCCCTTACTCTTAAAGTTTAATAAATGGTTCAATAAATACCGTAAATCGCTCCCTCTAAAGGTGATTTTCCACCAGAGGGGCGAGACGAGACGACGCGAGGAGAGAATTGAAATTTGTATGGCAAATTTTCAATCCTCTCCCAGCGTATCTTTGGTGGAAACAGTGTGGATTGACGAGAATATGCGAGGCGTGAATTGAAATATTTGTTTGTGCAAAAATGAACCGTATTGGTTCCGATAAAGAGTGTAAATCACCTTCAAGTTGATTTTCCACCAGAGTGGCTAGGCGAGGCGAGGCGAGGAGAGAATTGTAATTTGTATAACAAATTTTCAATCCTCTCCCAGTGCATCTTTGGTGGAAACAGTGTCGATTGATGAGAATATTGACGCCTAATTTTTGTTCGGAGTTTTCGGCATTGACGCTAGAACAAAGTTATATCGAGCATTGTGTGTGAGCTGTCTAAAATACATTTATATATGAAGAATAAGGGCGACGGGGCGTGGCGGTCACGCGCGATCTCGCGATGGCAATTTTTAGTGGAAAAGGGTCAGTGCGATTTCAATTCTCTTCTCGCCTCGTCTCGTCTCGCCCCTCTGGTGGAAAAGCACCTTAAGGCCTCAACTCAATATGTAATCTCAGTATGAATATATAGAAATAATACTTCAATAGTCAACAAAACTAAGGCCCGTACTCCAGAATGCCACTCAGCTGAACCTCGATTTACTTGGGAAAAGATTGTATACATGTCGCCGCCAACTGGCTTAATCAGCCGTCCAATTAACTGCCTAGGCAGTTAACTAAACGCTGCCATTCAGTTAACGGCCTGAATGGTGTTCAGCCATTTAGTTAAACGGCTAGGCAAATAACTTGGATCGATGACGTTTAACTACTTACCTAGCCATTTAACTAAACAGTTAGAAAAGTTACTTATTTCTGCATGGTTATAAAAAAAAAATAACACTATAAACCTATCACTAATTATCTGTGAATACACCTCTGTCTACCCCCTCGGGGATTTATAGGTGTAAGTATGTATATGTATGTTCGTAATTTTTCTTATTTCGAGGTAGTGCCCCATCTAACGATTGGCCTAAGCATTAGCCAGCCAGGTTATTAAATGATGCAATAAACGAGACGGCTGAATATCATTCAGGCCGTTAATTGAATGGCGTCGTTTAGTTAACTGCCTGGGCAGTTAATTGGACGGCTGATTAAGCTAGTTGGCGGCGACATACACATTGACAAATTTGACAGGTTGTTTGACAGATTGTCTTTACGATCTTTCCTCAGATAAATCGAGATTCAGATGAGTGACATTCTAGAATATGGGCCTTAGGCTTAGGCCGCATTACTTACGGTTTTTTTCCCACAAGCAGTAAAACCGCGAAACCGCAGAACCGTTCGAGACGCACACTTTAAAAACCGCGATATTTTCAGTTTGAATTTGCGGGTGTACCGAATAATGACACTATACTACGGCCGTGCAGAGAATGCGTTCCTGACACGTCGCGATTGAACTGACGACGTAACTTTGTAATGGCGTTGCAGTTACGATAAAAATATTTTTGCTGATTGTTTACCGTTTTAACAATTGATGAGCATTAAAACAACATTATTATATCAATAATTAATTAATGTTATAATTTTGTGCCAAACTGAGTTTCAAATAACTTGGTAAACAATATTTTTCTAAATCTATACTGCTTTATATTTGTAGTGCTGTGCTAACAATAATAATGACAGAACCGCTCGCGGTTACCGTGTCAAATGTGTGCGCGCCAGATTACAAATTTTGGCACGGTTTTTTCCAGTTCGCGGTTCTTAAATCAGTCGAGGTAAAAAACCGTCAGTGCGTCGTCATGCGGCCGCTACGCAGAATGCGCGGGTTCGATCCCCGCTCAGTGCAAATATTTGTATGCATGAATATGGGTATTTGCATTGGTCTGGATGTTTTTCAATGTATAATATTTATGTAAGTATTAACAATAAAAAAAAAGTATCTAAGTATGTTTATCCGCATTTTAGATTCCATAACACGAGCTAGTTAAGCTATGTTTACCATGGATCTAGACAACGCTTATACGCGATTATAGGCTAGATAACATCACGGTACTCCTAAGGGAGTGAAGCAGAAATAATAATGTCAAGATTACGTTTCCTCTGTACTGTAGCCACTAGTAACCAGGTTGCCTACATAAATGCAATAAATCACACAGGTTTAGGGAAATAAACATAATGAATGAATAATTATCTATATTTAATTTAGCACATAAACTCTCCTATGCAATATATTATGAATCAATAGACCTTTGCCTAAGGTATGCAGTAACAATGTAATTCGTCTAAAGTGTGGGTTGTTGCGCGCAAACCCACCGACTAATTGCTTTCTTCCAATTTGCTTGATAATGGTTTAGGCGTGGTCCAAGTTAAATATGTTAGCGGATTAAAGGCCAAATAGCACGTAGTAATATGTTGAGTTAACTGAGACAAATCAATTACAAAGGAAGAAAGAATCATCCAAGCTCTACTTAAACAATGCAATAGTTAGTTAACGGGCATGAAAAGGGATCATATAAATTATATTCATATACTGTGGACATTTTTATACTTTATACCTGAAGAAGAATCAGACAATTTGATGCTATGGACGTTTTAGTAATTAGGGCCTATTGAACCTAAAGAAATTGCACCAAAAGTCCGTTCAAAAATCTATCTAAACTTTGGCTCAACGCCTAATTAAGCCTAAGTTGTTATGTATTTGGATGAGAAATTAATCTTAAATTGTACTACTTTTAATTTCCGTACTAAAAACCGCTCTCGCTTCAGCTTATAACTTACAACTGTCATTACGCTGCACTAAGTTGCAAGGAGAAATGCTTGCACTGTCTAATACACTAACTCTGTGTGAAATTGTTGCTACGGTACAAACTAACAACCGCATCTCTTGCGGCTGGTACATTCAGTAAACTAATTAACTATTCACCAGTTCGTTACTATGTGTAAGGTTTTCCCTGATAAACTTAGAGTTAGACTTTAAAACACTGAAATACGCATTTGTACCTATTTCAGTCTTAAATAAAAAGTTTTCTTAGTCAATAAGTGAGTTATAAATATGGCTGTTTATAACATAATAACGCGTTCATTCGTTGCACTCGTTTTTAGGGATCTGCACCCATAGGGTGACAACCGATGATGGCACAAGGCAGCCGTGAGGAAACCTGAATTTTTTTATATATAAAAGGGTATTTTATGTAAAATCACAATAATAGTATGGAACGTTGCATTACCTGAACGAGGTACTTTCAATATTTTGAAACCTTACTGCATATCGCCAGCGTAAAACGGTTAGTAGCTCCCGAAAAAACCAATATGTAACTTGTACACGAAATTGAAGGAAATGTTGGACAACGAACGCCTAGCTCCAAACCACCATATTTCCATTTATTTTTATGTACGTATTACCGTGTCAATGATGGACCAACAGCGATTACAATTACAGTAATTCCGCTACAACATACGAATGTTTAGCATCGCTACCGCTTATGACACACACCTTTTATTACAGTTTCGTCTACGCCACGAAGCTGTATCTTCGCCGTTAATACCGACAGGTTTAATTAAACACATTTCTTTGTTGTCACAGTTTTACATCGGAACTCCTGGACGGGGGGAAGGGGGTTCGTGAAGGGTTGGGGGCATATTTTTCTTATTATACAATTTACGGTTACAAAATTGGGTCAAGGAATGACTGTTTTAAGATAGCAGTTTTTTGTACGAACAAAATAAGACGGGTTGCACTCCGAGAGTGCCGGCAGAAGTGAAAACTTTTTCGTTCTTTCTTTCTTCGTTATATACAGAGAAAAAGATAAAAAGAACATACCATGCAAAATGTGGGTGTTAGTACGTCTCTGCGCACCCCTTCGAAGATTTACAGGCGTGAATATATGTATGTTCAAATTATAAATTTTACGGATTTTGAACTACTAATAGGTACTCAACGTGTCTCAAATTCGAGAGGTAATTAAAAATGTTACGCTGATGACGGATGAAAAGAACAGAAAAAGTAAGCATTCGTAATAATATAAGTAAGGGAAAAAAAAATAAAAATTAAAATGGTGTAAATTTTTTTATGGGAATGTCGTTAAATAAAACAGCAGCCTTTTTACGATAGTCGATTAAATTTTATATACGAAGCAAAAAAAGTACAGCCTTTAGCCATTACTGTGAATATTAATAAAAAATTATAATTATGACAGCATCTGTGGCGTGGTGGTAGTAAACGCGGCCGCCGGTTCGATCCCCGCTTAGTACAAATATTTGTATGCATGAATATGTATATTTGCATTGGTCTGGGTGTTTCTATGTATAATATCTAAAAGTATCTAAGTATGTTTATTCTAGATTCCAAAACACAAATTAGTTAAGCTATGCTTACCATTGTGCCATGGATCTAGAAAGCGTTGTGTGAAATGTTGTAAAATATTTTTTTTTTATAATATTGGGGAGTAATATCGCAAAATAAACAGGTACAGTCGGACCAAGGAGATGGGGTTGCACCTTTACCTAAAACTTTATTTCAAGAAGTGCAACCATATCTTTTTCGCCGACTGTAAAGTCAGCATCAGGTCGATCTTGACAAACAAAGTAGGAAGTAGGACCGCAGTGATCGACGTAACGTCCGGAACGCAATTTTCAAATGGACCACGGCCAAACAGCCCGGATGCAGTATATTCTACAGACGGTTTTACCGTCCAATAGAGCAGTCCGACTGGGAAAGTACCTCCGCCCTACAGAATACCGCGGCCATAATAACCTCGTGTTGTGTTCCCGGCGGTGAGTAGGATAGCCAGAGCTCACTGGAGAGTTTTTGTGCTGCCAGTGGGAATGCCAAAGGCTAATCCTGCTTTGTCTTCTATACTGATGTCACAGAAACTCTTTGGGTTAACAGGGTCGGCAGTACGAGTGTGACTCCCCTGGTGGTGCACATGTCCGTAGACCACGGTAACCACTTTCCATCAGGTGAGCCGTGTGCTTGTCTGCTACCTCAGCGGTATAAAAAAACAAAACAAACATCACCGCGACAGGGGTTAGCAGTGATGTCTGTGCACGTATTTATGTACCTACAGTTGAACAAGAAAACCATAAACGCACGAACATAGTACTTGTAAGTAGTGTACCTACATAAAATATTATACGCCATTATTACTTCATAGGCCTTATAAGTTATAACACCTTTTCTGATAAAGATTATGGGGCGTACAGCGTAATCAAAGACTTAAGTGTTGTTTGAAATGTTTTGTAGAGGCCTATGTTCAACAGATGATGATGATGGGGTCGTATAAATATCAAAAATGTACTATATCTATGACCATCGCGGAAGCAATCATTTGATAAAGTTTTATCAAAATAGGACAAAAGTACGGCAACGCATAGCATACAAGCAAGAAATATTAATTTTCACTAACCGCGCTTACTCTGCGGAAACTTAATTGAAAAAAAAACTAGGATTAACTGAGTAATTTCATCGTTAACAGAACAACAGTTATTTCAATACACCCGTTAACAGAAGATACGGGAACAAATCGTTAAGTAGTCGAGTCTGTCCCGTGTAACAAACGACACCGTTAAAATCTATTACTCGGAAAAATTAAGGGCTAAAGAGGAACGAAAGAAATGTAACAGTTTATTTCGAGTTGTATTCTCACTTAGCAAAATATTTGTTTGACTCACAACTTGCCAACTCATGTCTAACAAACCCATTTCGCTAACTACATAATGGGTTTCGATTTAATAATAATAGTAGATGACAAGCGATATTAATCAATCCATTTAAATATGTTTGTTTGTTGCGTGTTTAACGTAAGTATTGTCGTAAACTGGGTACTTAGTTATCAAAACTGCGTGGGTCATTGCCATCTTTGTGTCCTTTACAAAGCGATGGCTCTGATCTGGCCTTTTTAGGACTAGAAAAAAGCTTTGTTCAAAGCGCTTAGCGTTAATCCTTGTTTTTGCATGAAAAAGTGATCGAAGTACCTCCTGCGCTCCTAGTCTTTACAGTTTTCTTTCCTAGACTATAGCGTTTAAAGATGAATAGTTTCATTTTACTAATAGGAAAATCATTAACTATATAACCATTTATCTCTTCTCAAACGAAAAACTGTAAACACACTTTTCAATCTGTTGTATTGAAATCCCGGGGTGTAAAATCTGTCACGGATAGTTTGCTAAGTGAGAACGAATACTAAAAGTTCATAGCATTAGTAATAAAGAGACCAATTAAAATCAATGGAGCGGAACATTTAACTTTGTTGCCATATCAAAGACCACCATGATTGACGTTGACTTGAGATATGTAATATATAATATATAAAACATATATATTTGCTAAATTATTGTTAGTGACGTACTCTTAGTGACGCTGATGTTTATATTATGCTCACGCTAGTACCTAATACTTGGAGGGAAGACAGAGTTGTTTTGTATTAGGTTGAAAGTCGGTCTCGGATGTCAATATCTAATAATTGAGTTAAGACGGAGTCCTAATTTGGGCCACATGCCACTAGAAAAATGGCAATACCTTTGTAGAATAGAATAGAATACATTGATCAATAAGGATTGCTTACACATGTCGATGGCTGTCATAAACGCTAGAAACGGCAAAATACGTGTCAATCCCACACATTCGCCACTATAGGTATTCTACAATACGCCGTCCAACGAATTGCCACTTGTCTAGATGCACAAAACCACTAACAATAAATCTGGCTGGGAACCGTGAGTATCAGCAAGTAGATTTAAAGTGTACAGTCTGCAAAGGCTATAACCAGGTATACATCATTACACCGGGTGTTTTATTTTTATTTATAGGATACGTCAATTTGACTTTACCTCGCCTGAAGGTAAGCCGAAGGCAAAGTCTTAGGAAAGAGGGCCACCATTATATACACGTGCCATGTTAACAATGGTGGCACTCAGCTTGACGGCCTCATCAGATGCTTTTTCACGCCCCGCTTAAAGGACCCGGGACTGTAGGAAGAGGGAAACACGTGAGCTGGCAAGCAATTCCAGGGCTTAATGGTGAAAGGGGAACGCTCCCGAAGCCGAAGGCCCCTGGTAGTACTCCGGGTGGCAAATCCGACTTCACGTGGTCTTGTTTGCCCTACCCGTAATGTTATTAAAACCCGCGCAGACGCGAAGGGGGTGAGGCGGTCCACGAGCTGACGTTTTTTTTAGATTTGGTGATTTTTTTTTTTTTGGCGCCATTTGCTTTTTTCTGTAGTGATGTTTTTTTGGGGCCTTTTGTTTCGGGAGCTTTCCCCTTACACTCGGTCTCAAAAGGTGTTTATTTAGATCTTTTACCGACTGTATGAATACAAAAAACGTGCAAGACTACACAAAAATCCAACATCATCAGCCTAGCGTTAATCCCAGTTGCATCCGAAGCTTTCAACTTACATTCTGGGGTCCGATTACCAGTCTAACTGCGGATTTGGCTGAACTTCGACATTTTCCGTGAAGCGTCTGCCACATGACCTTCACAACACAAAGGCGATTACAATTAGACCAGTTGTTGAATTATTGAGGGCTCTAACTACCCGTAAAGACTGCCATAGATGTTCGTATGGCAATCGAGACCGACGGCTTAACGTGCTCTCCGAGGCACCACCATACCAAAGCAAATACCCAGATTCATACTAACCAATAATATTTGTATTGAGCGAGGATCGAACCCGCGCCTTCTACGTAGCGGCCGCGTTCACTACCGCTACGCCGTGGAAGCTGTCAAAAAATCCAACACTCTCATACAAAACCATACAAACTGACCCTTCCCCTTTTTAATACCCGTAACGGGGTATAACAAGGAGATTTGTCGTAAGCGACCCTTGTCACGAAGATTGGCTATAATTAGAACCACATACTACCTACATAAGAGGTTGTACCAGCTATGGACAAATTGGACCCATGCGGTGGTCTTAGTAATCATGTATGTTCTGTAATAAGCGGTGAGTTATATTGTCTGGTAAGTATTTCTATGATATTTTGTAGATACTAATAGGAATGACTCGAGAAAAAGAAAGAATTTCTGTTTATTTCTGTACAGTCAGCGTCAGAACGCTCTTGACTACAAAGTGTTATCCCCATAGATACCCCCCTCCCCCCCACTCCGAGGTTGTCGGACTCGAACCGACTAAAACGCACGCCGTCTGTAGGTCATTGTGCTATACCAAAGGTGAGATTGTCTTCGACATATCCCTCGCACTCCGGCTGAATTCGAGAGGGGGAACCTCGCGGTCACAAACTCGCCCCGATGACCTTAATACCAAGGTTTTAAGAGTGAATTTAACTGTATTATTGATTTAAATTGTATTGTCGTCCGAACTAGAAGTGTGTACCAAATAGCAGAACAATCAATCAATAAGTAGGGGGGAGGGGGGGGGGGGGGGCAAACTATGGCATTAAGATAATTTTGAGTACTTCGTTCGTCAAGATAGATCTGATGCTAACTGTACACACAAACAACTATCGTAAACATATTGAGAGAATGGAGCATTGAGATTGGCCGTCCGCCACTGTAAACATGTGTGTGTGTTACATATACAATACGTTTACGATTTTTGTTCAAGATAGGTGACCTGTAGCCTGTAGCCTCTAATGAGCAAATCTTAATGGTTTTATATGTGTGTAAAATAGCACCGCAATGCAATTATGGATTTTTTCTATATGGGACACGTCAATTTGACTTCACCTCGTCTCACGGTAAGGTAAGATCTCAGGAAACCTACCTATACAGATGCGACAGAAGTACAAGAAACTCAAAGTGTGCTAACTCGCCTCGTCATATTAATAATAGCTATCTGAATGATTGTGAAGCTGTTCAGATGTGTGGATGTGTATTACTCAAATGGCAATGTAGTATAGGGATAGAATATAGTGTACAATAACACAAAAGCCACTTACTAAAAGCCCTATAATGCACTATATTATACTAGTTCCAACACCATAGGATCCTAAAAAGGGATTGCATGCTGAACTGCGCGTAGATAAATTAGTCAAAACATAATTTCAATTCAATCTCACAAACGGTCCACGAAGCAATATCGCTAATGTTCTAACAGTACACTCTATCACATAACTCACTTACCATCCGCTACAGCCTATAAATTCTCCTATCACGCGCATAACGGCCAGCGTCCATTCACTCCCAACACCTGTATTCAGCTGGTGTATAATTCTGCTTGACAATAATCTTCAAACGTACTCGTAACGTGAGTAGACGGATGATTTCAGTTGACTAACACATAAGATAGAACTGGTGTAAAACTAAACCAACTTAAATGTGTCGGTTAATACGAACGCGTTAAGGCGAAATTCCGCGCCCCACCACCCACTGATGCACACAAGCAGCAATTGTTTTCGGATTTGTTAGTCAATTAGTCATAATTTGGCAGAACGTGCGAGCGAGCGAACGTGTTCTGATAAATATATCAGCGCTAGTGCACATTACCACGCATTTAGTGGACCGCAAGGTGCGCACCTTGTCTCAGTTCACGAAACAATCGACGTTTTTACACAGATGAAGTTAATGCAGTGGGAGCGTCATTTCAGTCAAGACAAGTGTGTTTGTGTGTCTCTGTTTGTCCGTGTTTCACGGCTAAACCGATTTTAATGAAATTTAGGTAGATTAGACGATCAGAAAGGACATAGGCTATGTTTAGTCGCGATAACGGACATCCATGCGGACGAGGCCACGAGCATAAGCTAGTTATATGTTCTGACCCCAAATTGCAAGAGTTGGTACCGAGGCCTTAGGGCGCGTAGATTGATTTTGATATTATCTATGATTGGTGGAATTGAGCGCCTCTGTTGCCGTAACACCTCGCTATCCACAAATAACAAATAAATTGTGCCATGATTGGTTTCAATATAATATATACCGGTAACAAGATTTGTGGTGACACCTGCAGTTCTGTTAGAAAGTACGACTCTGATTCTGATTGCAGTGCATTGTGTGGATGTCTTGTTTACGGTTGTACTCTTTCTTTTTCTTTTTCCCGTACCAATTTAAAATGTGCAATATCTATGTACCTACTGAAGTTAGAATCATATGTATCGCACAAATGCTCCAGCAGCTTCAGCGATTCATTAAGTTTTATTTAATGCAATATGTTCTGATAATTAAATTAAAAAAAAAAGACTGGTTGCACTCCCAGAGTGCCGCCAGAAGTGAAAACTATTTCTTTCTTCGTTATATACAGATAAAAAGATAAAAGAACATACCATACCATACCTATAATATAGCGCCAATCATAGAACCAATTACTAATTTTCTGTCAGAAGAAATTAATGAATTACAAAAAGAAAAAATAATCACAAAAAGTAATAAATTACAAAAAGAAAAAATTATCACAAAAAGTGTCAGAAGTCCAGGTTCGAACCCGGTACTGTCTGAAACCATAAGGACTAACAGTCAAAGCGCTTACCGCTAAGCTACGAAGCTTCCTAACGTACATAACAAAATAAACAATCTGTAGCTAATGTTGTATGACGTCAGTCGTCGGTTACGGTTAAAAGGTCAAGTGATTTTGACGCGAGTTTAACACTTTTTACCCATCCAACGCCGCTAAAGAAGTTTTCACTTCAAAAATAAAATAAAAACTATAAGTTGCCATGTTGGTTCCCGGTGGAGTAGAATAGGGCCACCCCATCACTTTTTGTGGGTGTTGTAGAATGCGACTTAAGTTTAGGGCTGTTCTCGATCTGACAGCCAACATATAGCCCTTAACTAAGTACCCGGTTGATAGCAACAGGCTCGCCCCCTATTAATATAGGTGTTCAAACACCTCTGTCTATCCATTTGGGGATTTACAGGCGTCAGTTGGTCAAGCCTAACAAGAGTCCAGATGTTGCTATCAGTAATCAAAGTGTCGCGCGCTTTACCGCTTAGCACCTCCATTGTTCAGCAAGATTAGTATCTATACAGTATTGTTTTAATTTAACAACACATCTGAACATTATGTAGTGGCAGGCAATTGCAGTGAAATCGAGCACATTTTCTGTTAGGATAATGAAATAATCCTGTGATGGATTTAGCTAGCTGGGTTTTGTTTTTTATATATAGGACATGTCAATTTGACTTCACCTCGCCTGATGGGAAGCTGAAGGTAAAGTCTCAGGAAAGAGGGTCACGATTACATACTAGGTTCTAGTCTAATTAGTTAGTCATGGTATTTTCAGAAGTTTACGAGAATGTACTAAAATAAAACTACCTTTAAAAACTTTTTATTACCATCACAGGATAACTAAAATGGTGATCGTAACCCAGATGGAACCTTAAGTGGCTTATTCAGGCACAATATTTTCATTGTGAGATGAGACTGTCGCAAGATTAAGTAGGATAGCCAGAGCTCACGGCAGATTTTGTGCTGTCAGTGGGAAGACCAAAGGCTATTCCTGCTTTGTCTTCTACACTGACGGCACAGAAACTCTCTGTGTTTACAGGGTCGACAGCACGAGTGTGTCTCTCCTGATGTTGCACACGTCCATAGGTTACGGGTAACTACTTTCCATGAGGTGGGCTTTGGGCTTGTTTGCCGCCTAAGTGGTTTAAAAAACTATCATTTTCATAGGTAAAATCTAAAAATAACGTTCAAAAGTTACTTTAGAGTATGGGGTCCTCTAATTTTATAAAGGCTTCTATGAAAGAGATTGTTATGATCCCGACCCCGAGAGGAAAGCCTACTTCAGAGTCTCATTCGTTTATGACCCAGCGAGATGAGTTTGGACCCCAAAAGCAGTGTTAGTACGTCACTGTCCACTTTATACTCACTGTAAAGTTCATAGTGGAACCCTTTCAGTAAATTGCTAGACTTTTATTGTTTTAATGAAAAAGGAAAACCTAAAACAGTAACCATACATAACATAACATAACATAAACTCACGCCTTTATCCCCGAAGGGGTAGGCAGAGGTGCTGGCACCCACATTTCGCCAGTTTATGTTTAGGTCCCAATGTAATAGGTGGCGAGCCTATTGCCATTAACCGGGCACTTATTAACCTGCGATAAAATACACACATAACTTCGAAAAGCATCGAAAAGTCATTGATCTGTGCCATGGTAAAACCTGGGATCGAACCCGAGACCTCGTCTCAGCAGCCCATTACCCATACCACTAGGCTACCGCGGTTTGTACAGTAAACAGTAACCGCTACAAATTAAACAACCTCTGCCGAAACCAGTACCTAATATAAATACAAAATTTAGTAACGACACTATTATTGTCAAATGTGAGACAAACAGCTCGACATATTGTAGTTAATAGTTACATTAGTTACCCAACTATGTACGCGTTAATTGCTCTGCCGAAGTTTGAACCCACTACTAAATCTTATAAATGTATAAATTACTAACTTTCCGTCTGCGGCTCCGCCCGTGTGATGCTGTTGGTTATCATGAATTTAAATCATATCTCCGGTTCTCTCAGATAATTGAGATAAAACAAACTTTGTAGGAGGTAGAACACGGCGGTATTTCCGTCCAATTGAGCAGTCCGACTGGGGAAGTACCTCGGCCGTAAAGAATACCGCGGCAATAATAACCTCGTGTTGTGTTCCCGGAAGTGAGTAGGGTAGCCAGAGCTCACTGGAGAATTTTGGTGCTGTCGGTGGGAATCTATTCTTCTTTGTCTTCTACACTGACAGCACAAAAACTCTCTGAGTTTACAGAGTCGGCAGCAGAAGTGTGATTCCCCTGGAGTTGCACATGTGAATGGGCCACGGTAACCATTTTCCATCAGGTGGTGTGCCACCAAATACGTAAGATTGAAGAGTAACGTTAACATAACAATTATTTTTTAAATAACATTTTCAATGTTCATACGTTCATACACAAAGCTTCTTTAGAATCTAGTAACTGTACTGTACTGTAAAACGTATGGTTAAAGTACTTACATGGGTATTAAATTTAATATTTCCGGATATATTCTGCTTTGAGACTTACCTGAAACAAAAAATACGTTATAATTAGTATAACTTTTTTCTGAATAAAGAGATACTAGCGCTACTAGATATAGCATCTGATCATGGCGGGTTTGTTTTTAGCCTAATAAAATTAGAAGAAGGTACCTGCCACGTTTTGCGTGAACCCCTAGGCTATGTGGGGCAAATGTCCACCCCCACCGCTGCGGGGTCTCGGTAGGAGGGGTACACCCAAGAAGTGCTGGCTTGACGTCATTGCATGCACGCCAATGGCAATGATCTCACTAGCATGAATGCCTAAGACTGGCAAGTTGTCGTGCATTATGAAGATTAATGGGTAAAACTGTGAAAGGCATTAAAACTTAAAACTTGCAACATAAGCTGGTACAGTCTGAAGTATAATAAAATGAAGTATCATCCAAGCGCCTGTAGTCTAATCGTCCTAACCGGTTGTAGCCTAATGCTTTCCAAATCTACTTATAAGCATTGAAAAATTAACAACAATATAAGTAGTTCTTCTTTTAAATGTTACTAGCGGAGTTTTCGATTCAATATATGAGAGCGACGGATATATGACCTCCAAACCCCCATGAGGAAAACACCTAAAAGAAGATTGTTGTGAACAGAGAGTAGTGATACAGAATCTGGTTACATATGTGACACATAAAATAGCGTCAACAACTCCTATTTACTGATGAAACATTTTTATAACCTATAATAGTGTACATGAGCACCTCATGCTATACTCAAAAGACACTACACACATTTATAGTACCTACATGTGACGTACTGGGGATCTTAGATTAATTCCCACTAGCAAAACATAAAAAATGTGCTGGCAACTCTGTCATGGCCTCAACAAATCAACAAACAGTATGGCGGCGATGTCATTTTTAGTTCCGCGTTTTGTCGTGGGACTTATTTTGTGGCGTTGACTCTATACATCGACGACTCTCATAAATGTTATAAATACTTGTCAAACCCATAGATTCATTATTCTATTCTACAGCTGACGAATTGTCTACTAGGGTATCTGGTAAACCACTGGCCATTAAACACATTCAAAAACTAACCAACATAACTTCACCGCCACGTAAACCTAAGTTAAGCACAAACTTTAACTGGTTGCCAGTTTAGTTTAACGACTCAAAACTTGAGACTAAACTCAGTAGACTGATTGACTCAGAGGAAACTTCCCTCGTATAGCAACCACACGTGACAAGTTCGGGTTAGTTACAATCTTGATACTGTTTTATTACTGAAGACAGATTGTTGAATGATAATCCACGTTAACATAGAACAGTCAGCATTATTAGATCGATCTTAACTAGGAAAATCTGTCACAAATATCTCCCGGGTGGGTACCACACGATTACGAAAAACCGCGTATGTATGAAGTTACAAGTTGTTGCCCACGGCTAGGCCCGCGTGGATGTCGCTTATCGCGTAGTGTTCCCAAGCTCTAATTCACCTCTGCACCAAATTTCATCAGGATATCTTCAAAAATTACAAAAAATCATCCCCTTCTCTCCCCCCGCCCCTCGCCTCCGTTAACCGCTTCTATGGCGATAAAAGGGAGCCTATGTCCGTTCCCAAGCTTTATTCATACCTGTACCAAGTATCAAATGTTGTATTCCAATAATTTGTGGGGGCCTGCTCGACCGCCAACCGCTAAATCTATGCGCTTGCGCGATGCACAGCGCCATGGCTTAGCAACAGAAATAACTAAACTGTCACTTCACTGTATATGTCGGACGGAATTGTTGACATTAACGATCACTGCTCCGCTCCCTTGAGTACTAGCGTGATGATATATAGCCTGTGTTATTCTGATGTATAAGCTATATTATTGTAAAGTTTCATTAAAATCCATTCAGTAGTTTTTACGTGAAAGAGTAACAAACATCCATTTATTCATCCATACTTACAAACTTTGGCATTTATAACATTAGTAGGATGTACCTAGTTTTCTTTGTTCGTCTCTACAGGCGTAATGGCTAAATGAATTTTGATAAATGACGCCTCAAAACAAATGTATCTTATGTCACTGCGACTGATAATATTCTTAAAGAACTAGCAGTCTGGGTACAGTTTATTAAACTTTATCTTCTATTTATAAGTATCTACAGCATATGGTAATATTACAATATAGTCCCTGTACCCTACTATAACCAGGTCAGAATATGTCCCACGGACAAAGGGTCAGACATTACATAGTAAGTTGTATTATAACATTAAAGACCAGTCATATTCGCAGTTTAATTAAGTTTTGGTGAAGTCTGGCTATAAGACTTTGAGCGGGGAAATATTGTTTTAGTTATACTGCTAAAGGAATTAATATAAGTTTCAGTAGCTTAGTGGTTATGAAGTTGATGTTGTGATATGAAGATTCCGGGTTGGAATCCTCGCTATACACTACCGATATGAAATCATTCCTGATGAGAGTTAGAGGGAATGCAAATAATTTCAATTACAATGTTTAAAAAAGTTTTTGAAGTGAAAACTTCTTTAGCGGCGTTGGATGGGTGAACAGTGTTAAACTCGCGCCAGGATCGCTTGACCTTTGAACCGTAACCAACGATTGACGTCATACAACATTAGCTATAGAATATTTATTTTGCAAGATAGATAAATAGCATCGTAGTCGACTTTAAGTCCTTAAGGTTTCAGATAGTACCGGGTTCAAACCTGGCCATCTGACACTACTTTTTGTGATTATATTTTCGTTTTGTAATTTATTACTTTTGTGATTGTTTTTTTCTTATTATAATTTATTACTTTTGGTGATTATTTTTTCTTTTTGTAATTTATTAATTTCTTATGACAAAAAATTCGCAGAAAATTAGGGATAGGTTCTATGATTGGCGCTATACTATAGGTATGGTATGATATGGTATTTTTATCTTTTCTATGTATATAACGAAGAAAGAAAGAAAAAGTTTTCACTTCTGGCGGCACTCCCAGAGTGCAACCCGTCTTCTTTTTTTTATACCACCTAGGTTGCAGACAAGCACACGGCCTACCAGATGGATAGTGGTTACCGTGGCTTATGGACGTATGCAACACCAGCGGCATCACAATCGCGCTGCTGACCCTGTAGATAACTTCGAATACCCTTGAAGAAAAATATACTTGAAGAAACCCACATTGTAGTCGCTTGGGAAAACCACAGCAGGGAGTTCATTCCATAAACTGTGCGTGCGTGGGATGAAGTTCTTTGCAAACCGTACGGTGTGCACCGTTTCCGATCACAATGTGTGAGGATGAATTCCCCGCCCATGGCGTGTGGTGCGATGATAGAATGTAGCGGTGAGCATCATTGTCAAACAATTCATCTGAGCACAAATCATTGCATAGTATATACCATATTTCAAAAGGGAAGCAAATTGAGTTGTTACGCGCCATGCGTTTCATTGGTGTCTACCAAAAACAAGTCTCTGCAAAGACAAGCCGGCCGGAATTGTGTTATAGGGACCTATCATCACTGATTGTAATAGATATTATCAAACTCGTAGTTCTGTGAAGAGTAGACCTCACGAGCACTCCACTTTGTCACATTTTCGACCCTTGTCTGTTTGGGGTTCCCCGCATAGACCTATTTATTTTTTTCTATTTAAATCGATTAGAATATTTAATATGAGAAATGCTTAAAAATTCAATTCAAATTGTATGGGCGGAGTAGTCAAACATCATTCATTGGTTCCGATAGTTCGTAAGAATATGTCGCCTCAAAGACAGATATAGAAGGAGAAATTTGAATTCGTTTGGTCGAAGTCTGGTAGCTTGGTGGTCAAAGCATTACCCCTGTAACGCATATATTGCGGGTTCAAACCCCGCCTAGACCTATTCAATTTTATTTTTTATAAAAAAAAAAAGAAAAACCATACGGAACTTCTTATTTTAAACAGCCCTGGATGTTTTAACAAAAAATAATCACGATCTGTTCTTAAAAGCGCTACAGCAATCTTCCCCCTTTTGCCTCATCTACTTTTTCATTATACGATATTGAATGCGGAGGCGGAACCGGAGTTAGTCCAAAATTAAATATCATTTTAAAAATCTGTAATTCATTAATTATTCGTAGCAGTAGGTAGACTACGACACTCGTAGCTATTAATAGCAGAGGTCTACGCATACCGCTACGAAGTACTGCCTAATGCTACGAGCCGTAGCATAGAATGTTTAATTTCATGGGTATTTTATTAAAATACTGTGACTGTAGTCACGCCTCTTTCCCAGTGAGGTAGGCAGATACAACATATTTCCACCTGCTACGATCTTGAAATACATCTTTCACTTCTGCCACTTATATAATTGTTTTATTTATGTATTTAACTTAGCTCAGTAAAGTAAATAAAAATCTACAATATTTTTGACCTTACACCAATGACAGAACCAAACATCCCAGGTCATCCGTTTTCAAATCTCGGTCCTAAAACGATCAAGATATTTCATAACCCAACAATCAGAGTCTCTTCGTCCAATAACATACGATAATGCATTGTATTCCCGTCTAGCCTTCAGGACCTCTAACATATAGTTGGTCCGTGATTTCGGGCAAAACGACAATACATATGTATCATGTGAAATTTTCTAAAAAAAATATCTGATAAGGATTTTTTCAGGTATCGTGTTCAATTCAGTATTTATTTGAAAAGAGCTCTAAAGGTTTTGAAGGTTTTTTATATATTTTCTGACAGGGGTCTCTAGTTCTACCTAAATCGTATATTTAGTGCATTATTGGAATACACATAACACTGAATACCATCACCATAACAATCTAAGATCCGAATTCTAGAACGAAACTCAGATCTGTTCTCAGATGAATCGAGATCCCGAACTGAGTACCATATTTATTATACCACTCATATGGCAGATAAAAACACGACCCACCTTATACAAAGTGGTTACCGCGGCCTATGGACGTGTGCATCACTAGGGGAGTTACACTCGTGCTGCCGACCCTGTAAACACAGAGAGTTCCTGTGCCGTCAGTGTAGAAGACAAAGCAGGACAAGCCCTGTGGTCTTCCCACTGACAGCACAAAAACTCTCCAGTGAGCTCTGGCTACCCTACTCAATACCGGGAACACAACACGGTATTCTAGAATATGGGCCTTAGTCCCGGTTGTATTCACAACTTGTCTTTTGGGACCAAGGGGCTGGACGGCAAGTCTCTTTATGCGAATGCGGCATCTCAAAATCGTTGTTAATAAAAAAAGACGGGTTGCACTCTGGGAGTGCCGGCAGAAGTGAAAACTTTTTCTTTCTTTCGTTATATACATAGAAAAAGATAAAAAACATACCATACCATGCCATACCTATAATACAGCGCCAATCATAGAACCTATCACTAATTTTCTGCTAATTTTCTATCAGAAGAAATTAATAAATCACAAAAAGATAAAATAATCACAAAAAGTAATAAATTACAAAAAGATAAAATAATCACAAAAAGTGTCCGAAGGCCAGGTTTGAACCCGGTACTATCTGAAACCATAAGAAGGACTTACAGTCGAAGCGTTTACCGCTATGCTGCAAAGCTATTTATCGTATATTGCAAAATAGATAGTCTATAGCTAATATTGTATGACGTCAGTCGTCGGTTACGGTCCAAAGGTCAAGCGATCCTAACGCGAGTTTAACATAAGTTTTCACTCCAAAATAACTTATTTCAGCAGTCTTTCTTCGTTTATATTATTCTCCTGTCATTTAATTTAAGGAGGGTAGTACTAAAGTGAAAAAAATAAAGATAAGTCGTTAATATGAAGGTGCTGAAACGCTGCAATAAAAGAGCTAAGATTAGATAAGAATTCATAAAATAGGTAAATTCAGACTAGAAATTCAGAAAAAATGAAGCGGCGGTAACTCATTGGTTAAGGAGTTGGCCTTACGATAGAGAGGTCTCAGGTTCGAATCCTGGCCATTTCACTACCGACGTGAACCCACTCCTTTTTTTTTTTTTTTTTTCGCTGGGAAAAAATGCGTTACGCATTCCCTCCCGTCGGGGGACGAGAGGGATATGTGGGACTCCCCGGGAACAGGTTCCCGGTATACCCACATTTTTGTTAATACATTTACATGATATACCAAAACAAAACCTCCATCCATAACATCCAACCATCCATTACTCTTACAGGAAAATCCTCTGACCAACTGAGGTAATAGTATAGGAGCTAGTAACGTTTTCGAGAAAGAATTTCAGGTCAGTAAAATATTGTGATATGCCGTCCTTGTTGCTCTTTCGGTAAGACTCTGGGCTATCTAGCTGGCGGCAGCAGTTGCGTTCATCAGTGTGCTTGCTACCTGTCCAGGTGATAATCCTGGATTTTGTTAGAAGCGTTATTTTTAATTTATTGTTTTCAATAAGTCTACCTGACATACCTTTTTTATTGCCAGACATTTTTGACAATGCTAATTATGTGCCATACGCGTTTTTTTTTAAAATAAAATTTCAAAGTATTTCATAATATCTGTAATTGTAATATAATTTCTTACTACGGACTATTAGCATCGTATTGCATTTGTAATGATTTTTAAATCACTTCACGCAATCATTTTAAACCTATAGGTTAAGCTGTTATCGAACGCTCGTCCCTCCAGGATAAGCCGAGGTCGCTTCCCGTCGATAGTGATGCCACATATCCCCCGGGATTGTAGCGGGACGTGTAATGTCTAAGCTTGAAGAGATCACGGCGTATTATCTTGATATCCATGATATATGAAGGATGTGCTTAGAGATATAGTGGGGACTCGAGTTAAGGGCATTTCAAAGCTAAGACTGAGATTTATGTCTAAAATATATAGAAATGATGGTGATTGCACGATTAACACTTTGAAATTAAAATATTTAAAAATCATTGCATTTTTTACAATTGGGATTCGAATTTAAAATATATGAAAATTACAGTGATTATTAATTATAGAAAAAGCTATTTTAAAAGTAGGATTTGTATCTAGAAAACTTACATATAATTTATCGCTAAAGGTTTAATACTTTGCTTATCGTATAAACATTAAATCTGTTACCAAATTTTTATTAACTTGGTTGGGTTATATGGTTAGCCGCGGTAGCCTAGTGGTATGGGCAATGGACTGCTGAGACGAGGTCTCGGGTTCGATCCTAGGTTTTACCATGGCACACACCAATGACTTGTCGATGCTTTTCGAAGTTATAGTTGGGGAGCCCACGAGGCTAAATGGGGATTTACTCGAGCGTCGTAGAGACCTATTGGGATGCAAAGCTTAGATGATAAGAAGAAAAATATGTTATGTGATATATACCTTTACATCGGTGGGGGAAGCGGCTATCGATTTTTAAATATGTAAAAAAAAATTGATACATGGACATCCTCGAGCGCGTCAGATATTGATAGCATCAATGCCCTACGTATTTTTAATAATGTACGTATGTTAATCTGATCGTTTGCATGATGCGGGTGGTTGGAGCTAAGGGTTGAAAATGAAAAAAAAAAAAAAATTATCGAGCGCGTCAGATTTTCTAAGGGAGTGTTAAGTGCACCAAAAAAAGCTCTCATTCACTAATCTGACGATTTCGATGGGACGCAAACTCGCGGCCATTTTCATAATATGCAAAAAAAATTCGCCATTTTGAAATACTCAAGCGCGTCAGATTAAGATATATATGGTTCATCTTTATGTTCTAAACGTACTGTCTCATAATCTGACGATTATATAGAGGGATTCGCCTGATCTGACAAAAAAAAAATTAGAAAAACGGTTCACCTTAAAGGCCATCCCTGCAACTTCCCGCTAATTCCATTCCTGGGCGCTTAAAATTGTACTTATGACATTTCTGAGCTCAAAATATAATTTATGTGATATTTTGAGCTCGCTGAGTTCAAAGAAATAATATTTATATGCATTTGAGCTCTCCCAGCTCGAAAGTCTGATAGAAGTTTCATAGAACACTATTTTTGGATTTTTTTTTTTTGGAATCAAGCAATTTTCACGCGGTTGGCGGCATTCGACGCAGTTTTATCATCTTCATAAGTAATTTTGCAATTTTAATTGATCGAACCACAAATTTCGGAGTAATCACGAAAAAACACTTTTTTGGGTTTCTTTCGATCACGATATCTCTCGGACGAATCAACCGCTTTTGACCAGCTTGGTGGCGATCGACGTGGTTTTTCAAGCTCAAAGGCGGATTAGTTTTTGAAATTGATCGATAAAGCCGGTTAAAACTTATTCCAAAAAAACCACTTTCAAAAAAAAAATCTTATTTTTTTTGAGATTTTTCAAAACATTTTTCGAAACATCACCACAAATGAAAGATTCCAAAAAACAATGAAGAAGCTCTGGCACGTAATCGCACTCTCCCAATATCAAATCTTCAGCTGTACAATTTTTAGGCAATTCTCTTCTGGTTGAGTTAAGAATTTCTTCACGAAGTTGTGTTGCAACTGAACGGATGGTTTCTTTTACTGCCATCGTTTTAAATAAATTCTTGTAAGTTAAAACAGAGGCGGAGAATGGAGCAAGAAACTTTTTTTTTTCAGCGTAAATTATTTTTATCTTTTTGTCAAAAGTTTCCATCAATTTTCTTTCCAAGTGACGGTCTGAGAACGAAGAAATATTGAAATATAGCACTGTGCGGGATATAAATGATTTAATGATGATTCCATCGACAATTCGAGGTTATCATATGTTCCTCGAGACTTTCGGATAACTGGCTTGCTCCGACGATATTCCAAAATATTTACACATTTTTTTAATGTTTCTACAGTAAATTTAATTGTTTTTTGTAAGGTACTTTCACCACAAAATACACATTTCAAATTAATAGCACTCATATTAAATATTTATAAACTTTAATTCACACAACTAATATTAAAATGTCATGACAATCATGGCGTCATGGCAACAGAAACCAGAGTGGGGACGGAGTGAGAGAGTAATAGATAGAGAAAGAGTGAGAGAGGAATAGAAACGCGGAGAAGGAAATTAGGCATCACGCAGCTGCACGCATTTAACTTTATCGACGAATTTTTGTTATTTCGGCTCGCGGAAATCGTCAGATTATACATTTTTCATTATTCTTGAATTATTTCCTTCAAAATAAAACATAGTTTAGCTACGCTCGAGAATGTCGAGATGACGTTTTTTTTTTACAACTTTGTTGCCCTCCCCTTTTTTTACGTCACTCTCAAATTGGCAGATTAGTGGAATATACACTTTTTAGGATGTAATTAACTCACCCTACCTTAATCTGACGCGCTCGAGAATTTCTGATGGTCATTTTTTTTTTACTAACCTGATCCTGTATCCTTCACGGGCGGCCTTATATATGGGCCTCATGTTTTGTGGAGGTACTTAACCGGGTACAAGGTATCCCCCTGTATATTAATCTGCCGCGCTTTAGTAAATCCCTAAATCCCCGCTTGGGCTCCCCTACCATTATGTGTGTATTTATCGCAGGTTTATAAGTGCCCGGTTAATGGCAATAGGCTCGCCACCTATTACATTGGGACCTAAACATAAACTGGCGAAATGTGGGTGCTAGCACCTCTGCCTACCCTTTCGGGGATACAGGCGTGAGTTTATGTTATGTTATTATAATGCTCTGTATATCTCAGTTGATAGCTTCGGATGCAATTGGGATTAACGCTAGGATGAAGAACTTCTAGTTAGGCCTTTAAATTGAATGAGAGAATAACAATTTAGTAACGTTGATATAAAACGTTATTCTACCATTCACAATACAAGTCCCGTTTATCTCACAATAGTTCATAAACGACCTCCCAAACTCAGAGATGTTCCTACATCTTAGATAAGTTCAACCAAAGCGCTTTCCACATAATCATTTACCGTAGCGCTACTCGATTTAGCTGATACGTCGAAGCAGGATGTCCGGTGTCCGGGACAAGCCGGGAAACTAACGTCAATAGGGTTGCGACACGCTCACACGAAGCGGGGTTTTAGTTTTTAAATTCCCGTCGGAAATTTAATTGTAAAAGTGGTTTGTAATCAGCTTAATAGATTTTTTTGTTGGAAGTGTAAGTGCTTTTATTATGTTGTACAAAAGTATATTCTAGAGCTTGTTTTTTAGGCATGAACTAAGCACGACAAGTTATATGAGATTTTAAATGCTATACTATAATACCTACCAACTTAGATTTTTTGTTTAATAGTTATAAATACACAAGTCCTGAAATATTAAAATTATTAACTATGTACTAACAGTGTTTCCCATAATCTATACAACGAAATAACGCAGGATATATACCTATAAATACTCGTAAAATTCTTATCTAACGACAAACACGCATAAAACCCAACACTAATTTCGAAGAATCCCGTAAAACGTCCCGTGAATTTGTATTTAACGCCCATCACTAACCATCGCGTACAGATTAGGAGCATCTAATACACATTAAATATTAAATATCGTTCTTATCTTTATGGCTTGGTTATCGCAAAGTGCGGGTGGTATGAGGTACGGATACATCCCGCGTCAATATTATCGGATTATGCTGAAGAGATTTTGAACGCATCTAGCCTTTTGAGAGGTGTTTTCTCTGTGACAGAGGTGAAGTGAATGTGTGGCGAAATGGGGTGTTGCTTTGATCTCATGGATGTACTGCTTTGATATCACACATAGAACGGTGAGCGATTTTTCATTGATGTGAAAATTTTTGAAGGTAAAAGCTTTGATAATATACTGAGCTTGTGGCTAAAAGTGGTTTGGAAATGTAAATGATAAGTGTTTTCATTATTTGTATAAATACGAATACTATGAAATATAATCGATTGAATCCAAAATTCTGCTTTTGTTTATGACCGACTTGGATCGTCATACATTCGAGTTTTGGAGTAGTCTATTAGGGATTCCTATTGCGTGACGTGATAGGCTTCGTGGACATAAACTAATATGAAATGATATACTTAAAAGGTTAGAAAAATAGTCGAAAATTAACTTATTAAAAAATACATTGGAAAGCCCATTTCAATAAAGTAACCAAATTACATTTCCTTTTGACAATACAAAACAACCTCCACAATTTTCCGATAAAATTAATCGCATTTCTCTCTCAATAAAATTATTCCATCATTTTGTTACAACCAGCTTCGAAATCTCGACAAGTTAAAATATCACATGAAGCGAGGAAATTGATTGAAAACAAGCTGCAACTTGCAAAAACTGATAACTTCAGAAGCGTCGAGAGAAAAAAGTTCATTTCAAAAACTCATTTGTATAATAAATGTTTCGCTCGCTTCTTTATTAAGTCTTCTGAAACTTAATAGGCTTTTAAAAGTGACGACACGACTCGGTTATTTTTGTATTTCAATTATTTTTATTTTATTAATGCTATTGACATATTCGGCTGTCAGTTGTAACATATGGGCCATGGACGAACCTTACGTCCACATCTCTTCTCAAATATTTCAGGCTCTGACTCATACCCTCATCTGTTATATGTTTTAAAATCTTGCTCTGGGAGCACGGTTCAACTAATAAGTCATAGAAGAAGCACAATATAGATTGCTAAGATAAAATATGTTCTTAATTATGAAATTCTGTAAATTCAATTCGACTTCTAACACACGCAAAGTTCTTTTTACAACATAAAACTATACAAAAGCATATTAAACTGTCTCAGTTTTCAAAATAAACTAGTAAAAACTTTGCCTACTCGTCCTCAGACATCATGTCGTGACACATCACTTTTTGTACACATAATCGCAAGGTCGCCGCGGTTACGTCTCGTTTGGTGTAATGCCGAGTCTCAAAACGTAAACAAATGGTTATGGGCAACAAGTTTCGGGTTTTTCATTACTCGTTATGCATTATAAAAGTTTGGGTAAATTGAGCAGTTTCATCCACGCGGGCTGGAAATATGGCTAGAGTTTTTATTGAACATCCTTATGTTGAATGAGATCGTTCAGAGATGTTACACGGTTTTGTTTGTTGTAGGTACCTTTGAATATTGCCTCATTAGGGTACCGTACCAAAAGGGTAAAAACGGAACCCTATTTCTAAGGCTTCACAATTCGTCTATTTCTCTGTCACCAGGTTGTATCTACCATAATGATGAACAGTTGAAATTTTATTACAACAAATACCTACTTAAAATAATTAAACAAAGATTTGAGGAGGCTAAAGCGAATCTATTGTTAAATAAAAAAACGTCCCATATTTTTTGTAGTTTGTAAACTACAACAATAATTGCAATCTGCACCTCGCTTTATAAAGAGCAACATGACCAACGCAACGACAGAACAAACGTTGACATTATATATTTGCAGTGGGCAACATTGTACACGTACGGCGGGCCGATATCGTCCGGCGATATATTAGCTCGGATTTACCGCACGTTGGCCAATATAAAATGTTTCATGGTGAGAAATAAAATATGTTGTATGAGCAAGTATTGTCGTTATTGCATACCGAGCGACTTGTAATTTTATTATTTTTCATTATTACTATTAGAGCTATCGGGATATCTAACATGTATTGTTTGGAGTTACCGGACTATACATTTTCATTGTATCGATTAGATTGAAAAAATTTAATCAGTCTAGGCGGGATTAGAACCCGTGATCTTTCTCTTACAGGGCGAATGCTCTGACCACTGATCTACCGAGAATTCGATTAAGATAGGAAAAAATGAATGCTCAGGTGGGACTCGAACCCACGATCTTTCCCTTACAGGGGGAATGATATGACCACTGAGCCACCAAGCCACACCTGAAGCTATCCAAATTCTCCTATACTACCGTCTTAGGGCGACTATCTTAATCGATATGAAAAGTTAGCATAGTGAATGCTTCAAAATTTCATTCAACTACCGAGAATTGCCTGAATCTATCCAAATTTTCCTATATATCCGTACTGAGGCGAAATTAATCCATTTTTTTTTTGCATTAGCATATTTTTTTTTTTTTTAATTTCATATAATCTTTCATTGTAATTTAAAATTGACGGGATTAATTGTAATTAAGAGAGATGTTATTTTGTGAGAACTAAAATATGTTGTATGAGCAAGCATTGTTGTTATTGCGTACTAGAAATTTGTAATTTTAGTATTTTTCATTGTAATTTAAAATTATTTTAAGGTTTGAAGGACTTTTGATAAAGAATACAGAATACACATAGGATCAAGGGACGACTGAAAGACCGCTCCAGAAAGGAATCTACTAAGCTCTCTGGCTGCGGAGTGCACATAAAGTGCGGAAACGGATCATAAATAAACAAAACGATATGTAAGTGTCTTCCAATCGAAAATCTATGCCATAATGAAATTTACGGAAATGGTGGAACGCCTGAAAGACACAGGAAAGGTCACCATTTTTAGAGATAGCCAGGCTGCATTGGTGCGATAACAACCCCTCGACCCCGTGCAAAAACCATCAGAGCCTCTTCCATCAATTAGTAAGTGAGGTTGGCTTGAACTCTCAAGACTTTGGTGGGGCCCCCCCCATACTTTGTACATTTGTACAATTAATAACACATAAGTTACAAAACTAAACACGACATTGAACTTACAGCTTTCAGTAAATTGAAATTGACAAAATATGTATTTTGCATGCCATCATGTGGCAGAATATGTATGAACTTTATTATATTGTAACACCTTTCTATCTACCATATTCTTGCAAATAAATTAAATTTGAATTAATACAATGTCAACAAAGAGATTCCTTCTACCAAACTTTTGCCATTACACTGAACGATGACCGGACATCTAAATCGTTCACTCCACAACACATTCACTCATTCATTCGTGAACGTATAACTGGCGCAATAAAACTTTGCCACCGATACTGTAACGGGCAAAGTTGTTCTGTTACGTTTATTGACTTGTACAGCTTGTGTTATTGTGTCTCTTACTTGTGGACTAGATGGAAAGAGATGGATATATTTTATGTAAGGTAAAGTGGGTCTTTATTGTTAAGTAGTATAGAAAGTTTCAGTATGTTAAGATATATGAAGTGACTGAAAAGGGAAAAGAGTATTAAGAAAATATTTAGTTCTCCATATCGGCAAAATATGCTTTCGGAAATTAATGTTCCCAGCAACATTGGCCATTCATAGCACTTTTAGAATTATGGAATTTAGGTTCTCATTTAATAAAGGGATAAGCAGGGAAGCATTAATACACGAGGTATTGGCGCTTTACTCAAAAACCAAATAAAACTGCTAATTTCACAATTTTTACACAGCATTTTAGAGTACAGTCAGCGATTAAAGTACAATTCACATTGGTTTGAATAATCGAATACAAACATTCTTAAAACTTTGAATTTAAATGATCGAATTTTATAAAAACAAAATCGATTTAAATAGAAAAAAAATATTCGGTAACGGCGCGGCTTATACTCGCGATCTTTGCCTTACAAGGGCAATGCTTTGACCACTAATCTACCAGACCTCGCCCTTACTGATCCAAAAGTCTCCTTTCATCTGCCTTTGAGGCGACAGTTTTTCTATTTAAATCGATTTGAAAATTTGGCATGAAAAATTGTTACAAAATTAATTCCACATTTTACATAATTTTATTTATTTGAAGTCTTTAACTGTCAAAAGTAAAATATTTTAGCGTTCGGCATACGTCCACGATACGGAACATTTAGCACGCCGGACGTGCATTGTGGTCCGCACGATGCAAGCTCAGCGTACAGCTGACGGGTTCCGCCACACGCGTGTTACGTGATAACCGCATGCAATTTGGGCAACAGCATGTTTAGAGAATGTCTTGTGTATTGTTAGTGGTCATGTTACAGAGCTTATATGAAAATATATCTATGTGAATGATGGCTGTATAGACTCATCTGTGTTGTGACGGAGAAAGAATATAAGTATCACCACCCCATCTCATCCGAAGGGTGTCCTAAGAGGTGACCAATGGAAAAATACGCAAATGATATCACTGCGAGGGAAGAAAATCTCAAATAAAACCATGCACCAACGTGGATACTCAGGCCGAAGCCTACCGATATTGGAAGAGGTATATGTTCATGGCTGTGCTAAAAGTTAAGAAAAGATTTTTCACAGTAGAAAGGGCATTTTGGCAGTTCGATCGCGTCCAAAGTGATAAAATGGTGAAAGATACAATTATTATCATTTATTTAATTTTTGAAGTGAAAACTTCTTTAGCGGCGTTGGATGGGTGTAAAATGTTAAGGAAGCGTCAGAATTAGTTGACCTTTGAACCGTAACCGACGACTGACGTCATACAAGATTAGGTACAGACTATGTATTTTGCAAGTTACAATAGATATCGTCGTAGCTTAAACGGTAAGCACGTCGTCTGTAAGCCCTTATAGTTTCAGATAGTATCGGGTTCAAACCGCCTGGCCTTCAGGGATTTTCTGCTAATTTTCTGCCAGAAGAAATTAATAAATTATAAAAAGAAAAAATAATCACAAAAAATAATAAATTACAAAAAGAAAAAATATCATAAAAAGTAATAAATTACAAAAAGAAACAATAATCACCAAAAGTAATAAATTATAATAAGAAGTAATAAATTATAATAAGATTTTCTTATTATAATTTATTACTTTTGGTGATTATTGTTTCTTTTTGTAATTTATTACTTTTTATGATATTTTTTTCTTTTTGTAATTTATTATTTTTTGTGATTATTTTTTCTTTTTATAATTTATTAATTTCTGGCAGAAAATTAGCAGAAAATAAGTGATAGGTTCTATGATTAGCGCTATATTATAGGTATGGTATGGTATGTTCTTTTTTATCTTTTTCTAGGTATATAACGAAGAAAGAAAAAAAGAAAATGTTTTCACTTCTGCCGGCACTCCCAGAGTGCAACCCGTCTTTTTTTTATTGTACAAGCACGCTACGCTTACGATATAAACAGCATGGCGGATGAGCAAGCATAAGAGCATAAAAGAGAAAATTATACGATATAACGCGGGAAGTGCAATGCAAATAATCCTAATCTCGACAATAAAACAACGACGCGATGTGTATGCCGTTAACAAAAAACATACTAAAACTATTAAAACTGCAATAAAAACTAGTCAAAACTTAGGTCCGGGCAAAGTTGTTATATCACAAAGGTCCTGGCAAAGTTGTTATATCGTAAACGTTAAGTCTATCCGCGACCTAAATATACAAACTTAATTCCTACAAAGTTTGTAGCTGCTGTTAATACGGCTTTAGCGCATTAACTTGTAAAATTTGCCCCTAAGCATTTTAGCGGTTAACAAAGTACTATAAAATCAAGATGATTTCACGTTTGACGTAAACGTGCAAGTGTCAAATGTCATGGGTTTGATATCATTGCTGTAATTTACTAATCCCACCAAAAACATTTTCATGTTAAAATGTTGCCAAGACGAGTTTACGTGTGAAAACAGTTATCAGATCTCGTATAAAGCCAAGCTAAGGTGTAGTGTACAGCTTGTAGGTTTAGAGCGTGCAGTCTTTGGAGCTTTTGTTGGGATTTTATTTATTTTTGTAAGTTGGTTAAAAATTATGACGTACGTATTTTTTATTTGTTATAAGATTTTTTTTTGTCTTTGTAGTAATATTAGCTTACATACAAAATTTCAGCTCTCTAGGACTTCAGGAAGTACCCTAACAATTTTGATGATCAGTGAGTGATGAGTCAGTGACGAAATTTAGGGTTTTGAGACATTAATAAAATCTAAAGTATAATAGCTACAACATTCAAACTTTGTATATTAAATGTCTGTACCGATGGCATTCTATCTTGAAAATTTTAAATATTTAGCATCATCCAAAGGAAAGTTATGAGAGTTCAAAAAAAAACGACAAAGCGTTTCGAGAAAAGGTAAGTAGTGCCCTTGCGCTTCGCTTACCTCGTCTTGGCGGGGGCACTACTGTGCCCCCAGATATATTTTTTTTATCGTTCCAAACATTAAGTCAACTTATTTATACTATAAGGACCCAAATCAACTTTAGCTGCAAGTCTTGATGATTAAATGATGATGTTGTGGCACAGATTTTCCACCAGAAATTATGTCAAAATGTAGATGACGTTAATTTCCATAGAGTGACGTGGTACGGTTCCATATAAATTAAAGGTGTGATGTCGGGATAAATAATAGGGTTTTTAGCAAAATAGTAGATATGATAGAGATAAAGAGAAAAACGCAGAGAAAATAGAGAAAATAGTACAGAATACCGCGGCCATAATAACCTCGTGTTGTGCTCCCGGCGGTGAGTAGCGTAGCCAGAGCTCACTGGAGAGTTTTTGTGCTGTCAGTGAGAAGACCAAAGACTATTCCTACTTTGTCTTCTACACCGACCGCACAGAAACTATCTGTGTTTACAGGGTCGGCAGCACGAGTGTGATTCTCCAGGTATTGCACACGTCCATAGGCCACGGTAACAACTATCCATCAGGTGGGCCGTGTGGTAGTCTGCCACCTCAGTGGCATAAAAATCTGTCTCCGCCAAAATGTAGTCATGACCGCCGTCTACGACACGGGGCCCATATTTTCCGTGCTTTATTACGAAAGTAAACTTACACAAAGAGATAAGTGGAGATATATGTAGAGACCTCCGCAAAACTTTTTTAACCAATATCTATCAGTGCTGGGGGGCACGTTGTCATGTCATGTTTGTCATTCCATTTGTGGAATAGATTTACAATTTTGACCAGGTTGGCAAAAAAAAAAGGCTGACAAGAAATATATTTCCCTAAAATAAGTTCCACATCTAAAGACAGGGGGTATCTTTATATTGTAACTTACTTATTTCTGTTGCAGTCAGCTTTCCTTTGGTAAAAAATATAGCTCAGTAAGCATTATACTCGTACCAAGGAAGCCCACAAGCGCCTGCAGCCGTAAGTTAAACAGATATTACGTTTTGAAGTTATTACGTTCTAAACAACGCTCACAGCGGGCAAAGTTGCACTCCGCAATATTTTTATAAATTGTTGTCATGAATGCGATAGAATGTTGTTACTTGCTAAGCTTGCTATTTTCGTCCTTTAATAATGATTTTTATGATTGCGTATGTCGAATATTTTGCTGTTAAACGTTATTTATTTGAATAAGAATACCATAGCACTTTTCTCTTGATCGATTTATCTTGGAGTAGGTATATTTTGAGAACATTTTTTGGTCTAAGATATATGAATCGAGCTCTACTAGAATATATTAAAAGCTATACTATAATAACGTGGTCTTCCGTTTCTTACCCACGAAACTGTACCCACAAGCTAAAAGAATAATTCCGTTTTTTACCCACTGCAAAAGTTCATTCCGAATTTAACCCTGACGTTGTGTATGTTAGGATGTTTAGATGTTTGAATGTTAGATACTTAGATCACGCTGAAACGATTGAACGGTTTTGGCTGAAATCTGGTACAGGGATACACACCTCTTTCCCATGGCCCTACCAACCATCGATATTGGTTATGAAGAGCCGCAACTTGAGAAAAGCGCGAACTCCTGGCGTCTGCTATCTTTCAAGCAAAGGGATATAATATAGTCTAGGATAAAAATTGGGTTTTCATCCGAATAACTTCATACGGAGCCTCGAGTAAACAGCTAAGAAGTCTTACAAATTTTACATTTCCAATACACCCAATGAATGTATAATTTCTGTATTGTGTGACCCACTTTGCACTAAATAAATGTTTTTTTTATTTCTTTCTTGCTTTCAATGGACTATTAACATTATTCCCAAAGAGAAATGCACCACAAAGCATCACAAAAACTACCTCCGCTATAACTTTTATCAATCTCTCATTCTCTCCTTCCCCATAATTACAGTATTATGGTAAAATCCCCCTCCCCCCTCTCCCTCTCCCCAGAAGTACTTGCAAGCGACAATTTGTCATCGGACCGAGGCGAAAGTTTATGAACGCAGACGTGTGGTGTGGTTAATGGATATAACAATCGATCATAGTATTGATGGCTTCTTGTTTACATTCAGACGGACTTTCTAACGATTTTAAGTTAGATGAACCTATATTGGTAAGGCCACAAAGACCGTGGCAAGACCGTAAACAACGAGGATAATATGTTATAGTTGTACTAAGCGGGAATCAAACACGAACCTCCGGTGTAATGTAGTACTACTATTACGTTATAAAAGTCTGCGACTTCAGGCGCGTCATTTACCCGTTGCAGACTCTTTATTAACCTTTATAAGCCCCTTTAGAAGATAATCATACAATACTGTTCGTAAATTTCGGCAACGGAAAGGAAGTAAAATCTCCTCATTAATGTGGCTTGTAAATACCTTGCAATGCCCTTCTGGACTCCATATCATAGTGGCTTGGGAAAACCTCAGCAGGGAGATCATTTCAGAGTCCTAGAGTCCGCAAAATGAAGTCCCTTTCATGCCGTTTCCACCTAGTTAGAGTCATAGATACATAATAATTTGAAGTTGCTAATTAAAGTATTAGTTTTCTGGCGATTAATTCGTCGATTACTTCTGCAGAAGCGAAAAGCCTTGTCGAGACTTAAAGCGAAAAGGTAAAGGAGTTACAGGCGAAGTGGCGCTTCAGACGCCCTCTATCCCAAGAAATCACAGGATTTTAAAAGTAAGTCAATTGACAAATTGCAAGTCTTCATATAAAAAAATTCGTACGTTTATTAAACTATGTTTATTTAACATAATTTCTAAAGAGGCTTAGAGTATTATGTACTTCCAATAAAATAATATTTTCAGAAGGGGTTAAACCTTTTAAAATTTCCCACATTGTACCTAACTTCCGTGAATTTCATTGAAGAGAGCTCTCACCAGCTCGCTTTTACGAAATTCTCAATTAAATAATGAATATCGGTTCAAGCAATTCGAATTTATAATAAACTACCTGTTCAGTTTAAGACTCATAACTTTAAGACAACTAAATGTAAATTATTCCAATTCCTTCTGAATAAATGTTACTATTCCACGGAAGACTTCCTAAGCGAACGTTTTGATTCCAAAATTGACAGATTCTGTGAACTTTGACTTGTATCACATTAAGTTTCACATATTTTCATAACACATATTTTCATAACTATTAGGACTATATTATTGTTACGAGCGTGGGGATCGGTTTAAATAGAAAATGCGAGGACAACCGTTGAAGACAGATTTTATTCAGCTTCAGATTTAAGCGCGCAGAAATTCGAAATCTCTTATTTACACAACACACAGTCACTTGTATAATCGCTTCGCACACTTTATCGCTATGATCCCTTCGAATACTAGTTGTAGACTAACTTGAGCGGAGGCTGTAAGCTTGCCTTTTATATCGGGCGCGGCCGTGTAGCGAAAGATCTGGAAAAGACAGGCACGTTCTGAAAAAGACAAGAACGTTCTAGAAGGTTCTATTGGGTCTTGTGTCTCTTTCTAGCCTGACGTCTCGTTCTATTCATTCGATTCCTTCTAGAACAGTGGCGTCAAGGCGTGCTGTCTCTTTCTATAGTGCCGTCTCGCTCACTTCTATGGGAATTTGGCCATATATTGAAGTTGCCAAGCGCCGGGCGGAGCATTATTATCATCATTTAAACTGTGACTGTGACTTAATTTCAATTAAGATCAAAACCTTTCATTCAATATTTGTACGCTGGATACAGCGTAATATTATGGAACTCTATTGTATAAGAACTTTATATAATATTCTGATAAATAAATAAATCTTATCTTATCTAATATTAAAAAGTACTGAATAATTTTTAATGAAACTTTACAATAATATAGCTTATATATATCAGAATTACACATAGGCTAACGATAACCGATATTACAGCGATAACCGACTTCTACGCGGGCGGACCGGTGGGCTTAAGCTAGTTCTTCATAATCATGAACCAATAACTCTAACTCTCCAAAGATGTCCGTGACATTATAAAAGAACTTTATATGTAAAACAAATAGCCTTCAATTTCGACCAACCCGCATTACAGATCCAATCTAAAGTCTGTAAACACAATCTAAAACTTACTACAATATTTGCGAAATACAACACACAAAAACTACAATCACTTACCCAAATAGTTGTCAAAGTTCCAACTACCCTACAGTACTGTAGTGGCACCACTATGGCACAACTACGGCACGATGACGCAATACCCGTTGTAGATATCAACAGGTTCGCTCTTGTCTACGACCAGGGTGTCAATTCTGCTAAATCAAAACAATTTTCATCCTACGAACACTGAAAGAATAAATCCATTTAATTTTAGACTTTAAAGTAACACCATTGAAGATAAGAAATTAAATGGCTTTTTGCAGAGTTAATGAAAAAGTGTAGTGCGTCTCTCTTCATTTTATTTCGACTTTAATTTTAAAGCAATAACGTCTAAAATTGAATGCTATTGTTTGGAGTGTCTGTTGTATGACAGTGGTTTTGCTTCAGCATAATCGAGGGCATGTTTGTACGAATTAGTGAATTGGAAGGCTTTGTTACAAGAAAAGGACTTCGTGAATGAGCTTTTGTCTCCACTGATAGGGATATGGACTTAATTGGAATTGAAATATTGAATTTTGTCGTTTTGTTTATGATCTGAATGGCTCGAAGGGCCAATTGTGAGGATGGCGTAATGGTGATGTTCGTAAAATTTCATAAAAACCTTCAAGTTTATAAATATTGTATTCTGCATCTAAAAATTGCATTTAAAACTGAATTGTGACAAGCAAACTACTTCAGTTGCTGTTAGTTATATTGAGAATTCAGTTTGCCAAACGCAAGTTAAGTTTGCTCATTAATCCAGTTGTTACGGTACCCTCAATGCACGAGTCCGACTCGCAATTGACCGTTTAACTTACAATAATACATTCTAACGACCGGGTGTAAGGAGAACGCTCCCGAAGGCCCCTGGTAGTACTCCAGGTGCACTACATCATGGCATATATTTTTTTCGATTTGGTAAAAAAAAGGAAATGTTAAGAAACACATCACTAAATCGAAAAAAAGAATGCCAATATGTAGTGTACTACCAGGGGCCATTGGAAGCGTTCCTCTTACATCCAGAATATAGGCACATTCTCAGAGAATAAAATAAAATCTTTTGCAATATCAAATCATTGCCAATAAAGTAAAGTAAACTCATTTACTCAATCAAAGAAAAGACATCAAAATAAAGTCTTCCGAACAATCCAATTTGGTTGTCAATCTTGCGAAAGTGGCTCAATTTAATATCGTATAGCTATCAATCGTCTATAAACAGTTTCAACTCCCGAAATGTACATAAAACGTGAACTACTTTAACTTTAAGAGGGTGAGTGTAAAACTGAATGTTTGGAAAGGGGTAATCTATTCAAGTTCTCTTTGAATGATTTTTAAAAACATTTGATGTGAAACCTAACTGTACTTATAAGTGGTTAAAACATAGGACTCGTTCGCTGTGGTACTGGCACTATCGATTGTCGTGTAACGGCACGGCACGATTATGATATCGTGTCGTGTCGTACCGTACGGTACGAAAACGGTGACGTGCAAGTGATACGTTTTCGCGGCGTGATGGCCTGCCTTGCCTACTGTGAACCTGTGTGTGTGTGTGTGTGTGTGTGTGCGTTTGCGTGTGCGTGTGCGTGTGTGTGTGTGTGTGATGTCGGCCAATCGCAATGATCCGTTCTCTCAATACGTTTACGATACGATTACGATAGTATTTCGTTCTAATGTTTAAAATATCGCCACTTGCTACACTAATTGATCAGTATAAGAATCGCTATCATGGAATACCTTACAATGTGCCCAATGACATTCTGTACTACATTAGCTGCACATATATATCACACCAGTGTGTTTAATTGATTCGCATGGGGAACGGGAAAAAAGGTGATAAAAATAATCTTGTCAAAGGGCAGACACATTCTCCCTTACTTTTAGTCAATGGTTGCAGATCTCAATTGCAAGCCTTGCGGATTGTAGAAAGGGAATCGTTAACATCTAAAAGGCGGTAGCAGACGTACTTGTGAATGGGCGTGACTCCATAGTCATAAGGGGTGCAGACAGCGGTGTGTGAAATTAGCTGAATGATTTTTGAGGTATTCAATGGTAGACGTAGTGAAGTTTGTTGTGCCGTTTCTTCTCCACTAACAGCGCTTAAGACGCGGTGGCGAACTTAGTTTATTTAGAATGAAGTAAATCTTAATATATATTAATGTCGTGTCACAATGTTTGTCCTCAATGGACTCCTAAACCACTTAACCGATTATAATAAAATTCGCACACCATGTGCAGTTCGATCCAACTTGAGAGATAGGATAGTTTAAATCTCAAATTATAGTCCGATTCGCGATAACCGACATCCACGCGGGCGGAGCCGCGGGCGACAGCTAGTAAGTTTTAATAATGTTAAAAATAAATGTAATTTAATTCTATAACTGTAGGTAGGCTTGGTTCCGAGAGGGCTTCAGGACAACGGTGTGCCCCAAACATTGCGAATTAGTAAAGGAAAATCTGGCAAGTTTACCACGGGTATCAAGGTGAACGCCTCAATTGCTGGATTTTGGTGGACGTAATGTCTTAAAGCAGTGAATAGCCTCTCTATTTTATGCTTTTGTATTCAGCCGTACTTGTCTTAAATATATGTGTAGTATCCACTGTAGAAAGAGATACTGTTTCACTCAGTTTGACCATATAAAACCTGACGGAAGCTGGTAGTCCGATTTACACTATAAAACTCACAAAGTAAGAGTGAAATATTACTTCTAGAGATGATGATAGCCTCCCTGGTGATCAAGCTATTTTATCAAACAATTGTTTTCATTCAAACGACGTTCATTGTTCATTCACCAACCTAGATAGTTTGGGTTAAGATACAATGACGTACAGTTCTACAAGCTATTTCAATTTAACGTGTTATCTGAAATATCGTTATAGTAGACCAAAGTTTTATTCGTAAAACACAAAGGAAGCAAGCTATGAAAATGTTTCGAAAACCAGTATGCTCAATATTCAAGGCGACCTATTCCAATAGTATTGGTAAACGAAGTAATAAACTTAGAATATCAAATTGTGCTCCTTTTCCGGACTTCAAGTTAGTTATTGTCGAACTGATAACAGTGTTATCTGAATACGATTCAGTTATGGTTAGAATGTTACTTTCAGAAAAAATGTTACTTCAAGAAAAAAGTTGGGGCTTTGTGGATTGTTGGTGTAAAATGCGTGATTCGAATACGGGGCACATATCTTGGACGTAAGTGGCAAGGGTTGTTTTGTAATAATCTATGATTTTATTTTTTTAACGTGCCGGTAATCCCCATGGATACCCACCCCTCTGGAGCCAGAGGGGGAGGTTATGTCGGACTTGAACCGATTAAACCACACGCCGTCTGTGGGTCGTAGTGCTAGGCCGAAGGTGAGGTTGTCATGCGACATATCTCTCGCACCCCGGCTGAAACAGGGCCATTCCTCTCGGTCTGGCCCTCCTCGGGAGGGGGGACCGCGACTGAATAATCTATGATTGGTGAATTTGAGCTCATCCATGGTATTGGCAGCCCGTGCTAACCTAAAAAGCTTAAAATTTCTGCCACAAAATATGCGTAAATTTTAGGTGAAGTCAAGATATATGCATCGGTACCTTAGTGGTTAAGGAGTTGGCCTTACGATCGAGAGTTCCCGGCTTCGATCCCGACCATAACACTACCGGCGTGAACCTACTCCTAGCAGAAGCAATTTAGCTAACATTTTTTTTATACCACTTAGGGGGCCGGCAGGCACACTACCTACCTGATGGAAAGTGGTTACGGTGGCCTATGGACGTATGCAACACCAGAGGTGCCACACTGGCGCTGCGGACCCTGAAGGAACATTCTAATGCCCTTCTTGAAAACCCCACATTACAGTCGCTTGGGAAAACCACAGCAGGGAATTCATTCCACAGCTTGAGCGTGCGTGGCATGAAGTTCTTTTTATACCGCACGGTTCGCACCATTTCGGTCGCAATGTGTGAGGATGAATTCCCTGTTTTTTTTTTAACGTGCGGGAAATCCCCACAGATACCTCTCCCTTCGGATGTCGGACTCGAACCGACTAAACCGCACACCGTCTGTGGGTCGATGTGCTAGGCCGAAGGTGAGGTTGTCTCGTGACATATCCCTCGCACCCCGGTTGACCCAGGGCCATTCCTCTCAGCGTCGAATCCGGTGTTCCGCAGGGATCAGTCTTAGGACCACTTCTGTGGAACATCGGGTTCGACTGGCCCTCCTCCGTGGCACGAGTGTCATCTGTTATGCGGATGACACTCCTCACTGCCCGGGGAGGGTAAATTCAGGGAGGCGGCCAGTCTAGCCTCGGCGGGCGGATCCCTGGTCGCGGGGAGGATCCGCCACCTAGGGCTGAAAGTGGCGCTGCACAAAACCGAGGCCGTGTTCTTCCACGGGCCAGATGAAATATCTGGGCCTTACGCTGGACAGCAGGTGGCGCTTCAGCCCGCACTTCAGCGGGCTGTCGTCGCGCCTGCTGAAGGCGGCGGGGGCCCTCTCATGGCTTATGCCAAACCTGGGAGGGCCAAGTGGGCGGTGCCAGCGTTCGTACGCCGGCATTTTGAAAAGTATGGCCCTGTACGGGGCGCCCATCTGGGCGGACTCCCTTCAAAGGAGGAGAATGCCACGGCACTCCGGGCGCCTCAAAGAGCCATCGCCCAGAGAGTGTCGCGAAGCTACCGGTCTGTAAGCTTCGCGGCGGCGTGCGCTCTGGCGGGCACCCCCCTTGGTAGCTCGAGGCGTGGGTGCTCGCCAGAGTGTACGAATGGACGGCGGGGCGTAGGGCGCTCGGGGAGCGCCCCGCCCCTGAGGAGCGGGAGGCCGTTCGGCAGGAGGCGAGGGATGCCATCGTTCATCACTGGACGGTGGACCTCGCCGCCGCAAATTTTGGTCGCCGGACGTTGGACGCGCTCGGGCCGGTCCTGAGGGACTGGCTCGAGCGGCAACACAGCTTCGTCTCTTTTTGACTGGTGCAGGCTCTGTCCGGGCACGGCTGCTTCGGATCGTACCTGCACCGGATCGGGAAAGAGGAAAGCCCATCGTGCAGCCGACCATCGCCGCGAGCAGGGTGGAGAGCGTGAGCACTCTCACCTCCAGGGCCGTCACAAGCTCCCGCCTCGGCGTTTCAAACGCCGGACACTCGGTGAGCGTGTGCAGCCCCGAGTCCACGCTCGCGACGCAGTGATGGCCCCGAGTGTCATCACTGCGTCGCGAGCGTGGCTCTATGCCCATCAGATGCAATGAATTCCCTGTGTATGGCGAGTGGTGCGATGATAGAAGATAAAGTGGTTAGAGGATTTAGATTAATTGCTAGTGTTTTTTTTTAAATAAAATTAAAAAATAAATGTATCCCGAAGTGCGTCCCGTCCCGACTCATCATCATCTTAGGGTTGTTCCAGATTATATGCGAGGTTTTCACCATTCGCTTTCCCCTGCTTTATGTAAGTGACTGCCATCTGATGTCCGTCCGCGATCAGCATCGTCTGTCAATCCGGATACAACTTCATCTACACGGTACACGGGCACCACCAATACACCGAGGTGACACAAGACAATGAAACTATACTTTATTTCAATTTAATAACCATCAATATGATATTCGGTAAAGTACCTAACTAAAATTTTATAAAATTCAATCAAATATTTATAATAAATTACTGTAATCCATAGTATTATCTCTTGTAACCTAATGTTGGTTTAAAATAATACATCCATAAATATAATCACACCTTTATCCCCGGAGGTTTAGGCAGAGGTGAATTAACACCCACATTTCACTAATCTGTATTCAGTCCCACGTAATAGGGGTGAGCCTACTGCCGTATTTCGGACACTATTGTTGACTCGAGCCATACATCTGAGGCTGAGTCTGGACTGTACATATCCGTCTGATGTTAAAGTTAATTAAAATAAAAAGTTATCTATCTTCCCTTCGACATATTAACCACAGTTTTCACCACACATATTCCCCCACAAATCTTCAACAATGATGAACAATAAACATCGTGGAAACTAACCTCTCTAAGCTAGTACCCACTGCTGGGTACTTCTGCTAACGGTCAAAGTTTTATCGCAACCAAGTTCTATAGAGCGTGTAATTCTGAAATACGCTCAACTTAAAATTGTTCCGGCTCGTATGCCTTTATCTCTGTCAAACATTGTTCTACCAAGAACTTGGGACGTCATGGGGGCCGCGAGTTATGTATTGAATAAGTTTGATTTGTTTATTTGGCTTATTCAGTTGGTTGAACGCAAAATTCTTGCTCCACGTTTTATTCTTCTTAGGTGTCCATAATAATTTTTCGACATTTTTCTGGCAATATAAACGAAGGTTTTCAGCTGGAATTAATGTTGGGAACTTTCTAGACTGGTTAGTGGAGTCTTTTCAGTTTTTAATGTAAAACAACTGTTAAAAACAATAATGCAAATTGGGGACGGCAATATCAGCCACTTCGGTGTATAATATGATAAGATCAAGTGAATTAAAGTTGAAAGCAAATGTATCAACATATTGAATAATAATAGCATTTGTACTTTCCACACTTGAATTTTATTTTTAACCTGCAGGGCTAGCATGGCATGAAGACAAAAAGTCCCCGGGGAGTGGAGAAAAAATTGTCTTTCCCTCCGTTTTTGTCCCTTTAGCTAGCACGGCGTCGAGGAAAGACTAATTTCACAACGTTTCTCCACTCAATGCTACCATTATACGTAAAATTTTCGACTCGTAATATTCGACAAAATTGATATAAAAACCTAGCAACGTGCATATTTTATAAGAGTAATACTGACTTTTAAAATTATCAGTATTATGCTGCAGAATATTATTATTGACTAAAGAGTGCGCCATATCAAAGAAAAAGAAAGACAATCTGTCATGTAACGTTTTTTTACATGCTTATTTTCTGTTTATTTATTTACCCCATTTACCCGGTACATAACTCAATCGTATATTCTTTATTAATATTATCTTTATTGTAGTATTTATTGTAATATTAATAAAATGAGTGAAAAAATGTTGTAAGTTTGTTATTGTGAATATTATATGTGAATATTTATTCACACATTCAGTGAATACTGTGAATTCGCTCTAAACAATTTGTTACAAAGAATATATTTTTTAGGATTAAGAGCACAGCAGCTCAAATAAGAGTTTTAGTCGATTATGAAATGCAACATTATTAACCTTATAATGTACTGGCAAGCCATCTGATTCATTTAAGCGTCGCGTCTTCGGTAGCTTAGTGGTTAAGGAGTCTGCCTTACGATCGAGAGGTCCCGGGTTTGAATCCTGGCCATTACACTACCGACGTGAACCCACTCCTAGCACAAGCGATTTAGCTTAGTTAGATGGGTTAGAGGGAATATTAGTAATTTCGATAATTAAGGTTGATAATATTATAAAAAATGCGTTGTTCAATGCATTGCATACATATAGGGACATATCTTTAGAAATCCTATAAATTCATATGAATTCACTCTCTGGTAATTCGAACACGTTTATTTGATCCCGCAGCATACTCTGCTGCATTTTCGTTGTTGCGTTTGTTGTATTTGTAGTTCACTTAGAACGAAAAAGCCGCGAGAAATTTTTAATTGTGTATTAAGCAATCTTGTCCTCACCTCAAAAGTTCGGAGACCAATATCTCTCTATCATCTGTCAAAAAGAGACAAATTATCTCCACTTTACGGCCGCCGTGCTAAGCAAGTGGAGAAATAGTCTCTTGTCTACGTCACAGCGAGGGACATAAGCTATCTCCTTTGACGCCATGCTAGCTACCGGGGAGAAACACCTTTGTCCCCTGTCTATTTGACATAAGCTGTGGAGAGAGATATTTGTCCCGTGCCCATGCTAGGCCCGCTGACCGGTTACACCTCGCGGCATTATCAAAGGTTTACATAATAATGATTTTAAGCGATTATATTTCTAAATAACACAATTTACAATTAATTGAAAAAAAAATGTTTCAACCTTTTATTCTTGACATGATTTGTTTTTAGATACTAAATACTTCAATTTAATCAATTTGTCGTATATATTGGACGGCTGGGACGCACATTGGGAGAGGTCTATGTCCAACAGTGGATCGCAGTGGGCTAATTTATTGATTAATTGATTGTCGTATATATTTAAAGCTTTGTAAGTATGGTCATTGTAATGACAATGTCCCAATTTGCTTCATATCAAGCTGACCTGGAATACTTAAATGGGTTGTTGTAGTACCTACCTATACACATACAATTATAATAGAAACACACACCCAAACACATACTCACAATAACACACAAGAGCCAGAGTTACTCTATTAAAAATATTAGATTTCAGTATCTCAATAACACTCCCTATAAACTAAAAACTAAAGCAAAACTATTTTAAAATGAATGTTTTTATCAAGATTTTCATTATTCTCACAAAAGCGTCAAAATGGCCACTGCGATGTTGAGACGTGATTTAGTTTTAATAGCAACAATATGAAAACTTGGTGTTGCCCATTCAAACTTGAATAAAACTTTGCGGACTGTTTGGCGAACTAAGATAACTCGGGAGTTTCCAGATAAAAAAGGGTAGATGGGGGTTTTTAATGCGACTATCAGTATGGATTGCTTTCAAAGATGATTAACAGGTTTCGATAAAACTAAAGAATGGTTTTAGTCTACATACTATTATAAAGAGAAAAGATTTGTATTTTTGTGTGTATGTTTGTAATGAATAAACTCAAAAACTACTGTGCCGATTTAAAAAATTCTTTCACCATTGGAAAGCTACATTCACCCTGAGAAACACAGGCTATATTGGAGTTCTACGGGAACGTTTTTACCACCCGTGCGAAGCCCGGGCGGATCGCTAGTACATAATAAAATCCTGCTTTCTTGTGTTCGGAGATTCAGATTTTTCACTCACTGATACTCTAAATACTGGTCCCAGGGATTATCGGCCTTGGCCACCAGTGTCGGCGAATTCCACAAGTTACTTGGTAATCACTTCTTATAATGCTTCTTCTTCATCAGAGTGCAGAACTTACATTTTGACGCCATATCCGTCTCTTCTACTTCTCCTTTCTTTAATTTGGACGGAAGCAGCTGCCATATGACCCCGTAAATCTGAGATGCGTACTGCAAAGCCTTTTACATCATTCAGTAGATGTACCGACTTAGTAATAATACTTCCTACCTCTTCATTACTTTTGGTGTAGTTTTTTGCTAAATCTTCAGTGTTCGGCGACGTTTCTTGTTGAATACATAATAAACCATAAAACAAATGAACTTACCACAGTGATAGGATACGCGGGGTTGATGATGGTGTAAAGCAGAATGTGGTTGGGCCGCGCCGGCGGCTCGCGTTTACGCCGCGGCTCGCCAGACATGTAGTTGTTGCCATTACTCTGTAAAAAAAATAAAGAAAGAAAAATTAAGATGGCGACAATTTTGACGGGAAAAGTCTAAGGATTAATCCTCACTGAAAGAGCAGCGGCTGGCTTTTAATTACGAGGCATTTTGAATCTTACCTACGGGAGAAAGTCATAGGTTATTCTCGCAACCATTTCTAGTAACCAATGCAGGCCGCCGCGTGCCGGTTTAAGTGAGAATTGACCTTAAATGATGTCATCTCGTCTCTCAATTTGGAACTTTCCCGCTATATCCATTGACCGTGATACCATTTCTGTTCCAAATATTTGGTTTAATAGTAGGCATTGGCAGGCTACAGTAGTCAATCAAACTTTCAGTCTTCAATGTTCCGTAAACCACATACAACATACATACTGTCACGCCTCTTTCCCAGTGGGGTAAGCAGAGACCACAGCTTTCCACTTGCTACGATCTTGGTCGCCGCCAACTAGCTTAATCAGCCGTCCAATTAACTGTCTTAGCAGTTAACTAAACGGCGCTATTCAATTAAGGGCCTGAGTGATAATCAGCCGCCTCATTTATTGCATCATTTAATAATCCGACTGGCTCATGCTAGGGCCAATCGTAAGATGGGTCACTACCTCGAAATAAAATAGAAAACTACATACATATACTTACACCTGTAAATCCCCGAGGGGTTAGACAGAAGTGTATTCACAGAAAATTAGTGCTAGGTTTATTGTGATAGCTGCGCAATCCGACTTGCTTATTATAGGTTAGGTTAGAAGTGTGGTTTTTTTTTTTAATAAGTTTAGTTTAGTTAAGTCATTTTTCTAACTGTGTAATTAAATGGCTTGGCAAGTAGTTAAACGTCATCGATTCAATATCTTTGCCTAGCCGTTTAATTAAATGGCTGAACACCATTCAGGCCGTTAACTGAACGACGCCGTTCAGTAAAGAGGCCAGGCAGTTAATAGAAGGGCGGATTAAGTTATGATATCTTTCGCTACTTCTACTTCCATAATTGTTTTCATACATGCTCGGCGGTTGTAATGTATTGTAATGTAATTGTAATGTGCGTTGTGTTGCAAATAAACGCGTTTTATTTCTTTCTTTCTTTCTTGACATGTCGTTTCTTTAAAATGCGTTCGATCTGATTGATGAACCCCTATCGAAAAAGCATAGAATTTATTACTTTCTTCTTTTGATACCGAAACTAGGGGGAGAAAGTTGGGAGTATTTGCTTATTCTCTTTCACACAAACAGGCCTGTACCTCTAGACAGGTGGCAATTCGTTGGCCGGCGTTTGATGGAATAGAATGACGAATGTATGGGATTTCACACGTTTGACATGCGTTAACGACTGTCAGAAACGTCAAATCCCATTTATTCGTCATTCTATTCCATCAAACGCCCACCAACGAATGACCACTTGTCTAGAGGGGCTAAATGGATGTGTGTGTAATATGGCATATCACATCCCAAAATTAGCTCATGGTTTAAGTTTCAGTATGTTGGGGAAAAGGATTCCATCTATTCAATTCCATCAATCCGAAATATCGCACCTAATAGCTAAATAAACAAACATTTCAACTTCAGTCAACCATTCCACATCTAAACCCAAGACAGCTCTATAAAAGCCATAATACTATACACAAATCTCAGCATGTATTCTCGTAATGAGTACACAAATAACCACCATTAGATTATCGTCGAGTCATCCATCATGACGACGTGAGATGCAATTAGACGCCGGATGAAGGTAAATCATTGCTTACCGTCCTATAGGATGGGATAAGTGACTTCCTACAGAGATGAGATTTGCATACAAAATGTGCAGAATTATTTGTGTTTGTTTGTAAGGAATCATGAGAAGATGTGTTGGACAAGTTGTTTAAACGAGTTAAAGCGCGTTAATGTAATGCTGAATTGACGGTTTATTGATTTTAAAATTGTGTTTAATATAATATTACGTAAGCACGTTTAAAAAGTAAGTATGGGGGCCCCACAGTGATTTTGGAACTAATAAAAACTCCACCTACTAACGATGGTGGTTCTGGCATCGGTAATGCCTACTGAGTTGAAAGGTCTGAAGACGGTCGCTCCCGCAAAAGCTAAGAAAAACCAAATTACGATAGAGAGTAGGTGAGCTGTTTGTCGGCTGTTATGTCAGATTTAGAGAAATAAGCCAAATAAAGATGACATATTCGGGTGTTAAACATCACTGCCTATCTATGTTTCGATAAATTCTAACACTTAATTCAAAATCTTAAACTAAGTAACATATTTTGTAAGTACCGTGGTTTTCCTGTATAAAACTCCCTATACGCAGGGAAAACAAGTTTCCAACTTCAAGTATTTGATGTTGGCAACCCCACGGGAGTTCAGTTAACACGTTTGAAACTAGGGCCGAAAGTTTCCCAACTATAATGGATTATAATTCCCAGTTAACCCGCACTTTAAATGAGTTTAAACGTAGATATTACGTGAACGTGTGGGTTTGATGAAGAGAGAAGTATGAACCGGTACCAGGTAGTGATTGATTTCAATGAAATTTTTCAGGACTCTTTTTCTATTATATTTCTTTAACGCGCGGGAAATCCCCACGGTTACCACTCCCGCCGGAGCCGGAGAGGGGGGGGGGGGAACTAGGTTATGTCGGACTCGAACCGACTAAACTGCACGCCGTCTGTGGGTCGCAGTTGTCAGGACACTTTCAAATTGGCGGTGTCGTCCGTCATTCAGTAGCAGATTTTCAGCCTAGGGCAGGTTATCCACTTGACTCAGGGGGTAGTCGCTCATATAAACGGTGTTTTAGTTCCCTGTGGACTCCAGTAGGGCCAACCCATCTCATCCTGTGAGGCAATAGGCTAAGCCCCAAATTATGTGGATTCGAAAATCATAGTTGGTTGTCTAGGTGTTTATACACCTCTACCTTCACCTTCGGAGATTTACAAGCGTGAGTATATGTAACACTATCCTTTGGTTGTCTTCTAGAACACCCACGAGAAGAGATGTGGTGGTTATTACAGTCCACCGGGAAGTCAACACGCATAAAAACACTAAAATATAACACCCAATTATTCTTGCTCTTGCATACATCGAAGGAGTTTGTCCCAGAGAAACAAAATGGCGTCTGTTGATATTAATAGCGACAAACAACTTAGGAGTAACGTTAAACAAACGTAATAACGCCCTGTATGAATATTCATCATCCACGCCAAGATGCGACGTTCAAGGCATAAGCGTAAGCGAATTGGAATGTTGACAAAGTGGCGTTCTAATGGCGGAATTCTATTCGCTTATATATGAATGTGTCACGTGATACTTAGATCATTATCATAATCAGATTTTCCGTAATTATACAGTAGATAGGATTTAAGCCTAATCCTGGCTTCTGAAACTATTACTCATAAACTCCCAAATCATATGGTGTAAGCAGTTTTTACGTATTTTCTTATGCAACACATTTTTTTCAGCTTGAAATTACAAAGTACTCGGTTATTGATACGGTTTGGTCGAACCAAAAAACATATCAAGCGAAACATTGGTGTACACCCTTCTGTACCCGCTCTCAAAAATAAAAATATTGTAAGTTATATTATGTTTAACTACAAAATTTCTTGTTACAATTATGCTTCAAAAGAATTTATATATAATTAAAAATACAAATAGGTATCTATAAAATTTTAATATTATCCCAAATAATATGAAATTCTTAGATAGATATAATAATCATGTAATAAATTCCTCATTAGGTTTATCATCATCTTAGTGTTGTTCCTGGTTACTCTAACTTTCAATTCGGACCCCGGAATCCGCTGAGGTTGGCTTGTTCTCAAAAGTCTCGCTGGTGTATCCACTCCTCTTATCACGTCTAATCTCACAGAACGTAACCCGCTACGTCTCATCACAAGTACCACACTCGCTTCCCCGATACCATCAGTGGGTGGCACCAGCGGAGTCGTGATCTAATTTAGTTTAAAGCCCTAATTCCGCGTCTACCCACAAGCGGCGAATCGAAAGTGGATTATCGGGTTAATCACGGAGCTGCATTTTTACGCAAATTTCAAGATGAATCACGTATATAGGGGGTTTTGAACCCACGAAGATGCTCGTTAAAATCTTCAAGCAGAATGAGGAAAAAATACTGGTGTAGGCTTTCTTCTTGAGGTTGAAAGGTTAAATAACAGTCTCTCCCATAAAAGGCAAAAAGTACAGACCCTAGAAGGCTTTGGTATCCTACTTATGGTAAAGCAAAAGGTGCAACCGGCTTGTTGTAACTGGCAAGACGTTATCCCTGCCTACCCCAATGAGAAAGAGTATGTATATACTTAAATCCAACAGAAGCCGTTTATTTTATATTAATATAATATTATAAACGCGAAAGTATGTAAGTATGAATGGATGGATGGATGAATGTTTGTTACTCTTTCACTTAAAAACTACTGAATAAATCTTATAGAACTTTATAATAATATAGCTTATACAACAGGATAACACAAAGGCTACAATTTATAACGATAACCGATTTTATAGTGATAACCGACATCCACGCGGGCGGAGCCGCGGGCAAAAGCTAATCCATACTAATATTATAAATGCGAAAGTAACTCTGTCTGTCTGTATGTATGTTACGCTTTCACGCCTAAACCACTGAACCGATTTTAATGAAATTTGGTGTAGGGGTAGATTAGACCTTGAGAAAGGACATAGGCTATGTTTGGTCGCGATCACCGGCATCCACGCGGGCGGAGCCGCAGGCAAAAGCTAATTTTATATAAATGTATTTTCTTTCTGTCTTTCTTCATTCAATCATCAAGATTCTAACGATCAAACGAAGTAAAACTAAGCAACTAAATGGTACAATCTGCTGCTATGAATAATGCATGCGATTGTTTTATACGAACAATATTTTGACGGACCCCAGCCGAATTAAAACCGTAGGCCTACCACGAAATATACGCAGTGACGGACCGAAGTTTCGAGCACTCGGTTCCGCTATGGAACATTTATATTGCAATCCGTAATCGGATCTGAAGACGGTACGTGACACGTCAGTTCGACTTCAATCCTACCGAAAGAAAACTAAAGTGACAAAATATTTTTTACAAAAATTGCTTAACAGATGCTACTCGTAAGTTATTGATCACTGTTGCTCCGAAACCACATATACAATAATGATCAAAGCATTAAATACATGAACTTTGTCCTCTGGGGATCATAAAATCCATACTAATATTATAAATGGGAAGGTGTGTGTGTGTGTCTGTTTGTCCGTCTTTCACGACTAAATCACTGAACCGATTTTGACGTCATTTGGAATCGGGGTAGATTAGACCTTGAGAAAGGACAAAGGTTATGTTTGGTCGCGATAACCGACATCCACGAGGGCGGAGGCGCGGGCAAAAGCTAGTTACTTATACATCCAACATTGACAATCTTCTTTTTCATCTTTGCGTTAATCCCAGTCGCATCCGAAGCGTTCACCTCGCAGTCTTGAAGTCCGCTTTTTCTATTCTAACTACGGAATTGGCTAATCTTCGATATTATTACTGCCACTTGTACTCAATTAAAAAAAAAGGATTGTCAATGTCATAATATAAAAATATTTTAGTGTTGATCAAATAATGCCGTTGTCTGTACCTACATGGTTAAATGTTATGTCGTTCGTTCGAGTTTCATTTGGGCCCGAAGTTTCGGATTTTTCATGGTAGCTCTCATGACTACTTGTTATTTATGATAATGGATCACCGAACTGTTTAGCTTTCCTATTACAGATGGAATTTGTATTCCGATTTGATAGCCAATTAATTTTATTGCTTGCATTCGAGGCAGAAGATGAATAGATTAAAGCTGCATTTCGGAGAATCGTATCAGCTAATTTGTTTTAACCTCTTTATAACCAATTTTAGACCAACTGAACCTCAACATTTCAACTAATTACTTGACATAACGAATATTTACTTATTGCCTTCCGATTTGTTATATTATATAATTGTATCGTTGCATTTTATAACTACATTATTAAAAAGGTCTTAAATCTTAACGAAAACCCCGCGTCTGATAAACTCATGTGGTTGCGTGGGACTCAAACCGACTAAAACCGCACGCCGTCTTGGCTCTCTCTGGTTGACGCAGGTGAGATTGAAATGGATAGATGTCTCTCACCTGTGCCATTAGATAGGTATTTTATGTTAGTCTGTAAATTTTATTGCGTACTTTGGTAATACGAGGACCAAGACCAATTCATGATAGCGCCGAAAAGAAGTATTCATATTAAATTTATCCCAGCACCAAATTTCAGCCAGATCCGGTCAATCGCTGGAACAGGAATAACTAACGCCGAGCCATGTCGCCTGAAGAACGGTCTATAATGTATACATTAGTGTACATGTAGTATTAGGAAATACGTTTCGAATAAGATTTTGTTGTAAGTAAATATTGTGAACTTGGGTCTTGTGCTGTAAGCCACGTATGGGTACAATCTGAGAATAGTTCTAATACGATCCAGAACAATAGAAATAAGAAGAAAATTGTAATTTGAAGAATAAAGCTGCAAGTTTCTGCAAGGAATTGGGTTTTATTCAAGAGCCAATCCTGTTTGTCAGATAAAGTCATACAGTCCATGACAAAACATTTAGAACATTCATACTCTTTCAAATTTACTATATTAGTAGGCTGTAGGATTTACGATATGACTACCATCTATTTATATAACTCAATGAATAACTCAACTCCAGTAGATAGCTATCAATATCAAAGGTTTTCGACTGAAGTCCTAAACCAATATCAGTTCAGATCGTTATCAAAGTCAACATGCCACGAGTAGAGGCACAAATTTGAATTTAAATTGCAAACGATAAAATACAGATATTGATTTCGAACTATCCTAACTTCGTCTTAGAACTCGCTATAGTTTTGAATTTGCCGGTTCTATCGTGTTCTACATGAATTGTCTTCTTCTTCGTGGAGCTGACGGCAACTTTCGTGATGGAGAAAGAATACAAGTATCACCACCCCATCACATCCGGTACAAGTCCTCAATGGTGCAGGTATTGGGGCACACACAGCGGACACAACAGAAGGTGACCCATATTTTACTGAGGTGTGCCACAGTCACAGTCCCTTTGTATCCAAGTAGCCCCATTTTACCCAATTTATCAGCAGCGTGCAGAAGCAAATCTGGGACCCTAATTGAGGGACTACCAGGTTGCCAACTGCAGCTCCGGATATTGTATTGAAAACCTTTTGATACTTTTTAAGGCTACAGTTACCCGTAACGACAGGTGTAGATATAAGTCTACAGGCTTTCACGGCCGGCGTTGTATGTAGAAATACTGCTTCCGGGCTGTTTGGTGCAAGCAAGTCGATTCCCCCCTCCGACCGCGCCTATAAATACGCCAGCGACTCATCAGTTGCAGCGAAGCCGCCGACGAGGCAAGGTCTCCGAACTCGTCGTCGCCCGGATCTGCGCCAATGAAGATGTCGACCGCAGTGATCGACGAAACGTCTGGAACGCAAGTTTCACATGAACCACGGCCAAACAGCCCGGATGCAGTATATTCTACAGACAGGTGTATACGTTCGTATCGCAACCGGGACCGACGGCTTAGCGTGCTCTAAGAGGCACGGATGGGTTTTAATGTGTCTCTGGGGTTTTAATCTTAAGACTGATCTAGTATTCCATAAAAAGTCCCGGAGATCCCTATAACGAATACTCACTATTACACTATCGAAATTTCTATTCCCAATACAACTAATGAAGATTAACAAGAGAGGAAAGAGGCAATACTAGTTATTTGTTAAAAAATAAGGTTCGATGTTTAACAAAAAGCTCACCAAATAACCGCACTGTTATGATAAAAAAGCAACGATATTTCGCTTTCAAAATTCGCCTCATTTACCCTCGGAACTCAAAAATAAACACGGACGAAACAAACACGTTCATTAATTATTTATATCCCGACAGTCCATTTACAACAAGAATATGAACAAATATTATGCAAAAAAAAGCCATTGTCATTCGTACAAATTAACGCAAGCCGTGTGACAATTAAACAAAGGGACGAAATCGTGTCACATTCACCCCTTTGCACCCCCTTGTACCCTACACATGAATTTAAAGCTACTAATATTTTAAATGCGAATTTAACCTTTTTTTACCGGCGAAGTCAAAACAGAAGAATCATTGATGTTTGTACCTATGAATGTCCGTTCAATGTTGCTACGTAATTACTTTCATCATAAACCAGTTCAATCTAGCGACTACATTAGGAGAGACCTATGCCCAGCATTATCTTTATTGTAAAAGTTTAACTACGCAAACGGGCTTTGGACGCAACTGGGAATTAGCGTATTCCCAGAGGATAATAAAACGGGAAGTAACACTCTCACGTGAAATGTAAACACACATTTGAAATACGTTTGTCGTTTTCAAAGGATGGGTGAACACTGTTCATACCATGACCACAGAGTGCAGTGTGGTCGTATACATTTCAGAGGATTTACAAACCAAATAATGGTTTTCGTGGTCGTTATCCTAATTTGTAATACACCTTTGCTTGCCTCTCGGGGATTTAGGTGTGAATGCATTTATTTATTGTAGTAGATGGTTTGGAAATAATCACGAACCGGAAAATAGAAATTATTGGTCAAAGTCAAAGTCAAAAATCATTTATTCTGCATAGATCATTAAAACGGCACTTAAAAAACGTGAAGTTAAAAATGTCTAGACTAGTTTAGCAAATGGACCACCGGTTCGAAACGCGGGCTCGTAGTCATTAGAAGACTAATTCTTCTAATCTTAAATCTGCACAGAACGAAAAGTGATGATATTAAGATTGAATTATGAACTATGAATTGAATTATGAATCGTATTGTTCAACTTCTGCCAGCCTTCGCTGCCCCCGCTGCGCAATCCCGATGGATCCCTGGCCCATGAGCCGCAAGAGAAAGCAAATTTGCTGGTTAATCTCTTTGCGGCCAACTCCCGAGTCGATGATTGTGGTATGGAGCCGCCGACACTGCCCATCAGTGACCATGCAATGCCTGATATTCGTATCAGGCAACGCAATGTCCGAGCGGTACTGCAGTCACTCGATGTCCGGAAAGCCAGTGGTCCGGACGGTATTCCGGCGGTGGTTCTGCAAAAATGTGCAGCGGAGTTGTTTCCAATGCTTGCGCGGCTGTACCGGCTGTCCTACAGCTCTGGTACAGTGCCTTCGTCTTGGAAAGAGGCGAATGTACAGCCGATCCCCAAGAAGGGGGATCGCTCAGACCCAAACAAGTATCGACCCATAGCCGTCACCTCCAGTGCTGTGCTTCGAGCACATTATTATTAAACAGCTCATGCGTCACCTTGAAGATCACTCCCTAATTAATGAGCGGCAATATGGCTTCAGGCCGAAACGGTCAGCGGGTGATCTTCTGGCGTAGGTTAACCATATTTGGGGTGAGGCTATAGACAAGCACGGCTAGTCATTGGCAATTAGTCTTGAAATCGCCAAAGCTTTCGATAGAGTTTGGCACAGATCGCTTCTTTCCAGGCTACCAGCCTTTGGTCTGCCTCCTAGGCTGTGCGACTGGGTTGGACCGGCGTACCGCAGGGATCTGTCCTATCGCCAACTCTCTTTCTTCTGGATATCAATGACATGCTGTCGACCGGCAGCATTCATTGCTATGCGGATGATAGCACCTTACACGGGAGTTATCATGGACGTCCTGCGGATAAGCAGACGCATATCACGGAAAAAAGGCAGCTTCTTGTCACTGAGCTTTACCGGATCCTGAACCACATTTCCCAATGGGGCTCTGAGAACTTGGTCGAGTTCAATGCCAAGACGACGCAGGCATGTGCGTTTACAGCAAAGGTATCTTCTTTCCTTCCCCTTCCCACTCTTCAGAGCACGCCACTGCCACTGCAGGACAACCTCAATATCCTAGGAATGGATGTTCGCTGTAAACTAAATAACAAAAACTACATCGAGAGTATCATCAAAACAGCCTCGCGAAAACTCGGAGTCCTGAACAGAGTGAGACGGTTTTTCACGCCGGAGCAACGGTGTCTTCTAAACAAGACACAAATTCGTTCCTGCGTGGAATACTACTCGCATCTCTGGGATGGATCCGCAAAGTACTTATTAGATGCTCTCGACAGGTTGCAGCGACGTGCGGTCCGCATTATCGGAAATCCTGAGGTCACGAGTACCCTCGAGCCTTTGCAGCTGCGTAGAGATGTCGGTTCCTTGGCAGTATTTTACCGTCTCTACCATGGTGAATGTTCTGAAGAGCTATTCCAATTAGTCCCACCCTCTCCTTTCCTATACAGGACGACACGTGCAGGACTTAAATGTCACCCGCATACGGTGCAGAACATTCCTTCAAGAACCAAGCGGTTCAGTGACTCTTTCCTTTGTCGCACAATTAAGACCTGGAATTCCTTGCCAGCTCACGTGTTTCCCTCTTCCTACAGTCCCGGGTCCTTTAAGCGCGGCGTGAAAAAAGCATCTGATGAGGCCGTCAAGCTGAGTGCGTTTATAATATTAATAGCATTACAAAGTCTAGCAGACTCATTTCGATCTATCAATTTGCACATAAACTGTAGACACAGTACGTGGCATTATAACGCGGCGTAAAAAATTGCTTCTACTTACGTTTTATCTGTCTATACATGCAGTATATGGTAACTTTAAATCTTTGCACCGAATGGCAGACGAACTTTTTGAAATCCCTAACGCGTGAACGTTTGACAATTAAGCCAAACAGGATTTTCCCTGAAATCATTTAGCGAAGTGAGACCAAACCACTTACTGCCAATTAAAGTATGCTTCCCCGAGCCGACAAACATTCGCTTGAAAACATCGTACAAAAACACTTTCAGAGCTAAATTGAAGTCACTAAGTGTTAGGCTCCATTCACACTGTTAGCAAGTGCTGTTTTCAAGTTAGGTATATTTAAAAAAGAGAAACGGTGAGGTATAGAGGTTTCACTACAATCGAGTAGGTAGTTCAAAAAGGAAATCGCAACTTAATAACGGATTCTATCAAGATTTATTGGATAGTTCTGCTAAGTGACAAGACGTTGTCGATTTTGAAAAATTGTTTGCACTTATTATGGGGCAAAATATTGGACCAACCTGCATTGTAATGAATATTTTCAAAAACAATAGAGATCAGTATCGATTAGCGTCAGAAGGCCAAAGCCAGCTAACGTTGGGAGAGGCCTATGTCCAGCTGTGTGTGATAGACTGATTGAACCTCGGCAGGAACAACATTGTTCAAACTAAAACGTATAGCACTACGAAATTAATATATAGATTACAGATAAAAAAATAATTAGTTTATAGATGGTTTTATTTTTACTGTAGTTACTTACTGGAACATAAAATATGTGTAACAATGTATTATATTTCAATGAAATTAACATTATCTAAAATATATTTGTCATCAATACATTATAAGTTGATCTGTTTTATGTGCTACAGTAAGTCGAAATAAACGCATGCATCATTCTTTCTTTCTTTCAAAAATTCAAAAGCCAAGATTACACTTTTTTTTTACGTGCGGGAAATCTCCCCGGATACCCCCCACTTCGGAGCCGAAGGGGGAGGTTATGTCGGACTCGAACCGACTAAACCGCACGCCGTCTGTGGGTCGATATTCTAGGCCGGAGGTGAGGTTGTCTCGTGACATATCACTCGCACCCAGGCTGACCCAGGGCCATTCCTCTCGGTCTGGCCCTCCTCGGGAGGGGGGACCACGCGGTCCCCGACTTGCCCCCGGTATGGGGGGCCCGCCTCGTCGTACGATGCGTGCCGCCGCCGTGTCCTGCTTCTGCTAGGGTGACGAGCGGCTCCACCCGTCACCCTCAGGCTCGCGCTCATGGGGGGCGGAGGTCGGTTTGCGCCCTCCGACGCCCGAGCCAAGATTACACTTCAGTGTACAGGAGCCTTTATTTTATCGCAAATTTGAAATGGCTCAAAATGCGTGAATACGTAACATGAGAAAATACTTAAAGAGTAACAACTTCAACTCGTTAACAGAACAATGAAATATTTGACGCGAAATACCTTTTAATATACAGAATGATTTAGTATTCGCATAATTACGTAGACAGTTAACTCACTTTTATGATATTGTCTGTGAATAAACATTGTCGCTGACTGGCTGAAAAGCCATTGAAATCTTTTCTTTTATACCACTGTGGTGTCAGACAAGCACACGGTCCACCTGATGGAAAGTAGTTACCGTGGCCTATGGACGTGTGCACCACCAAGGGAGCCACACTCATGATGTCCTGTATATACAGAGTATCTGTGCCGTCAGTGTAGAAGCAGGAATAGCCCTTGGTCTTCCCAATGACAGCACAAACTCCAGTGAGCTCTGGTGACCCTACTCACCGCCGGGAACTCAACACGAGGTTATTATGGTCGCGGTATTCTGTAGGGCGGAGGTACTTCCCCAGTCAGACTGTTCAATTAGACGGAAATACCGTCGTGTTCACGATAAAATCTATTACAAAGTATAACTACATTACTTTTTACTGGTTTCAATGTTGAGGATACTGAAAATTGTGCATAGAAATTTTAAAATTCGTGCTGTATCTACACAGGGAAAGGGATTTTGATGGTGAAATGTACACGAAGTACTTTAAAAGTAAACTTTCTACTACAAATGTACGCCGCCACACAAGTAAATAATTTTTCGACACCCTTACTCATAAAGTGGTGTTTATCACATGGCTTTTACACTCATAAACTATGCTATTAAACACTTGTGCTTTTTTTTTCTTGATCGCACTATTGTTTTATTTTATATTCCATCAAATTAAGTTGGTACCTCGCTGAAAGATATTATATATGCATTCTATTTGCTCTTAACTTAACTGGGTTATAGTTTTATTTTTAAATCTCGGCAAAAGTTTTGACTTAGATACGTTTCGTTTCAACGTAAGACTAAAAATAACACTATTTTAAAGAAAAAAGTAGTGTACCACCTTGAATATGATACATTTTCAACAACTTATTTACTTTAATTAATAATTCAACGTGAAACAAATTTATAAATACATAAAAATTAGATTTTTTACATTTTGCGTTTTAGCTGTTTAGCGTAATTGCTCGTGCCTACGCTCCAATCTGCGCGCGCATAGATAACACGCCGCGCGCTGAAAAAAATATATTAGCGCGGCGTTTTCAACAAATTTTCCGTCTGTGCTGTGAGCATTGTTTATTAGTACGAATAATTGATCAACAAGTTTAAAATGTCAATGTCTAGTGTAGAAGAAGACAGTTACGTTGATTTGACGCCGCCGGAAATATTAAGTGTGGCACGAAATGCCAGTGATAGCCTTTTGCCTCCAAAATCCAGGGATAAGTACATGGCAGTTTATGAAACCATCATTAAATATAAAATATCTTTTTTTTACTCGTAAGTGGATCGAAAAACTTTGTATGACACACGTGAGGTATGGTCATTACACTCTCGGTTTCCTGTGCAATATCACCTCGAGTGTAATGACCAACTTACCACACTTGTATCATAAATAACTAATATGACACCACTGTGAAAAATCATATTTTAGTAGCACTTTTTGGACAAAAGGTGTTTCAGAGGTTCCATAGCAAAGAATAAGAAAAAAAACACAACTTTTTAAGATCACTTCGCTGTTATCTTTGTGAAGACACTTTTTTAGCGTTAGATATTCCCAGTGCTAAAGTCTATGTACAGTCAACAAAAGAGATACAGTAACACCTTTACATGTAAAGTTCTATGTAAAGATGCAATCATATCATCTCCTTTGTCGACTGTACATAACCGGTTTTTAAGAAGTTCTAACATCTTATAGTCAGAGAGCTGTGTACCCCAGTGAGACTCAGATAAATAACTAATAACAAGACAATTGGAATCCGAGAGTGGAAACTAAACACAAGGTATTATTTAGAACTCGACCAAAACCCCAGGGAAAGCTGATAAAAACATGATAAAAATTACTGTCGTTCTCTGATTTATCAGTATATCATACCCAAATGTTACGCATGATGGAGGTTTTTAGCTCGACAGAACCCTTACCTGCATGTCCAGACAATTTTTTTTAAAGTACCGATATTGCATAGTCTAGGAGCTGTGTTTTTAGTTGATCCCAACGAAAACATACAATTTGTTGAGCTCGACGTGGCAATTCCCCTGTGAGATTCGAATATAAAACCACAACACAACTGAAATCCGAGCGTCGTTGTCCAGTAAACACGAGGTATTAATTAGAACCGGACCAGTCACCCCACGTTGACCTTTCACCAGAAAAAATGTGCCCGCGAATTTCGTATATTTCATTAAAGCTTGAAAGGTTGTAGCATTTCGGAATGCATGAGTTGCGATACATTTTTGTTCATGAATATTATTAATAGTCGTTCTCAGAGTTCCGTAGCCGGAAAGCAAAAAAGCGAACCCTTAATGATTCGTGATGTCACAGCCACTTTTTCCGAGACTACAATAACTATTACTGTTTAGTTAGGCACATTAAGATTCTCACTCAAAAATAGAGAAAAACAATTAATTTTGGGGCTTCCCCATACTTACTAAACTTACTTCCTTTTTTCAACATCAATGGATAGATCTTCAAAAATGTTATTGAGGTTTCTAATATAATTTCTTTTATAAACTAAATAGTTTGTGCGAGAGACACTTCCAAAGTGGTAAAATGTGTGCTTCCCCCCTCCCCCCCCCCCCTTAACTTCTATAATAAGAGGATGATAAAAGCAAAAAAAAATATAATGTACAATACCATGTAAACTCTCACCGAAAATTGGTTTGAACAAGATCTAGTGAGTAGTTTTTTAAACATCGATCAAAGTTACAACTACAAGAACTTTTAAATTATGTTACTTGCTGCTACGGAACCCTATGGGCGAGTTCGACTCGCACTTGGCCGCTTTTTTGTAGCAGCAATATAACAATATTAGTAGTATTACCATATATAATATTTATTCTATTTATCTCTGAAAGGTTAGATATAGTTGCTGGTGTTGAATAGCGGTATTACCAATTACCAGACATCTTGTTACTGTCATAACTTTTATATACTAATTTGGGAGGTATCTTTTTTTCGATTGTTTTTAATGTGGGGCAAATATAAGCACAATTATATATCAAATCAATTTCTGACTGAATTTTGTTATGAGTGTGACTTTTACTAATGCATATTTTTTCACTTTATTTAAATAGCTAGCCACCTGCTTCGCACGCGTTGCAAATTTCTTGCCGCGACCTTTGTTCCGTGAATTTCGTACGAAACCCTAAACTTTTTTAAAATCCAATATCAAAGGCTATACTCACAAAGAATATTTCTAATGGTGAAAGAATTTTCATAATCGGCCCAGTGGTTTCTGAGTTTATTTATTATAAACAAACTTATAAATCTTTCCTCTTTATAATACTAAGTATAGATGTAATACATAAGCTCTTAGCCTATATAAAAATATCAGTGTTCTTACCTTCACCAATAGGCCGTTGGGGAGCTATATAACATAATTATATAACCTTTTTAAATAAGGACACGGACGGGTCTGGGGTTTGACGGTCCCAAACTCACAAACGGTATTGAACCTTTCGACCTCAGGAGAGATGTTCTTGTATGCTTTACTGATTATACAATGGCTTGTATTTATGAGGACCTACTTGTTTGATATTATGGCATTCATGATCTATGCCTATACAATGGATTGTGCTCAGATGAATTATTTTACATGTAGCCCACAGCATTCATCCTCACACATTGACCAGAAATGTTGCGATCCGTGCGGTATGAAAGTAACTTCATCCCACGCACGCTCAAGCTGTGAAATGAACTCCCTACTGTGGGTTTCCCAAGCGACTACAATATGGGGTTCTTCAAGAAGGGCATTAGGTTACTTCCCAGTCGGCAGCACGAGTGTGACGCCCCTGGTGTCCCATACGTCCATAGGTTATGGGAACCACTTTCCATCAGGTGGGCCGAGTGCTTGTCTGCCACCTAAGTGATTTTTATATCACCGGTAAGCCATATTTAGAGACAGCTGCTGTACGGTCTACTTTCACGGTGTACTTATAGTCTTCTAATGTCACTCAGCTGAATCGTGATTTATCTGAGGAAAAATTGTGTAGACAATCTGCCAGACAACCTGTCAAATTTGTCAATGTGTATACAATCTTTTATTGCCAGCTAAATCGATATTCGTCGTCGAGTCGAGTGGCATTCTAGAATTCGGGTCTTAATGTTTTGACGGATCGATGACGTATCATATAACTAATTTTGAATTCCCAGTGCGTTAGTCTTTCCCCAACTCTGTTAAAGTCACGAAATTCCCATAACTTCGATTTTTTTCGATACCTAAAATGGTGACGTCAAAATTCTAAAGTTCTAAAGTTAGCCCAGTTTTCCGTCTCAACATATTAAGAAAAAGTCGCCTATACTGGAGTGGCCTGGCTTGTATTACTTAACTTTTCAATATGTCAACACTAACTTTGCCAACGTGGAAATTTGTTCACGTTCCCGCTACCCATGAGAACCTATTCCCGGGATAAAAAATAGCTATAATAAAATGAAAGTAATACAGAAAATCAAGACTAAAACAGCACTACGAAGACTCTTCATTCTTAACAATAAACATAAAAACGATCACGTTAAAATCTCACAAGACATTTCAATATATCAAAAAAATCGTCCTATATGTTTGTCGTCGGTCGATTGGGCATGATGCCGACGAGAACCGATGATGCCCGCGACATAACGATATTACTCGACTTGTCTCTACGATTCTAATTAATTATTTAGCTGTTTGATTCAATTGAATAGCTACTAAGGTTAGCATAATAACAACAATAGAATATTTTTTTACAAATGAGAAACAATGTGTCTGCAAGGTCGGCAGCACAATTGCACACGTTCATAGGCCACGGTGACCACTTTTCACCAGGTGGGTCGTTTGTCTGCCCGCTAAGTGATTGAAATGCCCTGTGCTTGTGTGCCATCAAAATAAAATAAAAATTTGTACTATTAAACTCTTTTCGGTAGCGTCTCACTACCCCTCTGAATAGTGAGAAGCTTGGGGTGAACTCCAAAATATATGGGTCAATATTCCCAATGCTTTCAATAATAGTCTCTACCTTGACGGTCTCATCAAATGCTTTCTACGCCCCGTTTAAAGTACTCGGGATTGCAGGACGAACCTCTAATTTTTAAACCGGATTTTCAACATTATAATGAAAACATACCGAGTTTATACAGTCTTATCTATATGGTATTCCTAAAAAAAGAAGTTCAGCCGATAGTATCAAGAAAGGGTCGGACAAAACCCGAGTATATTCGTATCTTCCGCAAGAAATCGAGTTAGCATGTCCATAATAACATAAAAATGTTAGACTCAAGACGGATTACAAGGTCTCGGCCCGTGCATGAGTAGGGTATCCGCACAACTGCTATATAGACGGGACAGTGTTATTTTTAAAGGCGTCTTAAAATTTTCCGGGGATTTGCGTGCAGAGTGCTTGGAGGTACACCTTTGTGTTCGGGTATTATATCCGGGAGGCTCGCACCTGCGATGAAGGTAAATCCGGGCGGATTTCGTCGACTTACTTTTTCTTATTTCTAAGTTTGAAGGGGGTTAATTTTAATGTTTTTATTTTTCAACGCAGCTGGTGTTTTTCGGGTGAATTGAACTGGTTATTCACTGCACCGAAATTGTTTACTATTTGAAAACTTTGCAATTCGATTACGAAGTTTACAAATAGAAACCATTCTAGTGGAATAGAACCACGTAATTAAAATCGTTTTAAATTAACTCAAAAGCCTACTTCAGTTTGTTTATTTTGCAATTTCTTTATTGGCTGACTTCATAACCAATCTCATGCTTCACATAAATTAGTTGAATTTACTAGCTCTACAGAGACAAGTCTACTAATATTATAAATGTAAAAGCTTGTGAAGATGTTTGGATGTTTAATACTCCATTACGCTTAAACAGTTGAAGGTCTAGCTGAAATTTGGTACTGGAACTATGGTCTGCAACAACAGAAAGGCTACTTTTCATTCTGGCAAAAAGTTCCTGAGGGTTGTAGACACGAATCAAAATTCTAAACAGACGGAGCCGTGGCAAAAGCTGATACGACGATACTGTAAAGTGGATGAATTCAAGGTGATTATTATATGTGTATGTTCGTACGTTTTATGGCTAATAACTGAAAGTGATATACATCAAGTTTAACGATACGACATATCACTATCACGCGACTTTTAATTGCTCAGACGGCAACGAACAACTGCAGCGATAAATTTTTAGCCCTGTATTTAATAATTAAAATTTTTCTACACTATTGTTTAATTAAAGAAATACGGGCAATTGGCATTCCCCCTGTAAGGGAAAGATCGTGGGTTCGAGTCCCACCTGGGCATTCACTTTTTCCTATTCTTAATCAATTGGTTTTAGTTTGAGATTCGACTCTGATGAACCCACCTCATTATTGGCACCGGTGAGATGAAGACAGTGGAGATTTTCGTACGTATAAATAGAGCTTCATACAGGTGTTAATTTTTTTTACCACTTAGACACTGCCGACCCTGCAAAAACCTTCGAATACCCTTTTTGAAGATCCCCATTTAGTCGCTTGGAAAAACCACAGTGGGGAGTTCATTCCACAGCTTATGCGTGTGTGGGATGAAGTGCCCTTCATACCGCACGGTTCGCAACACTTCTGGTCGTAATGTGTGAGAACTGTACGTACTGTTTCCGGTTATCATGTGTGTGGATGAATTCCGTGCCTATGACGAGCTGTGCTAATGTAGCCGTGGGCATCATGTCAATCAAACCAAAATCATCGTCTTCTTAAAACTAATCCGGAATGTCCGCTAGCTTCACATTATGTGGTGACTCTAGTTTAGTTCATTTGGTATTTCGCATGGATCCCCGGAGGGATGGTCACTTGTAAACTTCGCCCTACATTGATCGAACCCCAACAGTCCTTATTGTGTTTTTGACCCTTTCATTGGACCAATTTATTGTTGGACCGTTGACGTAGCTTCTAAGTAGGAGCTTAAAAATTCTATTTTTATTCTTCTTCACTTAACACGAATAAATTACTTCTCATAGGAAACTAACCAGAAGCGTAATAAACAAAAAAGTTTTAACACCAAGATTTAATAACCTTTATAGAAAAAGAACTACGAATTACATTATGCCCACCTACAAAAATTAATTATTGAAGGTAATAAAAAAAAATTATAAAGGATATTAAAATATAAATAAAAAGGATATTGAAATCGTACCTTCTCAATATAATAAAAAAGAAATCAAATGATTATCACTCAAACTAACCAGCCGTAAACTTGTTCCTGGCCACCATTGTAAGCCAACGATGTATCGCCGTAGAATCATTTGCCAACTTACCCACATATAATTTAAAATCACCATTTTATTACGATAAAACATTATTATATACATATACACCAAACAATTATAAAGAACTTAACTACAGCCAATACGACTACATATTTTTTATATAATACTTGGAAGGAAGTAACAGTAAACATATGCTTAATGTGCTAAATACTTATCTAACTAATGTAACATATATTAGTAAGAATAGTATTTAGCACAATCTATGTATTACTACGTTCAAGCACGACTGAACGACGAATGCAGTCACTGATAAACCTATCTGGTTTTTGCTACACTTCTAGTGCATAAGAAATTGTATATTCTATGTTATTAAATAAAATAAAACAATTCTAGCGTTTTTCCGATTGCATTCCAGGCTTTCACCTTAGAGCTTGGGGTCCACTTACAATTTCCCTTTTTGATTTGGCTTATAAAAGAGTGACTTCTGTATGACCTCGCAAACCCTACAAAAAATCTATGCCAAGGTTTCGTGTCCATCCATCAACAGGTGTACAGCCTTGTAGGTGATGTTGGATTGACCCCAAAAGTCTCAAGGATCAAAAATTACATTTGTATTAATTAACAGCCCAGACTCAGCCTCAGATGCATGGCTTAAGCCAACAATACTGCCCGGAATACGGCAATAAGCCGAATACAGATTGGTGAAATGTGTGTGTTAATTCACCTCTGCCTAACCCGTCGGGGATAAAGGCGTGATTATATGTATGTATGTGTGTATAATTAAAGATATTTTACGTATGCTATTTGCGCATATGTCTAACATAACACGAAGTATAATCCCCTAGATTAGATGATTCATAAAAGCTGATTTTATCAATATAAAGGAACCACGATCAAAACTAAACTGCGTTATCCCAATCTAATCCCGTTTAGTAGGTGAGATCTCAGTACAGTCGAAACTGAACGCAATTATTGAGGCTGGTGAAATCCAAGCTAAGACACACCAAGAGCGTTTGCAATTTGTCAACTACCTCGATGACAACAATAGGATTAAATATGATACAAAGGAATGACTAAACCATACTCCCCAGTCCGCTAAAGATAAATATAGATTGCGTTGTGGGTGTCCTCTAATAGGATTTCGATCTAACAATGGTGCCAAACTATATAATATTAACGAGTCAATTCGTGAACTAAACCCAATTCCCACTACTGGAACTCCAAATACACTAAAATTAATAGAAACAATTCACAATAATACTCAGTAAAAACATTTGGCAAGTGCCAGGAAAATATAAACCGACTGGACCTTTGATGTCATGTTAAAGCAGCAGTTTATGTCCATGTCGAAATTGGAGTTGGTTCTGGGCTAGTCGGGTGCCGACTGAAAATGCTTCATGGTCAACCTAACACCTCGGCATCTGAAGATTCGTGATGGCTCGCGGTTTGAGTCGCTTCGAGTCCGACATAACCACCCCGATGGTACTGAAGACGATTTCCGCATGAAAAAAAGGTTTTAGTGCGGTAGTGGCCTCACATGCCATTGCTGTTTCCCCATAATGAAACATGGTATTCAGATGACGTAAATTTATATCTGTCGGAAAAAAGTACCCTGAAAATGTATTCCAGTACCCTGAAACAGTATTCCTATGATGAATTCCCGCCATATGACGTCTTAACCTGTTTACTTTTCAAGAGCAAACTGAAAAACAAGATGATATTAAATATAATTTCCGTAATATCTATAAATCATTCGCATCTACATCTTATCTAAATTAATTAAGTCATGACAGTTTGACAGTTGATCGTTCGTTCGCACCTATTATTGGGAATATTCAGTCCGCTGGACCGTCAACTGAAACAGGGAATAATGCCGCATTTACGGGACAATGAAGGTGTTTGAGTGTGCGGATGGCCTATTATTGTCATCAGGGTTGGCATTAATTAAATTTAATTACTTGACAATTATTAAAGTTATTAAAATATGTTATGTTTTAACGTATGGTTTTGTTTTCGTTTCTTAAAACAGTATTGGAGTTATTGGTTACCTCAATAGCACATATATTTTTTTATTTCATCAATGTAATCAAGCAGGTTATGAAATCAGTCATTAGATGGTATTCTGTTTGGTTCAATACTGAGCATAGCTATAAATATGGGTTTAGTCTGATTCATTATCGCGATGTATGGCTCGCAAGTTCAGGTATCATACAAAATCGATACTTATCCCACACGATAGTGACATAAAATAATAAAAAAATACGTCATATGCTTTCGTAGAGAAATACGACATTGTATTCTGTATCTTTTTACTTTATGGACTATAAAAATAAACACATTTTATTGCCCTTGTGAATAGAATATGACAAGGGCTGACACTCGTGAGAAATTTACACATGTAGATTTTTTTCATAGCGAATGATTGATGTTAAAAGCATATAACTGTCGTAGAGATATACGGAAGGAAAACAGTGGGTAAGCTCCTTAGGACACGTTGTAATGCAACTGTGATGAGAAAGGTATAAATATACTTTTTTACCTTTTCCATCACAGTAATACATCTTTATTTCCCTGGGAGCAACCAGAAGGGGGCTAAATGTTACTTTTACTTCACAATCTCTCTCGGAACCGGCCACAAAGTCTCATTCACGCACACAAAGTCGAAGTTAAACCTTGTCCACCATATCTAATAACCCCACAAAGGTTCAAAATTGAATAATAAACTCAATAGTTTCTCAAAGAGATTCTCATCAAAGCAACATTTCAGACGTTTAATGTTTGACAACCCTAGCCTTAGGCAGACCGCGCGCGTTGAATGCGTTCATTACCGTTCACAGGGTTGTCAAAAGACGGGAAATTGACGGTGGATATACACGAGAGTGATAAAACATTCACATTACGTTTGCTTTGAAAGATATACTGAGTGGGACAAAGTATTATAGAACTTTGAAACTATTTAAAGAAAACTTTTTCGGACTTGAAACGTGTTAGGAATTGGTATGAATTGTGTTAGCTGTCTGTTAGGCTCGAAATGTGTGTGACTGACTAAATAATAGTGAACTAAAAAAGCAATAAAACGTGTGGAATTTTATTAAAACATTTGTGATTTTATTATGTGTGTGTAACATAACATTATAGTTGGATGAGTAATAATTTTTTCAGTAGATTTCAACTATCGGTAGAGAAGTAAGTGTCCGGTTTACGATCACGGACTGTAAATTGTAGCCTGGATGAATAAACTGAACCAGTCATTATTCATCTGAGCGCCAATCCTGATTAAATTAAAGTTTCTACTTGATTGACGGATACGGTTCTGGTGCAGATTTCTCTTAAAGGGTTGGAGACTCAAATGGCAGTCCTCCTGTTAAACCACAACTAAATCAAATAATGGAGTTATAGGATATCTTTGGAGCTTTGGATACAACCGGAATGGACGATTGGATGAAGAAAAACACAAAGAGAATAATTTGATTAATTCAGAAGAGAAAATCGAAACTTACAGCAAAGCTAAGTTTGATGCTAATATAGAAGAATAATTTAATCTCGTAATTTTCAAAGCCTTAATAAAAAAAATTCCTAACAAATACAAACTACTTTCGGGAGATGATACTCTAACAGGAAAACACAAAGTTTTGTCTCAGGGCCAACAAAATCAAGCCCAATAAAACAATTAATTATTTATTGCGCTTCTTCACAGATTTAGAACAGGCCCGATTTAGTAACGACACTTTTTAAAAACGCATGATTTCAATTCGATTTGAAAGAAAAATGTTTTATTTATTATAATAAAAATACTACCAAAGGTATTGCCGTATGATCTGGCAAAATAAACCTTACCTTCATTTTCATGCAGCTATTATTTAACTTTCGGGATTTATTTATTGTGAGTAACATCTAATTTCAAACGTAGTCGTAACATGTGAAGACAGTATATTTTAATTGGTTGACAAAACGACAGAACCGGGCATAAGAGCCACTTAAATGTGTCGGTTTTTATAAACGCGTGTAGATACGAAATTGTTTCTCACTCAGAACAAGGGACCAGAATCAATATGTTGGATGCCCTCCCTCTATTATAACCTTACAAAACCAAAGCAAGTGGTAAAACTAGCCAATGGCTTCTTTTCTTAGAAATCCAAGTGCAAATACTGTATTTAAATGTATGCACACTATTACTATGCTCGTACCACAAAGTTGCATAATACAGCCACGGGGAGATCCTGGTGTCCTGAAATACAAATCTAAGTGTTGTTTAGGCACCGGTCTCCTACAATATACTTTGTAACATTAACCTATGAAGATCGACTAAAAATGTATAAATGTCTCTTCAGCTGTATGTTGTGGTATGATTTTTTTTATTTTATTAAATCAGCTCAAAATATTTTCTTTTTAACAATACCCACTAACAACAACAAAACCCTAGTCCGAATTGCCAAAATTCTTTCTTCATTCCAATGTGGCTAAAAAGCGCATGTTTCATGATCTAAAATAATTTGGGAGCAAGAATTTAATGATCCTCATAATAAGATCTAACGACGTGATCAACCCCCGCTGCGGTAAGTCGACTGAAAAGTAAGAAAACACCCTGATTTTTTTGTTCATTTCTCGGGTTGAAGACGGAAATTGAAAACACTGTTTCATTGTATAGTCAGCGTAAGAACGATCTTGTTTACAGGGTCGGCAGCACGAGTGTGGCTCTCCTGGTCTTGTACACGACCATAGACCACGGTAACCACTTACCATCAGGTGGGCCGTGTGCTCGTCTGCCACCTCAGTTGTATAAAAAAAATTAAGTACTTCAATAGTTAAATACAACAAAATGAGCAAAACATTACATAAATTAAATTATCTTATCTTGTACATTCTTCAAGATAACATTTTATCTTCACATTTGAATTGCAGTTCACGCCTTGCATTATTTCTGTGTACATTGTACATTTATATTGATATCTTATCAGAGAACAACGAAATTAAATACATTTAATATTATAAATTATTATCAATTAAAAAAACGATGTCGTTTTGTACACTATTAAATTACTATACTTAGATAACCAAAAAATATGTATCGCGAAAGGCCATGAACAGACAAATACGCATAACTTTTTGTATTATAAAATTTTCTATATAGATAGATGTCAAAATACATTAACTCATTTGCCGTCCCCTTTTCAGTTTTACCATTTTGATATCTATATGTATAGAAATAGGTAGTTATTTTACAAAAAGTTGCGCGTACTTGTCTGTGTATAGGCTTTTTCGATAAATATTTTTTTGGATACAAAGGTATAATTTATTTGGTTATGAAGTCAGTTTTTTTCTTGAAATAATTTATTTGCTCACTTTGTCAGTACTTGCATAAAAGTCTTTAGAAATATTTAAATATTGAATATATTTTCTTTTTAACAATACCCACTAACAACAACAAAACCCTAGTCCGAATTGCCAAAATTCTTTCTTCATTCCAATGTGGCTAAAAAGCGCATGTTTCATGATCTAAAATAATTTGGGAGCAAGAATTTAATGATCCTCATAATAAGATCTAACGACGTGATCAACCCCCGCTGCGGTAAGTCGACTGAAAAGTAAGAAAACACCCTGATTTTTTTGTTCATTTCTCGGGTTGAAGACGGAAATTGAAAACACTGTTTCATTGTATAGTCAGCGTAAGAACGATCTTGTTTACAGGGTCGGCAGCACGAGTGTGGCTCTCCTGGTCTTGTACACGACCATAGACCACGGTAACCACTTACCATCAGGTGGGCCGTGTGCTCGTCTGCCACCTCAGTTGTATAAAAAAAATTAAGTACTTCAATAGTTAAATACAACAAAATGAGCAAAACATTACATAAATTAAATTATCTTATCTTGTACATTCTTCAAGATAACATTTTATCTTCACATTTGAATTGCAGTTCACGCCTTGCATTATTTCTGTGTACATTGTACATTTATATTGATATCTTATCAGAGAACAACGAAATTAAATACATTTAATATTATAAATTATTATCAATTAAAAAAACGATGTCGTTTTGTACACTATTAAATTACTATACTTAGATAACCAAAAAATATGTATCGCGAAAGGCCATGAACAGACAAATACGCATAACTTTTTGTATTATAAAATTTTCTATATAGATAGATGTCAAAATACATTAACTCATTTGCCGTCCCCTTTTCAGTTTTACCATTTTGATATCTATATGTATAGAAATAGGTAGTTATTTTACAAAAAGTTGCGCGTACTTGTCTGTGTATAGGCTTTTTCGATAAATATTTTTTTGGATACAAAGGTATAATTTATTTGGTTATGAAGTCAGTTTTTTTCTTGAAATAATTTATTTGCTCACTTTGTCAGTACTTGCATAAAAGTCTTTAGAAAATACATAGAACTCGAATTGGTATGCCATACCGACATAACTGTGATACATACGGAATTCTGCAAATTCCAAACGTCACGTAAATAACGCACACGTGCGTTTTAAAACAATTTTACAGATAAAAAAATTTACCAATCACCGTGCAGTTTGCACCTGCAGCGCGCCAAAATTTGTAAAGAATGTACCCATTAGGGTTGTCACGAAGTAGTTTATTTTTATTTTATCCTGGCACCTTTGTTTAGCATAGAGTGTTTGTTTAGTGGTGAATATCGGAAAAGTAACGACAGGTTACCCGGTGTTTCTGTAACTGAACGCGTTTGCGCGAAAAACTAAAGACCTGTTTACTTTTTATTATAACATACCACCCATATTTTTAATCAACCTTTTTTATACTAGATGGCAGACAAACATATGGCCCACCTGATGGCTTACCGTGGCCTATGAACGTGTGCAACATCAGGGGAGTTACTCTCGTGCTGCCGACCCTATATGCTCAGAGAGTTTCTGTGCTGTCAGTGTAGAAAACAATATCTTTCCAAACTATAATTAATCTCAGTACAAAAAATTCACCTAGATCCGTTCAGCCAACATGATGTGAAATATTTTTTCCATTCATTTCATCCATGGATTAAGATTAGTAGGATAAAATCTATTTCTTCTATGAACATAACAGAGTCATAAACTGGTATCTACGTAAAACTGCATCCTCAAACGTAAACCTTCGTGTTAATAGATTACATTATCATTTGTCAAAGAGAAAACCTAAAAGAGACCGTACCCGACCAATATTAGTGCTCTTACCTTCTTTGTCAGCTTACAGCGTACTTTGTAGCTTGCACTTTAAAAATTAATTAAAATGTCTACGATCGCAGCCCTAGCTGGTATTATGGCTGTCATCAAAAATGGCGGTAAAATTTTATTATGTCATTTTAATTAATTCTTAGTACGAATGTACAATAAGGTACGATGTAATTCATTTGATAATATCTTTGTGCTAATATTTTCCTTTGTGACGCAAAAGAATGTCGGAAAATAAACTGAAGGTAGCTGTTTTAAATGTCCTACCTTCATTTGACGGTTAGCTTCCTGGCCTGGAATATTTAAGAGGCTATCAAAGTGAGTTTTACATATATGAATAGCATTAAAACGAATATGTTAATGACATCGGTCGATTCAAGTTTTTGGGGCGACGAACGAAATTTATTCCAAAATATGTTTTTTTTGGGTGATTGATTTTCTTTTTTGTTTTTAAGCGAGAATTAAACAGAAAAAGGCGAGCTTAAGGCATAATGCAAGGAGACAGTACGATGAGCCATTTTACAAACTGTCTTTTCACGATAGCATGTTCCCTTACACGCCTCTCGTTTGTCTCTAGGATCATTCATGCAACATCATCATAGTGAGTATTTTTATTGATCTCACTTAGAGAGCCGAGACAGGTTTTACCAATAGATGAAGATCAACCCTAACTAAGGTTGTATTGCCAGTGAAAATAATTGTGTCCAAGATTAACTAAACTGACTATAACGCGAGGCTCTGCATGACATCAAAGTCAGCTAAGTTCATTTCGCAAAGTTTAGTTTTGATCACGGGTTTTATCAGTCATAAAATCTGTTACACGTCTATTATAGCCACCCACTGGATATTAGGCATGATTTATACCGAAGTGACATGGCGGAAACGTATGACGTAGCGGACGATTTAAGTAACACAATATGAACATTATGTCGTGTGCGTATAACGTCGTTTTGGTCTTAGAGGAGAATTCGTTTAGTCGCACAATTCCCAATTCGCAAAATGCCTACCGTGTCTCAAAAGAACTAATTCGCTAAAGGACTAATTCTCAAAGGACTAACATTTTTCGGTACAAAAATGTATAAAAATGACTTATTTCTGCATGATTATAAAAAAAAATTACCACGAAGGCTTAATGCGGGAGCTACGCTCCGCTCCGCTCCCGCATTAGCCTTCTAACCTAACCTAACCAAGTCGGATTGCGCAATCTAAGATAATCAAGTGTTAGTCCTTTTGAGAATTAGGCATTCTGCTAAATAGTCCTTTTTAGAATTTGTCCTTTCGCGAATTGGTCCTTTTGAGACACGGTAGGCATTTTGCGAATTAGGCATTATGCGACTAAAGCGCTCTTCGGCTGGAAACTGTGTGCTCATCGTTGGGAACCAAAATTTACTAATTAACAATATCAGAACAGGCTCAAAACCAGAAAACCAGAATGTATCAATAAACTAACATACAAATTTTCATAACAACACCCTAACAAGAACCTTTACCAGTCAAAGATAAATTTAACTAGCCATAACTACTTTTATCCGGTTCAGAGCGCTTTTTTCTGGTTAACAAAATCGTATTACACAGAATGCAAATATTCAACAAAAAGCGGCCCTGTGTACGTCGCGGCCATATTGCCATGGACATATATAGGACCGCGGTTTTGTTGACTATACGGCATAATCTGATTTAAAATATGGGTAGGGTCAGCAAATTACGTTGTAATAAATTATGAATTTTAATTTGTAAAGAGACTACATATTTAGTAAATTTCTTTTGAGGTTTAAAGGTTAGTCAGTATACCTAAGCGAAAAGGGTAACAGAACAACAAAATTATAAAACAGGATTCACAAATTTTTCAAAAATACATACACGTGCAATAGTCTCTATATACATATTTTCTTTTTATTTGTAGGTAACGTGTCGAAACCCCCAATCGGTATCACCACAGACTGGTGAAGTGGCTGCTGGGATAGTACCGATTAAATCCAAACGGCATTCCAGTCACGTGCGTCTTTTACCATACTTTACTCTAGGAAGAAACTCTTCAGCCCCTCTAGACAAGTGACAATTCGCTAGCAAGCGTTTGATGGAACAGAATGACGAATGTATAGGATTTGACGTATTTGACATGCGTTAACGACTGTCATTTATGTCAAATCCCATACATTCGTCATTCCATTTCACCTAACGCCGGCTAGCGAATTGCCACTTGTCTAGAAGGGCAGGAAGTTTTTCTATACCACTAACCCATCTAATGGGATGCCATGAGCCATGGACGCCAATGCCATCAGCGTCACTTTCGTGCTACGGACCCTGTATTAACCTTCTTCTTGAAGAAATACCATATTGTAGTCGCTTGGATGGTTTTTTATAGTTGATTGTTATACAGCGGTCGTTGCTGACTGTACAAAAGCTAGTCCGCTCCATTAAAGCGACGGTTTTATTCGCGGTGAAAACTCACTATAACTGCTTTATTTAGCTTAATTATGTCAGGTTTTCTCAGTAATTTAAAGTGATAACTGCGGATTTCATTTTAATTGTATGAGGGTCGTTTGGGAGTTCGGGATAATTGGTACTATTGTTGGATTTAGTAACCAAAATTGTGCCGTAAAAGGATTTTATTGCCCCACGGCGATATCATCTGTGCCTTTTATGCAACAGCATTTAAATTTTGGTCGCTAAAAAGTTCGTGCGCTTTTTGTTCTGGGTTGTTATCTTAAATGCAATTAAAATAAAAGAGCTTTTTTAAATTATAATGTCTACCTACTATTAGAAGAATAATACTGGAGAAAGATTTTTATAACTCTTATTACAGTTTTGTTATAAAGGCGAAGTGGAGGTGAATATGTCGGAAAGTAGACCTCAGACTATAATTAGTGCCTCAAAATTGAACGGTGAATAAAACTGTTTAAAAAATTCAATTTCAGAGTGGGTACCTTATCGAAGTTCAATTTTTTACAAGTGTGAGCTTTTTAATACGTATGTTTTAAAAATCAGTTCATATAAAAAGAATAAAGTTAAAATAAGTACCGGCTTGCCAGTGACGGTAAGTTTCGGCCTCATACACTCACCTAATGTTTCTTATAATATAGTTAAAATGAAACAAAAAAAAAATTGCAATACAGTACACAATATCATCAGGTCTAAATATATAAAACTCCACATTGTAGGTATAAAATAAAGAGAATCAGATAGTCGTGAACCCGTATAGAGTTGCGTGCACCCGATATTGATATTTCGTTGAAAGTATGTCATTTGATTTTGCATTTACAGTATACGATATAACTATGGAATAATATTAAGGCCGTTTTTTGTTTGTTATACTACTACACTTTGTTTTCGCCGATGAAAATAATTGCTATTAAGTTCAAATTCCACTTGCTCCCAAAATTTTACAAAATGTAATGAATGCAGTTAAATGTATTGATGCAGTGTGCTGTGAAACCATAGAATACTAAGATGTTCTTCCCTTCTAATTTTATTACGAAGCTATAGAACGAATACGCTTATTAAAGCTTGGGCTAAAATATGGAACAATCATAGGGAACCAGTAGGTCTAAATCACTGATGATTAAGGCTATAGCACCCTTCACGGCATACAATATAGCGTCTTATTACACATTAAGATACAGCTTTGTTACGTATAGTAACGAAATTGAAAAATATACAGCCTTGTTACTTTTATAAATACTTTCACATAACTGTTATTACTACAACTGTGAACTGAGAGTAAATAACATAATTGCTTACACTAAAACGCAGCTGTTACCAAAATTGAAGCTCCAATCATATCACTATACAATTTTAAAATAAGGACTTGATTTTGAACGATACAGACAATAAATATAACAGTTAAATCTCACAGCCTCATTCTAGAACTCGTCAGGTATAAAGCAAATAATATCACCATTTATATAACCATTTTGTACGTAAGCGATCATTTAAATACAAAAAATATTATGTTGTATCGTTGCCATCTTGTATAAACGAATGCATTTTCGTTCTGATAAAATTGATTGTTCATTCGGAATTTATTTATTTTATAAGTAGGTACGTTATGTATTTATAGTTATCTAATTATTTCCTTAAGAGTAAACGCCACCTCCTTTCTTAGTGAAATTATGTTCATAGTACAAAAAGCATCAATAAGTTTCATTGAAGCGTATCGTTACCGTCGCATAGGTATATCAAAAATGGTATCATACATGTTATTGTGATCTTACGGTACGTTAAACATATTGAGACAGTCAATGTTAATTGAATTATAGTTGCGTATCGTAATCTGCGACAGAATTTAATACAAATTGATATATATTTAAGTCATATTTTAATTGCCTTGCGTTGATAGGCGCGTTTCGGTTACATGTAATTATTATGAAAACCAAGTAGGTTTGATTTAATAAGATAAGGGGAAGAGCTTCAGCTACCTAAGCAATTGGTTGTGGTCGCCTACCACGGAACCTAAGGGACTAATCTTAAACCTTTTTTTCTGAGGAAGAAATGTTAGGAGACAGGGACCCGGTTCCATAAAACTACAATTTACAAATTACAAGTACAATTCGATGTACATTGCGTAGGTAATTTGGTCATTATAATAAAATTGTAGTTTTATGAAACGGGCCCCAGGTAGTTTCTTATTTATCGAGTTTTGTTTTGTTATATTTATCTATCACAAAAGAAAACAATGCTTACTCTGTGGTAACGCGTTATCTTCGGTGGCTTTACTAGAAGTGAATTTCAGAGAAAAAACATAAGGTATAGGCGCAAAACTAGCACTAACATGATTTTGCTTTGTTATTGCCTTACGCCTCATACTTTATGAGGTAATTCACGTCCTATATCAACATTACTTACTTACCTCTAGATATTAAAACTCGGTAATAACTTTCCAATTTTCCTCTTAAACAAAAATGTACCATCAATTTAAATTATTAACCCATTCACCGTTCATGCACGGCCCTCTCGATCAACGTATACTTAATAACGATAACTTCAAACAAGCATAATAACGTTATGTAAACCGTTTTCGATTATGACCGACCATAAGGTTTATCTTGGGCTAGCAAGACGTTCCGGTAATGCGTAACGATTTGGGCTCTGCATACGGCTTGTTTGTTTTGGGCCACCTCCGAACTTTGAAGGTTTTCATATCTGATTATTGGTGGAGAAGGTGCAAAATGTTAGGAGGAAGATATTAAACTGGTAAAATGTCACTTCTTTAGAAAACTTGATAGCCAAAATTAAGGAAGTCTTCCTTTGCTACAAGGTGGCCGATTTTTCTTTCGTCTGTATGTTTGTGATTTTTAGTTCCGGTAAGGGCGCATTTGTTAACCGATTTTCACTAAACTTGGCACACTTGTTCGTAGGCGGCTCGGGCGTCGGAGGGCGCAGACCAACCTCCGCCAACCATGAGCGCGGGCCTGAGGGTGACGGGTGGAGCCGCCGTTCACCCTAGCAGACGCAGGCCACGGCGGCGGCGCGCATCGTAGAACTACCCCACACCGGGTACGAGTCGGGGACCGCGTGGTCCCCCCTCTCGAGGAGGGCCAGACCGAGAGGGGTGGCCCTGGGTCAGCCGGGGTGCGAGGAATATGTCGCATGACAACCTCACCTACGGCCTAGCACTACGACCCAGAGACGGCGTGCGGTTTAGTCGGTTCGAGTCCGACATAACCTCCCCCTCCAACTCCGAAGGGATTCCGTGGGAACTTCCCGCACGTAAAAAAAAAACTTGTTCTTTGATTTAAAACAATATTTGTCGAGACTTTTTTGATAGGGGAAAATATGGTAGAAGGGGTAAGTTCACTGTCGAATCTTGATATTTTTGGCTTGAAACTTCAAGTACATGATTCCTCATAGGTAGTTGTGAAAATAAGTGCTCGCTGTAAATACCTTTTGTCACTGTATCTCCTGTATCCCACAAAGGTTTGCTAGGAGAAAACTCAACACTGAGTTAAGCTCGCCTTTGTACATCAAAATGTATTTTTTTTTTAATAATAATAATATCATTTATTTTGTTCTCACATAAAATATTACAAGGTCGATACTTAAAATTAGGTACACTTCATTTCAAGCTTATCTATGTGAGAGACTGGTATCTGTACTAGGATTCCCTGTATGACAGATTACCAGCCTCTCCAGCCTCTGCACTAAAAGTACCATACGAATCATGAAATAATGTATTTGTATTTTATATAAATATCTACGATCTAAGCATGCTAATTATACCTTTTACTGTACTATTTTATGTGTGTGTACAATAAAGAATTAAGAATTTTATTTCGATTACTAATCCAGTATTCCAGGATCCTAATCCAGTATTTCTATACGTACTTTTCAAAGTATTTCAAATCGTTGTCTTACACTAATGATACTAACAGCCCTTACAAAAGATCCGCCTTTTTTCTATCACATACCGTTTAACAGCTTCCATACAAATCAGATCTACAATCTCTCCGCTCAGTAGGCGTAACCTAATCCTATGTCTGCTGATACGGCCCACTATCGACAGGGACAAAAAGATTATAAAACAGATTATAAAAAGATAGGATCTTTGTCAGTTTTTTTTATTTCGAGTGACCAATAAAGAAGTCCTTTGTTCGGGAGCGATGTTCGGCGATTGGTGTGTGTGATATTTATATTAGATTATGTATATATGGTATGTATATTTTTTTGTGGAATCATTTCGATACCAGCGTGGACTTTTAATACTGTTTTTATATTTGTTTACTTTTGACTTAATAAAATTAACCTTACATAAAACTGTATCAATTTGCTTTTAAACATCTTCTTTCCACGCTTAACCAAAAAATTGGTATGCCAGAATTATTTTTACAAAAAAAGGGCTAGTATGATCCTTCAGAATTTATAACTGTATCTACTATAATTTAGCGCTATATACAGTATAGCGCTAAATTATCATAATCGTGATCTTAAAATACCAAAGCAAAAAAAAATAACACATTTCAGATGAAATTATCTTAACAAACGATTTTCAAGTCATCGCAAACAATGGATCTACTATGAAACGTACATCCGAAATATCAGACAATAGGGAAGTGTCCTAAGTCAACGGATCATCACCAATACTGCCTAATATCGTAGTTTTTTATCAACAAATATGCATAGTAAACTACGATGTTGTCTAACTAAACTGAGTTTTCATTATTTTTAATTCTCAAAGTAATTAATAATATAAACAATGGAAATGAGGCAAAATGTATAACTATTACAGATTCTTTATGAAATTTTAAATCAATCGTATTAAACAATGTACATAAATGTAAACGCAACGTGAATTGAAATAAATGCGATAACCTCTTGCACTCCATACATTTGCACTACACGCCAGCATACCGAGTTTACAGTTCTGCGATTTCGTATGGAGCGTTTTCGGGCGGCTTGAGATATTGAAATTTCAAAATCAAATATCTTTAAAACTATTTGTCATCAGGATATTTCACTTTAACAGTTCATTATACAATTACAAAGGTATAGTTCTCGATAGTAAAAAAAAATAGGACACAACGCTATTGTGCCATGAAGCTATATAAATACCAGAATGAAGTATAAAAGGGCTTATTTTAGATTTCGTTAGGCCTAAACCGTACCAAGAGCAATAGGTACAAAGTACATGGCACCTAAATTATACAACTTTCATTCGAATGTTATGCGGACCCATATTTTCGGAAACCCGTAACATGCCACCAGCTCCCAGATTTATTCCACGCATAAATCTTATCAAAACAACTGACATAATTCAAAGATAATAACAAAATATAACACTGTTAAAATCTTCAAAGTATAATTCGAAACAGTACCTACCTGTATAACACGCGGTGAGTAAAGGGTTTGTTAGGGTCGCTTTACACTTTATCGCGACAAGTCCCAGTGGCTGGGAGTTATGAGCCGCTTGGGTTATGTTCGAGACGAAAAATATATGCAACGTTTAAGGAAAACTGTTTAGATAAAGAACGTGATAAAGCTTAGGGCTCAATGCGATAAAAAGGGTTGCAGTAGTTCACTATTGGGGGCGAAATGTGTGCTTTATGTACTCTTTATTTTTTAAATTAGCATAGCAAATCTGATTGCAATCGGAAAGCAATATACACACACCGGCAGAATTAGCGGAACATAAAATTATGGTCTGGGTAGGGATATGCTTAGGGGCTCGCATAGAGTTAGTGGTAGTCGACGGCGGAAATCTGACTGCTGATCGGTATATCAGGGAGATTTTAGAAGAAACATGTTGTGCCATTTGCCCCATTTATTGGTAACCACAGTACAGGCATACCTAAACCATGTTAGTGTTATGGGGATGGAGTGGTCACAGCACGGTCCCCTGATATGAATCCGGTTGAACACGTTTGGGACTTGCTAAAGAGGAGTGTCAAATCAAGAATGCCATCTCCTAAAAATCTGGGCGAGATGCGCAACACATTAGTTGAAGAATCGTAGAGGTTGCCCCAAGAAATCATTGACAACATCATTCGCAGCTACCCCAGATGGACGAACACCTTAATCAGATCAACATTTAATAATGAATTAAACATGTTGTTGTTGTTGTATCATGTTTAATTATTATTTGTTAAAAAATAAAGCTAACTATTTTATACTCTCCTTTTTTGTGTTCCGCTAATTCTGCCGGTGTGTGTATTAAAATAATATATATAATAATAAATAAAAAAACAATGGTTACAAAAAAGAGAAAATAAAATTATAAATGAAAAATATAATGTGGTGAATTTATATCGAAATGTACAGTTGTACAGTTGCAAAGGAGATACGATGTCACTAACTTTATATGAAAAAGTGCGGCCGTATCACCTTTGTCGTGTGTACCCATCTTCTTCCGTTAATAAACTTCCATCAATTATTGCAATAACTTTCTTGGCAAAAGAACTTCAAAAAAATATTAGTAGAAAAGCTTAGTTGCTAAGTAGTCGGTCTAACGATCTAGAAATCCCGGGTTCAAATCCCGACCATTACACGTCGGAAGTGGAACCTATCATTCGAAATTTTGCTGGAGTGATAGCGGGGAATACTACTAATTTATTTTTATACAACTGAATTGGCAGAAAAGCACACGGCCCACCTTACGGTAAGTGGTTACCGTGGCCTATGGACGTGTGCAACACCAGGGAAGACACACTCGTGCTGCCGACCTTGTAAACACAGAGAGTTTCTGTACCATCAGTGTAGAAGACAAAGCAGGAATAGCCTTTGGTCTTTCCACCTGACAGCACAAAACCTCTCCAGTAAGCTCTAGCTACCCTATTTCGATTACTAAATCCTTAAAAAAGCACAAAAAAACACATTTTAAGTAGATTATAACCCTAACACGCTTTTGAAGTATGAATGTGCCTGAACAGGCGTGTTAGTTTAAGGCCCGGGAAGGATTACAGTAGGAAGTTTAATTCTCCATTGTTAGAGAAGTGGGCGTGAGGTAAACTTTAACAGCTACAGATAATGGTTTATTTACCGCTTAGACAATACCGTTTCCATGTTACGGTATTAAGTTGAAATATAACAAACACGGGACTCGCTGGTGAAAGTTATTTGTGCGGCCGGTACTAAAGCGAATATGATTATGATGACATTAAGTTGAAAGTTATTAGCAATTTTTTAAACAAACAAGGCTAGGGTAAGCCCGTAGTAGGAAGGTGAATTTTAGGGAGAACAGGCAGTCGGGTCTTAGGTACCGTGTGAATGTTTTTGAGTGTATGGGACCCACGTAGGCCCTGGAGGCCAAGTCGGCCAGCAGTCACGCCCATAAAAGCAGTAGAAACCGAATAATAAGAACAAAGAGCGAGAGAGAGAGTAAAAGAGAGGGGGGGAGAGAGTAAGCTTATTCTGGGCTCTAAGATGAAAGCTTTGTTTGCATTTGAATGACGATAAACTAAGATATACTTGCAATAATATTAAAGGGAATGGTAACGGGAAGGAAAAAATATACTGGGCAGATGTTGATGAATATTAGGATGTGTCAGCCTTCCACTATGGAAACCAAATTATTAATGTAATCATATTAAAAAACCCTCATTTTAAAATGCCCGGCAGTTTATACTTCAAAAAACCAATAATAAATTAGTTAGTTAGTAGAAGAAGTGCCTTCAAGTTTCCAAGCACTACTTGCTATTACAAAAAAAAGGTATAAAGTAAGAAAAGCCGCGTACAGACTTCGCGAAGCATGCGTCGCAAATGGTTCGTCTCGCATGCCTCGAACTGTGTGAACGTGTGTGATGACACTGAGCATTCGCGTCATTCGATCTTGGTTTACAGGACGAGCCGCACGCTTCGTGAGGACGGACATTTGCATTGCGCTCGCAAGCGTCATAGAGGCCGATTGTGGTTGGTTGCTTGCTCAGCTTGAGCATGTGTCGTGTGGGTCACTTGCATAAATGTACAGTCGTTTGCCTCAGGTTGAGGCATGCGAGACGAACCATTCGCGGCGCAGGCCTCGCAATGTCCGTACGCGGCTTAAGATAAAGAACAGCCACTAAACATTCTCATAAATTTTAAGATTAAAAATAGCTACGCTAACATTTAAGTTTTTTACTGGAGCGCTTGGTTATTTTATAGGGACTAACGTAGCTATGAGTATGTACTTACTGACGTCATCTTTATAGTCTCACTCGAGGACTAAATATTTCTTTATTAAGTGGACTTACCTGTAAAAAGGAAAGAGAAATTAGTTAAGTACAAAAGATTTGATGTAGATTATACTATACTACTATACTAGAACTTTAAAAAGAGTGTATAATGGAGGTGAGTTCAGTTTATTCATATTTTAGTCAATATGTAATTAAAGTCAAATGGAAATAGACGTGACTGTTTGTATGTATGTAGTTTGTGTGTAATAATTTTAAAGAACTATTGTAGTACCTATGAGGGTATTAACTAACTTTACATTTAATGTTGGTCGACAGCCTCTGTGCCGTGGCGGTAGTGAACGCAGCGGCTACGCAGTAGGCGCGGGTTCGAATCCCCTCTCAGTGTAAACATCCCATTAGTTCTACCGTAGAACTGTGCAGTAGAACAATCGGGTACAAACGGGTGCAAGTGTTTATATATGCATAAATAAGGGCATTTGCATTGGTCTGGTCGTGCCTCGGAGAGCACGGTAAACCGTCGCTTCGGTCCCGGTTACAATACGAACATCTATGACAGTGGTTACGGATAGTTGCAGCCCTAAAACGTTCAACAACTGGTCTAATTGTAATGCTTCGATATAGCTTTTGTGTTATGGAGGTCAGATGGCAGTCGCTTCACGGAAATATCGAAGTTCAGTCAAATCCGAAGTTAGACTGATAAAACGGGGCCCTTTTATTTTTTCATCTATTTTTACGTGCGGGAAATCCCCACGTATACCCCCCCGGGGGGGGGGGGTTATACGTGGGGATTTCGGAGCCGAAGAGGGAGGTTATGTCGGACTCGAACCGACTAAACCGCACGCCGTCTGTGGGTCGATGTGCTAGGCCGAAGGTGAGGTTGTCATGTGACATATCCCTCGCACCCCGGCTGACCCAGGGCCATTCCTCTCGGTCTGGCCCTCCTCGGGAGGGGGGACCACGCGGTCCCCGACTCGTCCCCGGTATGGGGGGGGGGGGCGCATCGTCCTACGATGCGCGCCGCCGCCGTGGCCTGCTTCTGCTAGGGTGACGAGCGGCTCCCCCCGTCACCCTCAGGCCCGCGCTCATCCGGAGCGGAGGTCGGTTTGCGCCCTCCGACGCCCGAGCCGCCTTAGAACATAAAAACGGGCCCCAGACTCCAAGATGAAAGCTTCAGATGCGGCTGGGATTAACGCTACGATGAAGAAGACAAATTTATTAAATGTTAAGTCGCGGGTGCCAACTAGTTTGAAATAAAATAATCCTTGTATTCTTCACTCCTGTTCCGAACTATATCTAGTTTGTGTCTAGATAGCCCTATATAATAATTCCGTAATACTATTATTTATAATTATCTTACAAAGCCACTCAAATCTCAACGACTTTCAAATGTTTCTTCAATAGAAAATCTGGTCTAACACGCGCAACAATCTCATACAAGTATTAGTTAGCAAGTCAATAAACGACAAAACGATGCGCAGTTCAAACAACGCACGGCTTTGGGCTACACTTAATTAAACGAGCCCACTGGATTGTGCGCTTAGAGATACTGAATGTGACAGTTGCTTTATTAAAAAAAATATTTTAAAACTCGGCTCTTTATGTTCTGTATTTCTCAATAATATTTAACATAGGTGTATCTTATTGACGTCCATGCTAATTAACCTTTACCACCACTTCTTAGACCCTAGTGGAGAAAAAGTGACGCAATATAATCCTAGTTAACAGAGACAGCGAAGAATTTTTATACAAATGGTTGAATACTCTAGGAAATATTAGTGGTAGGAAATGAGGTCGGAGCTCACTGGAGAGTTTTTGTGCTGTCAGTGGGAAAATCAAAGGCTGTTCCTGCTTTGTCTTCTACACTGACGGCAAATTCTCTGTGTTTACAGGGTCGGCAGCACGAGTGTGGCTCCCCTGGTGATACACACGTCCGTAGGCCACGGTAACCACTTTCCAACAGGTGGGCCATGTGCTTGTCTGCCACCTCAGTTGTATAAAAAAGGGTGTAAGCTGGAGATGAGGCTCTGGTGGATACTTTCTTTTGTTAGAGTACCTGTTTGATTTCTACGCCTTTGTAGCTCAATTTGAGATGAACCAAACGTAATGATTCGTAGCACAGAAAGGTCTACGAGAATAGTCATTCTTAACGGTCAAAGGCCTTACGATCGAGAGTGCCCGGGTTCTAATCCTGGCCATTACACTACCGACGTGAATCCACTCCTAACACAAGCAATTTAGCTTAGTTTGAGGAGGTTAGAGGGAATATTGGTATCAATAAACAATGTGGAATAGTACAAGTGTTTTCATTGAAGATGTGTAGCAAGTTCCACCAAGGGCCATCAATCAACAGTATAAGCAATTACGATAATTTCGGGTGCTAATGTTTAAAAAAAGAATAGACCAGTCTGTTGATTTAAAGGAGCTTAAAATTCTTTTTTATTGCTCAATGTAGCGACTGAAGTCTACACAGCACACACATTCGACTGCAAGGCCACCATAATCCTCATGACGATTTTCCAGCCGCATCCAATGCTTGCACTTTGAAACTTTTATTGCTTTTGATCGGTATGCCAGCTTAACAGCTAGTGACTGCCGTCTGACCTCGCAACCCTAAGAGAAAAAGGAATTTAGATGCAGCGATTGACCTGCAAATCCGTAATACAGTGAAAACGCGTCTTAAATTCTGAATGACAGTCGATTTTTGACGCACTCGTAACGTGAGACGATGGTGAATTTGAATTGGCTAGTATTTAAGATAGAATTGGCGGGAATCTAGGACCAACTTAAATGTGTCGGTAATTCGAACGCGTGTAATTACGAAACGGTATGTCACTTCAGAAGAAGGGGCCAGTTAAGATCATATTTGCTTGTAACTTTACAACCACGCTCTTAGAAACACATCCAGAAATGTATTATTTCATTGTCCATAGTTAAGGGTAGGGCTGCAATTTGCATCAAACTTTACGTAAGGGGATGATATGTAGGACTAAGTCAATTTGGTATAAGCTGAGTTGTGGCCGTAGGGGAGTTGCTCAATTTCAGAATAATGAACACAAAATATAATTACTAGCTGATGCTCGTAGTTCTGCTCGCGTGGGTGACGGTTATATTATAAATTTTATAAATTCACTACCCGAAGGGGTAGGCAGAGGTGCTAGCACCCACATTTCGCCAGTTTATGTTTAGGTCCCGATGTAATAGGTGGCTAGCCTATGGCCATTAACGGGGTACTTATAAACCTGCGATAAATACACACAACTTCGGAAAGCACCGAAAAGTCATTGGTGTGTGCCATGGCAAAACCTGGGCTCGAACCCGAGACCTCGTCTCAGCAGTCCATTACCCATACCACTACCTTTTACCGCGACCTTCAGTAATATCTCCGTTTCTAATCAACCTATTGCGATTAAATGTACAACAGATTTTATGTCTGAAGAAGAATTTTAACTGATCATTTATACAGCTGTTTTTACAAGAATTCTAAAATGTCTGGGTTCAGAATCACTAATGTCACTTTTGCCGTTTCTGGCATAGAATAGGACCACTCCATCTCTTCTCGTGGATGTCGTAAGAGGCGACTAAGGGAACACCAAAGGATGGGCAGCAGCGTCCTTTGTGATACCATATTTAACGGTATCAAAATGGTATGGTAAAACCTACTATGGACAAACATTTTAACAAAACCCAAATATATTTCTTTAACATCTTAAAAGTAGGGACTAATTTACATGATATTATAGTAATTATTAATAATTGTGTTTTTGTCAATAACTGAAACACATTTATTAATAAAATTTATATTAATTGTGTTTGTGTAAATGACAACATTTATATTAATAATTGTGTTTGTGTATTCAAGATAAAATTTGTATTTTAATATAGGTACAATTTTTTCACACCCCTAAATAAAAAGTAACAAAATACTTTGCTACAGACGCGCCCAGTCTCCGCCTGCTAATTGGTCCGCAGTATACAGTACAGGTCTCTAATTAGGGCGACCTTTATCAACTCGCTTGATTGAAGTCGTGTCATGAACATAGCTGCCTACCCTATCTACATGATACTTTGTTTACCCTTTTCATTTCTCTGACAAACTGTTACGTCTGCAGTTATTTGTAACATGTATAATATGTTATACTGGCTAATGCTTTGGCTTCGTTCGTTGACGTCGGTTATCGTAAGCTAGAGTAACCTTAATGATTCATTTTTGATCTTACGTATTCATAAAAAATCATCGCTCTGGAGTCGAATTTTTAATTAGACGAAGTAAATTGACAGATTTTAATGTCATTTTGTGAAACAATGATGCCATATTCAATGAAAAGGGATGCATTAAGATCTCCTTCACTCATGCAGCAACAGCACCACCTTAAATTTTCGTGACTTTCTTGACGGATTCAAAGAAGTATCTACGAATGATTTTAGTAGGATTGTCATGATCATTCACTGTATCACATCACTATATTTATTTCATCATAAACTGGCCACCCAGTATACGTCAGCTTGCTTCGCCTAATTAAAAATTCGACTTAATTCCGTTTTCATTGCGTACCTAGAACTTTGATGTGTGATAAAAAAAACCATCGACAAATGATTACCCGCCAAATTTTTTTTATTACTAAGAAGGTTGCAGCGTTTCAAGAAAAATATAACATTCGATTTCAAATGGTTCCAATTAGCTAGAAGTGCAAAACTTTTAGTGTGGCCCATGTATACATCCGGTTCTATAAAAACAATTGAAAGCAAACATAAGGTTAAAGACTCACTAAAATCTTTCTATTAAAAAAAAAACCGCGTCAGAACCGTTCAGTACTTTTGAAGTCCATCACAATCAAACAAACAGACAAGATTTGGCTTGTCCTGCTTTATCTTCTACACACTGACGGCACAGAAACTCTGTTCTAACAGGGTCGGCAGCGCGAGTGTAACGCCCCTGGTGTTGCACACGTCCATTGGCCATGGTAACCACTTTCCATCAGGTGGGCCGTGTGCTTGTCTGACACCTAAGTAGTATAAGAAAAAATATAATCAGGACCTCGATCACGTCAAATAATGTACTTGGTAGACGCCCAGTACGCGTTTTTTTGAGGATAACAGGGTCCTACGGCGGTGGAGATGCTCCCATCCAATCATAGCTTATTTCAAACCAATACGCGCGCCTCATTTCTCTTGCGAACTTTTTTTAAGTGCGACTGGGGCCTACATATATGCTAAGATTTATGCCAGTCAGTACAACAAACGAACTTTCATATCCTCAATTTGAAACCAAATCTTAAACTGAACTCCATATCGCAAGGATCTAATACGTCTTACCCTTTGTTATATAACGCGAGCAGACTCATAAGAGCGGATAACGTCTAAGAATTTAATATAACACAATATGCACATTGTCGTATGGAGATGGCTAGCGGGAGTTATGTGTTGGAGCTCACGTTATGGGGGTGTTTGGGCATGTATATCGCCGAATTAACATGTGGTTTGTGGGCGAGTAACCGTCGTTTATGAGACAGCATCCCACTTATTATACTCATTCTAGGTTATAAGAAGTGGGATGGTGCCTAAAAACTCGTTACGAAGGATCGATTTCATATTGATCGGGGGTATTAGCAAGATATGAAGCAAAAGATGTGTATGAAACTCGCGGTATGGGGTGGTTGAGTTAGTAGATCGTCAAATTATTGTGGCTTTGTGGGTATCTCCGTAATTTATGTGACACTGACGCTCTAGACTAGAATGAGATTCTCATACGTGGGATGTAGTGTTTGAATAAGTTTCGACGGTGTAATACATTTTTTATGTTAATCTTTTTGACAGATTCATATTCGTTATTGTATGGGTATAACGATCTTCGGAAAGTTTATTTGCTATCTGGTATACCATCTAATCAAGTAGTCGCTACTATTACGCCCTAATTCGGGCTTTAAAGGGCAGTGTTTAGATGCAAACGTGACCAACGATTTTATCGTTAACGTATGCAAATACAAAGAAATAAATCGCCATTTAAGTAGGTAATATTAGTAGATTAATTGATACATACTAAAATATCCTGAGATTATGTACTCAGAGAAACAATATTCCATTGGTAGCAATTGGAAGGAAAATCAATTAATCAGGACAGCCTGCGTGGCGTAGCGGTAGTGAACGCGGCCGCTGCGCAGGAGGCGCGGGTTCGATCCCCGCTCAGTGCAAATATTTGTATGCATGAACATAGCTCTGATCGTGCCTCGGAGAGCACGTTAAGCCGTCGGTCCCAGTTGCCAAACAAACAATTATGGCCGTCGTTACGGGTAGTTGGAGCCCTCAAAAAGTCCAACAACTGGTCTAACTGCAATGGTTCGATATCGCCTTTGGGTTGTGGAAGTCAGACGGCAGTCGCTTAACGGAAAATGTCGAAGTTTAGCCAAATCCGCAGTTGGACTGGTAAAAAGCGGACCCCAGACTCCAAGTTGATAGCTTCGGATGCGACTGGGATTAACTCTAGGATGAAGAAGCAGTTGGAAGGAAATGAAGCAAGGTTGCATGGTCCGATATCCCTATAGTGAGATGTATAATTCAATGGTCTAAACGTCTCTCGTACATCACCCTTAGTTTTATTTGTGGACAAGCTAAACAGTATTCTTTTTTTTTTAGAAATCTTGTCTGCTTGATTGTGGTGGACTTCAAAAGTACTGAACGGTTCTGTCGCGGTTTTTTTTTAATATGTCTTGCCATTGACAGCCCAAAATCTCGCCAGTGAGCTCTGGCTACCCTACTCACCGCTGGGAACACAACACGAGGTTATTATGATCGCGGTATTCTGTAGGGCGGCGGTACTTCCCCAGTTGGAATGCTCATTTGGACGGAAATACCGTTGTGTCCTACCTCCTGGTAAACTACGACTATATACGATTACATGTCTATCTGAGTTTGTTCATTCTAGTACTAGTTTAATATCCAATACGGGATTCAAACCTGTATTTTTTATATTACCGAGTTGTAAAACTAACCGTATTAGAACCGAGGACATTTCTTTGCTACATTAAAGTTTGAGAAAGTTTCAACTGTTTACTACCCCCTTTTAGCTAACTAAAATTTTTCATCCCAAGGAAGCGAGCCTATAGCCACGAAGCGGGCACTAAGTCGCCTTCTATGATTCCCACGGCAAGAAATGGGATGGCCCTATTCTTCTTCACAGGGATGCAACGATAATATTGGTGGATATCTGCGTTCTTAGTGGTATTGGTGTGAATAAACATTTTAGCAAATACAAACAATCCATCACTGATTTATTCAACAGATAGATACCAGTTGCTATCTCTCCCGTATATCCATCAGCAGATCTTTGAAGTAATAAAAGCAAGCTATATCTCATCACAGAGTGTTTATGTTTTCGATATAATGTTGTAATGATATAATGCACGCTCAGGAGCAATTATAGTATGTTGAAGTAGGTGATGAAATATTTCATAATATATCCCGTACATAGAAATAGAATTCTCATGTTCATATCCTGCATTTTTATTTATTTGTTTTTATTTTATTTATTGACTCTTAAAGAAGGTTTACAGACTAATAACAAATTCCACTAACAACAATGTGTATCAATATTCCTAACAAGCTCCATTGCTAGCATATGTAGAAATAGAATTCATGTAGTTCTTTGGAACTACGAAATCGATACAGAAAATGTCAAATAACCGTTGCCACTGCCTGCACGGAGATAGGTTTTCGCAACTTTAACAGTGAAATAGAACATAATTAATTGACATTTTTTTTTTTTTTTTTTTTTATGCCACTTAGGCGGCAGACAAGCACACGGCCCACCTGATGGGAAGTGGTTACCGTGGCCTATGGACGTTTGCAACACCAGGGGCGTCACAATCGTGCTACCGACCCTGTAGATACCTTCTAATACCCTTCTTGAAGAACCCCATATTGTAGTCGCTTGGGAAAACCACGGCAGGAAGTTCATTCCACAACCTGAGCGTGCGTGGGATGAAGTTCCTTTCAAAACGCACGGTGCGTACCATTGCCGGTCGCAGTGTGTGAGGATGAATTCCCTGCCTATGGCGAGTGGTGCGATGATAGAATGCAGCGGTGGGCATCATGTCAAACAATTCATCTGAGCACAAACCATTGTATAGGCGGTAGAACACACACAGCGAGGCAAAGTCTCTTCTGAGGCTGAGAGGTTCCACATCGCCTGTGAGTATGGGATTGTCGACGAGCCTCAACGCCCGTCTTTGCAATGAGTCGAAGGGGCCAAGCTGGTATGCAGGCGCTCCGGCAAAAAGGTGACAGCAGTACTCCATGTGGGGCCGAATTTGTGCCTTATAAAGCAGAAGTCGTTGCCCCGCAGTGAAGTACTGCTTCGCCCTGTTGAGCACTCCAAGTTTCTTTGAGGCCAGCTTGACCTTGTCCTCCAAATGGTTGCGGAACTGAACGTCGCTTGAGATGTCGACACCTAGGATCCCAATACTCGAAGAGATGGAAAGTGGTGTGCCCAGGAATTGCGGCGCTACAATAAATGGGGTTTTCTTAGCGGTGAATACACATACTTGTGTCTTAGTGGGGTTAAATTGGACTAGGTTAAGTCGACCCCAATCGGATACTCCCGAGAGAGTAGTCTCGATTTCAGACACAAGTTGTTCGCGTCTCTTCTCCACCTCGAATTGAGGGATATTTGCACGACCCGTGTAACACGTATCCCCGGTACTGTCGTCCGCATAGCAATGAATAGATCCATCAGACAGCATGTCATTGATATGCAGCAGAAACAGCGTCGGGGACAACACGGAGCCTTGTGGGACACCAGCGTTTATGTCCATGCGGTCCGAGCAGCTGCCATCGACGACGGCTTGGATACTTCTGTTGGACAAAAAGCTGGCAATCCATTCGCAAAGTCCCTCGGGGAGTCCGTAGCGTGGCAACTTCGAAAGAAGACCTCTGTGCCAGACCCGGTCAAAGGCCTTTGCTATATCGAGGCTGACCGCTAGTGCCTCGCCCCGACTCTCGATAGCTTGCGCCCATCGGTGTGTGAGATACACAAGAAGGTCACCAGTGGAGCGACGGTGGCGAAAGCCATACTGTCGGTCGCTCAGTAGGTCGTTTCCCTCAAGGTATCCCAGGAGCTGTGCGTTAATCACACGCTCCATTACCTTCGAGAGAAGGGAGGTTATAGCAATAGGCCTGTAATTGGACGGGTCTGTCCTGTCGCCTTTCTTAGGCACAGGATGCACGAATGCAGTCTTCCACGAGGCTGGGACTTGTCTCGCGGAGTAAGAGAGCGCGAAAAGCCGTGTAAGTACTGGGCACAATTCGGGGGCACAGTGCTTGAGCACCATCGCCGGTATACCATCCGGCCCACTCGACTTCCGAACATCCAGGGACTTGAGTTCCCGCCGAACCACCCGTTGCGTGATTTTAATTTCAGACATGAAAGTACCACAGTCGGGGACAATAGGTGGCTCGGCATTCCCGTCGTTCATCGTCGAGTTTGACGCAAAGAGATTACCTAAAAGATCGGCTTTCTCCTTAGCGCCATGAGCTAGGCTACCGTCGGGTTTTTGCAGCGGCGGAAGGCAGGAATGGCAGAAGTTTCCCTCGGCAGCTTTGGCGAGTGACCAAAATGCTCGACTACCGGATGGGTAACGAGTAAGCCGCTCGCCAATTCCACCGATGAACTCAAACTTCGCCCTGGCAGTAGCTTTTTTACTGGACCTCGAGGCGGCATTCAATTTCCGCTTCACTTCAGCTATGTTAGGATCCTTATTGGCAAGTGCCGAGGTCCAAGCCTTATATGCAGATTGCTTGCGGTCTCTAGCTTCTCTGCAAGGCCTATTAAACCACGGCCGTTTGCTCGCTCCTGTTGCGATCCAACGGTTGGGAATATAGCATTCCATGCCCGATAGGATCGTTTCAGCGACTGCTGTTGCACAGGAGCTTGGATCCTTAGAAGTGAAGCAAAGCCGCCTCCACGGGTACGACGAGAAGAATTCTCGCAGTCCGTCCCAGTCTGCCGACTTGTAGTGCCAGACATGCCGCCACTGAGGTGGCCGCGGTGGTTCTGGCCGCGCGAGAGTCACTTGCGCCCGGATGACGCTGTGGTCCGAAGTACCGAGAGGTGCTTCCACAGTTACGGAGTACTCATCCGGGCGCGTAGTCAGCAGAAGGTCCAATAAAGACTCTCTGTGGGTCCCGACATCTGGTTTTCTGGTGATGGAATGCACCAGTTGCGAGAACCCATAGGTCAGGGCAAAGTTGTGAGCAGCCCTTCCCGCAAAATCAGTCCTGTGAGACCCCAGCCACTCCACGTGGTGAGCATTGAAGTCACCCAAGAATACTAAGTCCGCGGCAGGGTACTGCTCAATTACTCTGTCCGCCGACCGCTGCAGGTGCTCAAACAGTTGAGCCGTGCCCAGGTCACCGCTATGAGACCTGTAGACGCACGCATAGATACGGGTGTGGCCACCGTAATCCATACGTACCCATAGTGTGGACAGGTCCCTGTCTTCAAGGCCGTTTAGACGGCGACAACAAACGTCATCCCGGACGTACATGCATACCCCGGCTTTACTCAGGAAGCTTAGGACACTCATAAACGCCATAATCGTCAAAATACGCGTCACATCCATACATTTATTTATGTCATCCTACTAACGATTGTGCCACTTGTCTTGTCTACGGCTGTAGTTGTGATTAGTGGCCAAGAACTGACCGAGTTGATCAGGTTGCACATATGGGCCTCCGTCTTGACCTAACGGATAATTGACAGCCAGGACCGACTATTACCGGGCCCTCCGAAGCACGGTAGTGCTCTGATGAAATATCATCAAACGGTTACTCACGCAAATGGCAACCGCGCCTAAGAAGCTTAAACTAATGATTCTTTACCGAACAATGACCTGGCCACGCGCTCTTACTGATCACTGACCTGTAATAGTACTCGCTGGATTGGTGATCAGTACCCATATGTTGTGTCCAATTGAAAATCGTCATATTGGCGCTGATAGTTGCGGCACGCAGTAGTGAGTGTAATAGGAACTAATACTAATGATAGACAACAATTGTCTTGGAATATAAACGATGGTCCATATGTATCAAATTAACAATGTGGCCATTTTAGACATTCTTTATGGTAAACGCATTAATAAAAATAACGAACAACGTCCATTTGCAAACTAATTGGTTCTCAGTACACTCACGGTGGCGCTTCAAATTGACACAAAAAGTAAGCTGTCCTTTTCTATGGAATAGCCAGTCCAGCTAGTTATAGTGGTCAGTGTTACTGATCCATCGAAGATCTTAGTAGGGCCATAAAATTAACTTCCCTTCTCTTCACAGATAACTAAAGGTTTATTTATCTACCTCCAGTACGTTTACTTCAAACTAATTGATGTTTTGACAAGCAAATCCGAAGCTCCCACATTTGACGGGACATAGGGTAAATAAACAGTTGTAAGGGAATAGTGTCGGTTGAAAGGTAATCGTATTAGCCGGCAATAGGGTACTGAATGACGGTGTGGTTTGATCGTGTTGTCGTTTAATGGAAACTACATTAGGTTGGATAGGTAGAGGGTGTGAAGTAGAGCGTTGTTTAAACACAAGTCTTGTACTGTCAATGGAGATATATTTGGGTAGTTGAAAGTTTATTACGCGAAATTTTAGAAATTCTTTCTTTAGCTGTTTAAACACATATTTTTTTTTTTTTTTAAGAATATTAGCATCCCAAATTATCGTAATTACTAATATTCCCTCTATAATACAGAAATCATATATTAAACATTTAAAGGAACATGTACAAAGGCGAGCTTAACTCAAAATGAGTTCTCCCGCAGCAAACCTTTGAGTTAGCAGAGAAAAATATGGTAATGAAGGGGGATGTGTTATATTAAACTATTTTAATGAATTTTAACGCGAATTATAAGATTATTTATTTAGGCGATTCTCCAGCAATAAGGCGCCCATTATACATTAAAAATAATACATGCTACACTGGTCTTTGCTGGAAATCTATTCATTGGTGTACAATAAAGAATTATTTATCTACACAACTCTACCAATCCAATAGGAAAGCGGTGAAACTGAATATATCTGAATAATATTATGTATACCTTAGCCGCGTGGTTCCCGGCAGAGTAGAATTTGGGCCACTCCTTCTCTTCCCATGTGGTGTCGTACAAGGCGACTAAGGGATAGGGCTGTTAAACATCAGACAGATATGTACAGCCCAGACTCAGCCTCAGATGCATGGCTCGAGTCAACAATAGTGCCCGGAATACGGCAACAGGCTCACCCCGTATTACGTGGGACCGAATACAGATTGGTGAAATGTGGGTGTTAATTCACCTCTGCCTAACCTATATATATATGGATAAAGGCGTGATTATATGTATGTATTATGTATCTCATATCTAAAATTACAAACGACGGACGTTTCACTCGCTTTTTCCGCAACCTAGCCCCTCTAGGCAAGTGGCAATTTATTGACCGGCGTTTTATGGAATGGCGAATGTATTGGATTTGACGCATTTGACATGCGTTAAAGACTGTCATAAACGTCACGGTGACAGAGAGCGGAACCCATGATTTCTGAAAAGCCAGCGAAACATCAGTTATAGATACTTTTCATGGGTTATATGTTTTCTATTTCCTGTCGGATGGACAAAAATTATACGCCTTTAGTCACATTATACGACACCCAAGAGAACGGACGAAGTAAAATTATTCTGCATTGCAGGAAACCCCAAAGAAACAATTAATATAGCTACTTTACTACAAATATTAATTATAGCTGTCGAAATGACTGTATAACACATTTCTGCATACCCCCTTCGGGGATATTAATGTATTTCATTTAGGAAATAAATTAGTACCATAGCGCTGATGCATCGTAATACCCAGTATGCTCGTATGCATGGAAATGTCGACATATGTTGCAAACGACATGCTGCAGATCCGCTCTAATGGCTGTTACTTTGTGACGTCATATATGTGTAATGGCGAACACGTCAAATGTTTAAGATATTAAATTGATGGTGGTTATACTGGAGGAGATATAGTATCAGGAAACACATAATTATAAGGTTACCCTAAGGAAATCAATTGTACCTCAGACCATAAGTTGTACCTAATACCATAATTGTTTTTCCTTAAGTGTAGGTACTTGTATTCCTTAAGCCCCTTCAACTGAGCTAACTTGCTTGTGTTAGAAGTGGGCTTTAACCACTATAACAAAAACATGGGTAAAACCTAGCTAGTAAGAAAATATAATTCTGGCTATTGATAATCCGAAAACAAGTTAAAAAAAATAGGGAAATAGTTAATAACAGCATGAGACCTGTTCAAAATAAAAGTTAATGTGGTTAAAACACTGACAAAAATAATAATAAAATCGCTATGAAGGGGCTGAAATAGCGTGCATATTAAGAAGGGTGAACAATGGTGTTCCACGATTTGCAGCAAAACTAAACCTCCTATCGAAAAAATTAAATAAAATAGTTGTAGGAAATAACAAGGTATACAACTTTTGTCTGAATCGTTTTTCACATTACCTTATAGTTTTAAAACAAAATTGGATAAAAGGCCTTTTTTGGTTTTTTTGTTCATATCTACCGCAAAAACTCTTTTTTTTCCACGACATTTCGTGAAATCGTACCTCTTTATATTTTAAACACGATCGCGTAGCTTTTTATTCAAAATATTTATTTTGACGTCTTATTTTGCTGCTCACACAAAAAGAGACCTTATTTTCATACGAAAATACCCAAGTCAAAAAGTGCGGTTTTTTTTATAAATAGATGCATTGATATTGGTTGAATTGTCTGTTTTAATATATTAAAAAAACAAATGACATTTCTGTGGGCAAATTTTACAAGAAATACAACAAAAGATGAAAATATTAGATTTCAAAAGTCATATTATCGAAATTATTCATAAATCGTCGCTGTTCTGGGAAAACCCAGTAAATCGATAGTTTACTATTTTGAATTATAGGCAAATGAATATTAAGATTAGAAAATTATTGATAAGAAACAGATTAAATTACATTTGTGTATAACGAAATAATTCTTTGTCTCATATTCTAATAAAACCATTTATAATGATAGAATTTTACTCTCAGAGTTTTATTATAATAATACTTTTATACAAAAGGGTACCTATTTACTTAGTTTTCCTTGAAGATATTTATTTGTGATTTATTTGGTGATTCTTTGACTTAATCAAAACAAACTAATTAAAACAATTGAGTTTATTGCTAATACTACCGATTAGAATTAATTAATTTTGGATTCAGGGTGTATTTTTTTTATAATAATATAAAAATAAAATATTAACTGGGTTTTCCTTGCCGTGAAAATATTTAAGAATACAACCTAATTTACTTTAGACCTTGCATTGGATAGTAAAATAATAATGTTTATGCTAAAAGTGAATTTATTTAATGAAAAACAACATTAATTTGACAAAAAAATATTTTACTGTTCTTCCTGTGAAGTTGCTTTTTGAAACGTGGCTTGTAGCCCTTGAAACCCGCCGTGAAACTCCTATGGAATTACACCTTTGCCACAAAATGTAAAGAAACCTTTTTTCTTGCTACTGAGATATTCAAAGGTGTTTTGTAAAGTTGTTTCAGATCACAAGAAAATTGTTTATTTCTTTTGGCATTTAATAGCCAGATTGTAACGAAGATTTTTTTTAAAGTTCTTTTACTTTTATTTTTAGTGCCACAACTATGTCCTGGTTGTTCAGTTTCTACATCCATTGCAAGACATGTAGGTACGTGTGGTAACAGGCTCTCCAAACATTCGAGTTATATCGGACATGTCATAATTATATAATGTTTTTGCTTCTCCTTTAATGTATCAAGCGTTTTATTTTTAACCATCATCATCATCGACATTTAGACGTTATCCAGATTGCACCCGAAATTGAGATGCCCTTGGAGCTCCGGGTCCGCCTTCCTGCTCCTCCTATTCCACTTCACACGATCTTGGGCGTCCATGTCAGTGAGACCATTTGCACGCATGTCGCCCTACACAGCGTCAAGCCAGGAATTTTTAGGGCTGCCCCATCTACCTGGACCCCGCGGGGGCGCCATTGCCAGGTATTTGTTACCCACGTAGCCTGGCTGTTACCGCAAGACACACCAGCGAAGGCGACTCTCTCGCAATTAATCTACTATGTCACGGACATGAAGGCTACCGCGGATGCGAGAGTTCCTCACACGGCTTATACCTGTGACTTAGCACATCCACCGCAGCATTTTCATCTCCAGCAGCTCCTGCTTGTATCGTTCCAACAGCGGCCACGCCTCACAGCCATGTAAAAGGACAGGCCTAATGATCGTCTTATAGACCAGCCCCTTCAACCCGACAGCATTTGAGGATCGCATGTGACGCCAGTCATTGCCCACCACTTGGCCCACGAGACGGCCTTACGTGCCTTGATATCGTAGTCGATGTCACCAGTCACGTAGAGTCCAGATTCCAGGTACTTAACCTGGTCCGTACGCTCGATCAAGTCACCGCCTATGCGGACGGGTGTGGGTACTGTTGAGTTTAACGCCAAGTATTCTTTCTTCGCCACATCTAACTTCAGAACGCCGTTCTCAAGCGCCTCCTTCCACACTTTCACACGTCGCAACAATCTGTTCCTGTCCGCGTCCATCAACGTTATGTCATCAGCATATATGAGCAGCCATGGAGGCTGCTCAAGTGAGTTTCTGATGCCGTCCGACAAAACGTCTTATTTTTAACCATTTTACTTGATTTCCGTCTGTATCATTAGTAATATTTATTAATATTTTGTCCGATAAATGCTTCAAGTCTTTGAATTCGTTGTTTTTAAACTTTTTGTCCAAGTATCTTTCTTTTGTAACGACTTTCTTGGCTTCTTGGATGTTTGCTTCGATCGTGCTCTTTTAAAAACATTACCCAATCTGTCATAGAAAAAATGGCCGTGTTTTTTGGACAAACAGAAACACCCACTAAATATAGTAGATAATGGTACAAGTGTGTAAAGTTTGGTGATTACCGATACCGCTCAGGTACCATTAACACCTGAGTCACCAGGGAAGGGTCTTAAGAGAGCCGAATCAACAAAACACACGTGTATCATAGGACGGTTATCAATACACTTGTAAATAAAAGAATATTAAAATAGATATTTACCCTTGAACTTTTCAGGTAGTAAACATTCCTTAACGTTAAGGACCTCACATCAAGCACATTGTATAGTATATTGTGTTTATATCGGGTAGTGTACTAGGAACATATATCGGTCTCTTTATAACTAGTACTTGCAGACATTTTAATTAATAAATAACTTTAATTTCAACAGTAAAAACGAACTGCGAAACTTTTTGGTTCAGACGGACTGGCGGAAACAATTTGAGTATGTTATCTATGCATTTGCCAGGGCCTAAAAGATTAGGAGTTTTTGAAGTGAAAACTTCTTTAGCGGCGTTGGATGGGTGTAAAATGTTAAGGAAGCGTCAGGATTAGTTGACCTTTGCACCGTAACCGACGACTGACTTCATACAAGATTAGGTAAAGACTATCTACTTTGCAATTTACCATAGATATCGTCGTAGTTTAATCGGTAAGCACTTCGACTGTAAGTTCTTATGGTTTCAGATAGTATCGGGTTCAAATCACCTGGCCTTCAAAAACGTTTTGTGATTATTTTTTCTTTTTGTAATTTAATACTTTTTATGATTATTTTTTCTTTCTGTAATTTATTACTTTTTGTGTTTATTTTTTCTTTTCACAATTAATTAATTTCTTCTGACAGAAAATTAGCAGAAAATAAGTGATAGGTTCTATGATTAGCGCTATATTATAGGTATGGTATGATATGTTCTTTTTTATCATTTTCTATGTATATAACGAAGAAAGAAAAAAAGAAAATGTTTTCACTTCTGCCCCGGCACTCCCAGAGTGCAACCCGTCTTTTTTTTTTTTTTTAGTTTAACGCATCGATATATATGTACTGTTTAACGCGTGTACAAAATGGTAAATTAAATTTACTTAAAGTTTCAAACAGAAAGAAAACAAAAGTTAGGTATATTTGAGTGAAAGTTTTGTTTATCATACACGTACAAGATGAAATGTTGTATTTAAATTCGTTACAAAGGTAATATTAATTTATTTGTTCTATTGAACACGATCTTTTCTGTATCGTCTTTTTAAGAATAATGCAACTCAACCAATAAAATTAAAAAAATAATCTAATGCCACTCGTGATATATATCGACTCGTGGTATCCTTGTATGCCTAATCGCGGTGAGATTAGAGCCATTTAATGAGCAAGTAAATTGAAAAATCTTTATCACTCCGTTATTCATCCACACGCGAAACGGCGACAAGGGAGTAGTTTTTACAAGTAAACATAGCAGACGGCAGCATTGCTGTGCGACATAAGCAAGTACGGCGATTTACCTTGTTTTCGTTGCAGTGATACATTGGTACCGATCAATTAAATACTAGGCGAAAACAATTCATTCAAATTAACTGCTTTTTGTTTGAATAACTTTATATCAGACTAGACTTAAACACCTCATGAAAAATTATTTAAATATTGATAATGCATTAAACCTGTGACTTTTTATCATAAATCTTGAAAAATAGACAATTAAGTCCAACTACATTTTTATCTCTGAGGAAAAATAAAATAGTAACAAAAATCGCCCTTAAAGTAAAACTAGTTAAATATGATTAATGCGTTTTATCGGAGATGAACCCAAGAAAATATGGAATTAAGTCAGGTTACTTTTTTGTAGCTGAGAGATTTACTTACAATCGTTTAGATAATTAGTTTTCTCATTCAGTATCTCCGAAAGTACCTGACTATTTATTTTTTTATTTTCGCAGACGAAAGAGAACGAAAAACTGAGTAGATTGGTAGTGTTAACTCATTTTATGAAAAAAGTTGATTTACTGGGTTTTCGCAGAACAACGACGAAATACAATGGAAATCTCTAGTATCCTTAACGATGTATAAGAAAACTAATTAAAATAATTAAAAAAACTCACAAAAACATAGGTAAATTACAACAATTCAGTACTAGATACGAAGTGGGTGCAAACAAATAATAAATTTATTTGTGCGATTTCCACTAATTGTTTTATATAATTATTTATTAAAATATAAAAATTTAACTCATGTTCTGAACAAAAAACATAAAGTTTTACATAATAATAGTTATTTAGTAACATCTCATAGTTTCACACACGCGTAAGTTCAAAACTTTTATATCGCCAATTGGTTGTAGAGGTCAAATGGCAGTCGCTTTACAGAAAATATCGACGTTCAGCCGCATCACAATTAGACTGGTAAGCCGACCACAACTGAGCTGAGAAAAGGTTCAGAGAATGATGATTGAGGACCAGTAAATGTCTGTGTGTTATCGCATCACATTTGTTTGAGCATCATACAAAACTACTGCACCGACAAAAAGAAAACGAGGCGAACCTTTTTGTGTTCGAAAGCTTATAAAAAGACTTAAAAGAGGTACATTTTTTATCGACATGACGTAGAGAAAACTGCAAGAGAAAGCTAAATCAGTTTATAATAGTCTTAAAGAAAATCTAAATTACAGAAAACAATGAATAGATTTCAATATTCGATTAAGTACCTTTTTGAAAATGTACTGAAAATTTACCAATTTTTGCTTTAGCTACATTTAAATATTATGTAAAAATATAACAATACTTGTAACGGTTAGGTCGCCAATATGTATGGGAAGAAAAATTGTTAAAAATTTATTTCGATTACAGCACTATCCAAAAATAATCTATTTAATAAAAATGAATGTTGATAAGCACTTGACTCGAGAACAGGTCCATGGATTCGGCATTTTTTTAATTTTTTGATATGTCTCAATGATTCCACGGAAAGTTTTAAAAAAAGGTCACACAAACGGGAACAGAGCATTTCACGAGGGTGAAGCCGCAGACATCAGCCAATTTTCTAATGGTTGCATATCGTGTTAAAATTTGATCTCAATCGGTGCAGAGGTTTTGCTGATTCTGAAGCAACAAACCAACTTACTAATTTCAATCAATTCACATCAGCAGGTTATAAGAATGTCCGTCTACTTTAATAACGCATTACCATTTTATATCCAGCACCAAACCAAAATTGAGTGCTAAGAAACTTGGCACCCGTTCAGATCACGGATCTTTTAGCGGCGACACTGCCCTGATGTCTTTTGTAAAATGCTCCATCTAGAGTTTCCTGACCGTCTCGGACTTGGCCAAAGTGTCTCGTTTTATACCTCATAAACTGGCTAAAAGCTATGACACCGCTTTTTGAGGAACTGGTAAGGTGTCATTTTAAAAAGTTAAACCAGATAGGTACTTCGGGCATAACATTCATTGCTAGAATAAACATTATTTAACTATTTTTAGGCATGATTTTCCTCCTCTTCACCTCTTCTCTGCCAAGTCATACTCCGCTGCAAGCCTCATTTGTAAATGAGGCTTGCAGCGGAATATGACTTGGCAGGTATACATACCTGCCGAATAGTTAAACTTCTGTCGCTTAGTCAGACAGAAGTCGCTCTCTTAAAACCCGTTTAAGCCAAATCTAAATAAGGAGAAAGAGCAAGCGGATCTCGACCTCTAAGGTGAGAAAACCTGAGAAGCAACAGAGAACCACCCTTAGAGAATGATGATGGTTTTTTGCGATGGCAAATATAATGTAAAACCCTTTCTGTAACCTTCCCTTATACAGTATGCCTGAGGGAAGAACCGACGTGGCGTACCATAAGGTCAACAAAACACCCGTTCACTCCCTAAAGGTGACCGTACGTGAGGTGAAAAAACGGTACATAACCTTTGATCTAAACCTCTGCAGAGTCACAAGAGACACCATTAAAAAGTTGCAAATCCGGACTAAACTTTCTGTAACAATGTACAAATTTTTTTTGTTCCAATATAGTAGGAAATGAAATGGAGAAAAGTGATAAACTTTTTTATATATTTGTTTGCCATGCTATTAGTGTAATGATATCAGTGAAAAATTAGCAGCACACATTAGTGTGTGGGTGATTATATTATTCCTAGAGTAACCCTTAATACTCTACAAATGATGATCAACATACCAATGTGAGCTACATACACCATACAACATATATGAAAAACGCAATTAAAGAAACAGCACATTGTTATAAAGAGAACGGGAATTAACGCGATCATAGAACAAGGAGTTTAAAAGTTAGAACAGCACATTGGTCAAACAAAGCTTGAGAGATGATTTATTTACCATTGACACGCCAGAAAACTCAACGATCGCAATAACATGAAAAGAAATTTCAAAAATCTGATGAAGCCTTAGAATTTTTGGTCACCCTAACACGTCACAATCGAGCGAGTCCTAAATAAATATAGAATATACACAATAGCTTAGGCACTCTTCAAAAGCGACCTGTGAGACCGAGAAACACTTTGTGGACACAGTTCAGTAGTACGGTACAGACGCGAATATATATTTAATTTTTGTGACAATTGCATGACTTTGGATATAACGGGTTTATTTCTGTACACATAGAAATACATCACAATAAATATAAGTAGAAACAAAATAAGTTACAATGTTTAAAATATAATTTTTTGAATATTATTATTTTGCGCTGTAATCATTTGCACGTGTCTCTTTTGAAAGCCATTTCCATCATAAATATATAGTCATCTTACTTTCTAGTTAGGTATCATTTAATCAGAATATCCTCGACATCCTTCAAAACATGTATCTATTTCTAACTTGTAAATGTTTATCACGTTATTACAATAAATTATTAAATTACAGTACTACATAAAAGATTGTAAATCTTTACCAACACATGTGTTTCCATCCATTGATCTATTTACTATCCTGGATCCTTTTAGCGATGCATGGAAAAGCTTCTATCGAGGCCGTCACTCAGGCTGTTATCTTTTTTGGTATTTTTGGCATCTTTAATAGTTGCATTGTTTCTTTTTGCCACATTTACTACGAGTGAAGTCATATTAAACAGATATCAATAAAACGTGGAGTCCCTTCAAGCTATTCTGCAAGTACAAACAACATCACACTCAAAATGTTATACCACACACACACGTGCATTCTTGTTGAGATTTGGGAATTTAACCACGTCTAAGTAATATTTAAGGAAAACACCCTATTATTTGCTAATTCCTCTAACTAAATCAGTATTTGTGCTACACCCATTGGGGAGCCACAGAAAAATATTAAGGAAAATAGAGGCAAATCTTGAATGAGTCCTAGGTTGGGCGCCAAATGTCATGTAAGAAAGAGTGGGTATATTGAGGAAAATTTAAGTTATATTTCTATCAAAATTTTATGTGTTTCAATGTTGTAAGAGGTTTTTCCCGCAATATTTTTAAAAAGAAATTCGTTCTACTCGCGCATATAAACAGTAAGTCAGAGGTAATAATTGTGTTTTATCCAAGTAAAAACAATGAAACTTTATTTAGACCGGAATAAAACAGGATGAAAGTCGGACTGAGGGTAAAAGAAACCCTTTAGTTTTTACTTTGCTGATTGAATTATGTATAGTTCCCAATTTCATTACCATGCTGATATATTTAATGATTTATTATATACAGTAAGATAAATATGTAAAAGGGTGAGCTTGACTCAGTATTGACTTCTCGCTCAGCAAATCTTCGGGGAATTTTCGCAACTAAAGGTCAAACCCAGTATAAAACACATCAAAAAATAAATATACAATATTGTTACGAGCGTGGGGATCGGTTTAAATAGAAAATGCGAGGACAACCGTTGAAGGCAGGCTTTATTCAGCTTCACTTCAATTACAGCAAAGCGCGTAGAAATTCGAAAACTCTTCCTTACACAACACACAGTCACTTGTATAATCGCACTGTATAGCTTCACACACTTTATCGCTTTGTTCGCTTCGAATACTAGTCTTAGACTAACCGGAGCGGAGGCTGTTAGCTCGCCTTTTATATCGGGCGCGGCCGAGTAGCGAAAGATCGAGAAAAGACAGGTACGTTCTGAAAAAGACAGGAACTTTCTGGGAGGTTCTATTAGGTCTTGTGTCTCTTTCTATTCATTCCATTCGTTCTAGAACAGTGACGTCAAGGCATTCTGTCTCTTTCTAGCCTGACGTCTCGTTCTATTTATTCCATTCCTTCTAGAACAGTGACGTCAAGGCATGCTGTCTCTTTCTATAGTGCCGTCTCGATCACTCCTATGGAAATTTGGCCATATATTGAAGTGGCCAAGCGCCGGGCGTAGCAATATTAAGGTAAAATAATGTTTACAGAATACAACTATGTAACTAAACTTTTCCTACGAAAAGAGCTATCAAAATTCAGATCCCAACTCGCAACCTCGAACCTAAAAAGAACAATGAATTCATTCACACTTTATTGTCCTTTTTTACTTTTGGGAAATGAAAGGACAAATTGTGCAGAAAGTTATGCATATTTGAATAGGTACTGAAGAGCATTATGTTCTTGGGTCTATGCTGAACTACCTTCATATTTTGTTTACAATATACTGATACTATGTATGGTTATGGATGAACTCAAGATGGGTAACTCAAGATATAGTAATAACGCTAACAGTTATCTAAACCTCACGATGGAAGTACTAAAACTAATACAAGTATGCTTATTTTAGAAAATTTATTGGAAAAGCCGATAATTTGGTTATAATTATTGAAGAACTATTCGGGAAAATCTTGTAAGCTAAAAGGCTCTCAGTTTCTAACATATTTCATGCTTAGCCAAATTCGTAGCTATCCCCTGAGGTATACCAAAGAGGACCTATGAATATTGTAGATTTTGTTTAACATGCAATTAAAAGTCCAATCAATTATTCAGACTAGGTGACATAGTAGTAGCGAATGACATGAGATATATGTCCATTAAAACAGATGGATTTGAGTAGAATTATAATAATGTATATAACTTTTGAAGTTATAACATTGACTATTCACTACTATGATTCATAAAGAATGAACCTATTTCGAAACGAGGCCTTACCGTATTAAGCTCTATCCTGTAGGCAATATAAAAGGAACCATAACTAAGCACCAAGATTTAAGTAAGAAACGCTGTTTAGAATACGAGTATCTCGATGTTGAATAAGAAATTAGTGCCTAATTACGCGACTCCGTAACTGAAGACGAAATTAGACCCAAAATGGATCCTCCAGCGAAGGATTTTTAATTGTAATGTTTATAAATATTAATGAAGTACATCTTGCACGTTCATTTACATATTTTACAGTCTCATCATCGAAAAGGCCGGATATTAAGCCAAAATGAGGACGAAATCTTGGATTTTAGATTTTATTAGCTTGCCTTTGCTTTCAATGAAGGTTGGTACAGGATAAAAGGAAATTTAAGTAATAATACATTTAACCTGCTTACAATCAAAGGCTATTCAAATTCACGGTTTATAAAATTAAGAAAGAGTGTCTTGTATTTATAGCTTGTTTCTTTCTTTCTCGATAAGCTAAATTGCTTGAGTTAGGAATAGGTTCATGTCGATATTTTTAACACCAGTATTTGAAACCGAGACCTCTCGATCGCATGTCCGACTCACTAAACTACAGACGCTTTAGATCACTAGTTGTAAGCTGTAAAGTTAAGCAACTGAAGGTTTAGAAGACAAATACGCTTATTGCAAACTTTTTTACGTTTAAATATGAACCCTATATTGATGGTTTAAAAGACAAATATGCTAATTTAAAATTTTGTACTTAGAATGTTTGTCTTCTGGCAAGAACATCGAAATAGCAATGCAATTGGTTACTAGCTAATATTTAGTTCTAAGCATGTTGTTCCATATCATGACATAATTTGACAGTTTGTTTATGCAAATTTTCATACTTAACAATGTTAAAAGGCACTTAGGCTTCATTTTATATTCCGTAGATGATATTCTTGCATAAGATTATTAAATTTGCTATCTAACTGGGTTAATGTTTACTCCTTTTTGAAGCTTCAAGATAAGGAAAATCGTGAATATTTACCCCTTAATGCCTTGATAAGGTATAGAAGATATTCTTTCGTTTTATATATTTCTTTATGAACGAGCTTGTATTACTTACTTTTATGACAATTAAATATTAACACATCAAGAAAAAAAGGATGACTGAAATTAGTGAAGGCAAAACGATCGGTTTAGTCTTGATACCCCCGATAATTTTTGTATGTATAATTTTTCTATATGATGTATTATATTCACATGCTCGAAATCTTAGCTTGAAATAGAAAATTTCTCTTTGATATTTATTTTCGAAGACAATCGTAATATTCGTAAATATTTGAAAAGACACTTGATCAACGAAAGATGCAATTTTGTCCGGAATCCCAGTTTAAAACACAAAATTGTTAAATACTACTTCACTAAACCAACAGTTCATATCAGTTGAGATCATATCAGAAAAATCAGACAGAAAGATCCTGATGTAATCTTTTGTGATCTTCAAGTATTCATCAGTTTATGATCTTATTCCTTTATTGCACATTTTTTTGGCTACTTTATTGTATTTGTGTCCATTATGTGGAAAAAGTTCTTTTTTGTGCCAACATTGCCTGCACTGTATTTCATATTTGGCAAGGGATACGTTTTTTATTGGTACAAGTTCTATAAGCACCAGCCTATTAGCTACAGTTACAACCATAAAATAAAGGAAGAAAAGATTTATTTTAGTGTCAGTAAAAGAAAATGGGTTTAATAAGTGCAAAGTATAAATACACTATTATAAAGATGAACTTTGTTCATCAGTCACATCAAATATAAAAATGTTAATTTAAAGGGAATAAATAAAATAATGGTATACGCTGTTTTGATGGTAAGCTGAAGGCAAAGTCTCAGGTAAGAGGGTCACCATTACTTACACGTACCATGTTAACAATGGCGGCACTCAGCTTGACGGCCTCATCAAAATTGTTAATTCGCAGTAATAACTAACTCTCCTAACAGTAAACCTAAGCTTAAAAGGATTCAGTTGGACTCATGGCAAACTTTTATACAATACTAGCTGACCCGGCGAACTTCGTACCGCCAATATTTTTCCGCCCGCGTGGCGTCAGATCCCGTTCCCGCTGCATCCTCTACTATATTCAACATGTAGTATACATATAAACCTTCCTCTTGAATCACTCTATGTAATAAAAAAAACCGCATCAAAATCCGTTGCGTACTTTTAAAGATTTAAGCATACAAAGAGATATAGGGACAGAGAAAGCGACTTTGTTTTATACTATGTAGTGATTACTCTGACATATAAATAAATAAAAAAAAGGAAATCTGTTATGGCTCGGGCAAATACCAGCTAAGGCGCTTGGGAAAACAGACTAATAAGCCAAGAGGCTAATCAGCAATGATGTGCCAGTTGAGTCTTGGCTCCTAATCATAAAAAAAGAACATAAAATAAATACTTAACTTTAACAAATACATAAAAACACATGAAAATAAAGAAAAACGACAAAATGGTGAATATCAAGTCCTCTAGAATACAGCTCTTCCCGGTATATTAAATTTTCTCGAAGCATATTCCATAAAGCTATTTACCGACATACTTTCATTACACTTTCGGGGAATTCATGTGTAATATTTCTGCAAGCACGTAAGTTCCCGTAGGCTGGTCACGTCACTAGTTTTATTTAGCAGTGTATCATTGAATCTTTGCTTTGCATGGGTGGAATATCTGGGGACTTATAAATCGCAATGTAACATGTTCAGGGCTGGCACTGGCGAGTTTTAAATGAAATTGTGTAACTTTTTCGATGACTTGAAGTTGCTTGTAAGGGGACGAAGTTTGGAGAATTTCTTTTTGATGTAGAACAAAGTATGCTGAAGTATTCGACTGAAGTGAATATATTAAACGCTTGACGCTGTCACAAAAAGCAATCGTGCTTTTCAAAGGTAACAATAACCTTCAACACAAAGGGTGACTTCCCTAGACAGCCAATAAATTAACGAATAAATTTATGAGTATTTTGGAATACTTTTAATGCACCTATACAAACAATAACTCAATATATTACTCAAATATTTGCATTTAACAATAATTTACAGAGAGTGTCTACTTGCCTTTGAAAGATTATTTAGTGTGTACCTAAATTTTATTTAAATATTATTTTATTGTTAATAGACATGTCTTTGATGTCCTTTACTGTCAACCCTTTGAATTATTATCGAGTTTAGGTAGGTGTTATTTCAGCGATAGTTCGCGAAGGCAATTTTGGCTTTAAACAAATTTTCGAAAATTGTATAAATAAAATTGAGACGTTGGCTTAGTGCTCGTAATTATGAGACTTTTGCCTGCTTGCGACCTTCTTGAGATCCCTGGTTATATCATAATTAAATACATTCCCATCGATGTTATTATGAGGCAAAACTGATTATATTTGTTTTGCACATCGGGCGATCAGAAATCCGAGTTCAACCCGGGTTCGAATGAAATCAAGAAAATTTGTCTCCATGATGATCATGATCAGACGATCGGAAATTATATAGATAGACTACTTTTGACTCAGGGAATTAATACCTGTATATTATATAAACTGGAAGAAGAATAGTGGATAAGAGATATGTCTTTCCATTGTATCATTGTAACCTCATTGAATCGTTACGTGATATCAAGAGGAGTGTCTAATGATCCACAGATGATTATGCAATAGGTACCTACGTCAGTTTTTTGTAAAACATAAAACACAAAAAACTAGACGTGTCCGTGAACATTATGTATTCGGAGTTCAAACACCTATGACCTACACGTCACAGAGGGTCAGTCCAATTATCAAAACCGGTTCAATTGATCATAGTGGCAAACAAGTATACGACTGACGAGGGGAGAAGCACGCATGATGTCACCCTTTTCAAACGTTAACATGAAAAACAGACATTTAGACTTGTACTAGCGAGAAATGATAATAACTATTACCCGAGTTTGAAGCACCCAGCTTTGTAGGAGGTAGGACGCGACGGTATTTCCGTCCAATTGAGCAGTCCGACTGGGGAAGTACCTCCGCCCTACAGAATACCGCGGTCATAATAAACTAGTGTTGTGTTCCCGGCGGTGAGTAGAGTAGCCAGAGCTCACTGGAGAGTTTTGTGCTGTCAGTGGGAAAACCAAAGGCTATTCCTTCTTTGTTTTCTACACTGATGGCACAGAAACTGTCTCGACAAGCACACGGTCTACCTGATAGAAAGTGGTTACCGTGGCCTAGGGACATGAGCAACAGCAGGGGCGTCACACTCGTTCTGCCGATGCTGTTACTACCGAGAGTTTCAGTGCCGACCAATAGAAGTCAAACAGAACAAGACAAGATTCAGCTAGTTCAGGGTAGAATTTTACAATTTAAAACTAAAAGAGTACACATATCTTTAACCTAAGACATGAGAGATAAATGAGGCCCTGGTGCACGTAGGATTGCTTTGGAATAATCTATGCTTGGTGAATGTGAGCTCATCCACCACGGTAACACTCCTTGCAATCCTCAAATGACACCTGAAAAAATATGTAGTGCGCATGTAGAAGGCATTTTGAGCACATTTTAGGTCCAAAAGTATACTCGTAGTTCGTAGTTGGATGGTACCCGCATAATTCATAGTATTTTACTGTTCAGAGTACTTGATTTTATTTATATATACATGCGAGCCTCGAGTCTCACAATCCTCAAGAGAATCCTTCTGTCAACATTCGTTTGTAAAAAAATGGTAGATTTTTTTTCTTTTTGCGCGACAACCCTAAAACTGTGCATAAGTAAAGGGAACCTTTTTATTCTCTTCGGGATTGATTGTAATTCTTCCAGACGTATTTATGTATTGGCTGATAACGTATTTATTTATGTCGAACCTGTGTCGGCCAGATTGCCAAGTTATTTTATTATTACTTAGGTACCTACACACATTTTCGTAAGTTACAGATTGTGATATTGAATTAATAAAGATTGTTCAAGAGTCTCTTTCGGTATATACACATTCCCCGAAGACTTAGGTAAGCCTATATATATTAGCTTTGATTTATTTGGTCCTACATAAGTAAATTACTTTCCTCAGGGACTGAAATAAAACTACATATTTTTAAGAAATTCTTTATCTATCAGGTAAATCAAAGGTAATGTATATACAGTCAGCATTAAACCGATCTTGATGGACAAAAGAAAATAATCTTAACGCCTCGGTTTCCCCCTGCCTGTCGAGTGATTGTTCTGATATTTGGTGCACACCTTAAGTTCGGTCAATAATACAATTTAAATCAATAAAACAGTTTAATTTGCTCTCAATACTCGAGTTTTAAAATCATCTTTAGACTTCGTAATCAAGATATTTGTGACGCTGACTGTACTGACTCGTGTTAAATAACAAAGTCCCTATTAACTGAACAAGATGTAGGCACATAACAATTTATTAGTATAACAAATAGGACTATTAATATTATCACTCTGGAAGTGTGCCTCCAGTCCTGTAATAATGTCTCGTAAATACTACTAATTACGCTAGATTACGATGCTGTAAGATCCTCATCTGTTAACACAACTTTGTTCTTGTTAAACAGATGTGAAAACCACGTGTGAAGTTTTTATTAGGTATATATTATAACTAGCTTTTGCTCGCGGCTCCGCCCGCGTGGATGTCGGTTATCGCGAAAAAACATAGCCTGTGTCATTTCTCAAAGGTCTTATCTACCCCTATACCAAATTTAATCAAAAACGGTTCATTAGTTGAGACGTTAAAGACGGACACACACACAGACATTTTCCCATTAATAATATTAGTATGGATTATTTAAATTGTCTTCATATATTTTAGTTCTTACTAATATTATGAATGTGTTAGTTTGTGAAAAAATATATGGAGTAACAAACACGATCACGCTCTAACAGCTGAATGGATGTAGCTGAAAAGGGTTACACGGCTTATTGAAAATCCAAATGAGGTCTAAACAACGGGATCCGCTTTAATATAATGCCACAGGTCATTATATCGAACTTGGACCGACTAAAACCTTACGTCGCATTGGGTCTGTAGTTATTAGAGGTGAGATAGCCATTGAGATACTTATTCTAAGGCACCCTGGCCGACCCAAGGCCATCTCTGGTATCGTTGATAATTATGTTTATTGTCATCCGTATCCCATAACTTACGTTACAAAACGATATGACAATGGGAATGCCGACGCAAAACTAATTGTAGATGGCAGCAGCAAATGAGCAAACAGCAATAACAAACTCATAGCTGTCAGATTTGAAGAGACAAACAATGAAATCTACGTAGATGACAGCTAACATTGGCCATTACGAGGCGCCCTCTGTAGGGATAAGAGCGCAGTCGGCATTAGAACTTGCGACTTCCACTTCTTTACGCACAAAGCTACACTTGAAACTATAACAAAGTGTGTCAACAATCAAATTCAGAACCTATTGGTATTCAAATTACGTTCAAGTTCCTATAGCAGTAAACATCACACAACCTAGTTATTAGTGCTTCCAAGTAATTCTATCAACAAAAGGGTAGTTTCAATAAGTGGGTAAGTACAATTACCTATAACGTTTTGTTACGTAGTAATAACAGGTTATTTTCGACAAGTAATCGTTGAAAACGATGGCTTACTTTACTATTATTTGCTTATATTAGGGTAAAGAAAGAACAGGACAGGATACTGAATAGTAGATATTACAGGTTTAACGGATGATATTGATGTGTAAGATCAGAGTTGTATTTCAACCAGAGGAAATCTGTTGAACTAAACCTATTTCTGACGTTTAACTCAATTTCATTCGATACTGAATGAATAAATGAACGAGTGAATGCAGTTGAGATACGATGTGCGGTAAAGATAGCTGCGAGTATGGGAAGAAAAATACCTACAGACATATTACTATAATGGTGCGGTTTTAAAGTAATTGTTATTGAGATATCCTGGAGTACTAGGGAGCCTGCGGAGCGGATAAGGGAAACAAGCGACGTCTGTTCACAGCTGATTTATTGAGAGACTGCCTTAGCCTAAGCAAAAACAATGATACCCTCATAATCTTAACTAAATAATTCTGCAAGTGTACCTACATCACAGTTATAATAATGAGAATTTAGAAGGCAATGCTAAGGTGGTTTGGGCACGTAGAATGATTGAGTAATGAACGAATGACATACTTCTTAAGAATCTTTTTGTTTTTCCTGAAGTGAAATTACACAGAGCAAGCGGCCTATGAGCTATTGCGTACATTGAACCAATATCATTATTAAATAAGTTTGCACTATAGAAAATAGCCGCCGCCAAATATTCATAACTACTACACTCCTAATTTCTTTAATAGCTCGACTATTTCTACGGAAAACGTCTCCTAGTCTATAAAGCCATCTGGTTTACAAACAGTCTAAAGCTTTCATCTAATTACAAACCACAAATAAATAACTAATCGCCACTAAGTGCTGTATATAAAATAATATTCACAACATTTCATTTTAGTTTTATTTTTATTTAACACGTGTAAGATGTCATGTTTTGGCGCTTTTAGTAAAAACAACAACATGTATTTAAAAAAAAACTAGTGACTGTCTACTGTATGGATAGTAATGCGTCACTATTTACATTAGAGTATTAAAAAAGTACACGAGACCATTTGGCACGATTGACAATATCAATAAAAGTTTAAAGTACTTCACATGTTACAGTCAAAACAATAATTCTGACAAAAGTATGTTTGACTCGAGCGAAAGTCTAGACTGTTATATTTTTACTAGACTAGCTTTTGCCAGTAGCTACGAGAATATATCCCCATGTGCTATTTGAGACTATAATCTACTTGTGTGCCAAATTTTATCCAAATCCATTCAGTAGTTTGTGCGTGAATAAGGAACAAACATCCACACATGCTAGTTTTGTGAAGCGATTGAGTATCCAATGAACACTTCTTACTTTATGTACAGCTATGGGGTACCGATTCTAAAAAATATCTTTAGTATTACTCAAAATAGAATAGATGGCACTAGTAGACTCATTTAAAGAAATGAAAAAGTTAAAACGCTTATTTGCTGACTTAGAATCACAGAAATTATTACAGAACATAAACACATGATAATGTAAGCATGTAAGCATATGAAACTCATTGGTAATGTAATAAATAAAGTTAACGTGACAATTGTGCAATTTATTTATTTTTGTGCTAGATGGCATGGTACATCATGTAACTTTTATAATTAGTTCAGAATCTGGCAGAATCAATATAGATTAGAATGTTTATAGTTTTATTCAGTCATACTCAATAATGTCTCAGTGTATATTTTATTTTTGATAAGTTAATTTTAATACTAAAAATTAGAAAAGTTTATCATAAAAATGTCGCCATCCAGTTATAACTCCTGAACTAAAAAGCTGCCTGCCTGCTTTTCGAAGTTACGAATGTAACCATTTTTTGTTCCCGATTGTGCATCTGTTAAGAATTATATTATTTTATCTGTGGGACAGCTTAGCGAGATAAACCAATGCATATAAAATATTATTCTCTTTGTAATTTCAATTTTTATCCTACCAATATTATAAAGTGAAAGTATTTAAACATTATTAGATGTCTGTTATTCAATCACGCTCGAAAGGTTAAACGTATCTCGCTAAAATTTGATACCGGGTAGATTATAGTCTGGAATAGCACATAGGCTATGGGTTCCCATGGGTAGCTGGAATGGAATCAAAATTCCAAACAAACGGATCATTTTAAATGATTCTGAAACAATGCCTAATATCTGCCACCAAAACTGAGGGGAGCATCAGCCGCACTCGCGCGACTGATGCCCAACATCAGGGGACCCAACGCTCCCTACAGGAGACTGTACCTAGGGATCGTGCGAAGTATGGCCCTATACGGGGCCCCCGTATGGGCGGAAACCCTGACGGCCACCAATCTGGCTAGATTGCTGAGCCCGCAGAGGGCGATGGCCGTCAGGGTGATAAGGGGATACCGCACGATCTCAGGTGAAGCGGCATGTCTCCTAGCCGGGACCCCTCCATGGGACCTGGAAGCGAGAGCCCTTGCGTCTCTGTTTAAATGGCGCAAGGAGGCGCTGGAGCGGGGCCAAAGGCCTACGGCTCGAGAAATCGAGGCCCAGCGGTCCCAGCTCCACCAGGAAACCGTGGAGACATGGAAGGTGCGACTTGAGCAACCAAAGGGGGGAATCGCCACAATCGCGGCCGTCAGACCGGTCATGGACGAGTGGCTGGAGAGGAGACATGGTGCTCTCTCCTACCGGTTGTCACAGATACTTACCGGGCATGGTAGCTTCGGTAGATATCTGTGGCGAAGACACCGGGAAACCACGGCCGAGTGTCAGCACTGCGAGGACCGCAGCGACGACACATCGCTCCATACGCTGGTGGAGTGCACAGCGTGGGCGGAACAGCGCCAGGTCCTCGTGGTGGGTCTGGACGTGGACACTCTCTCGCTGGAGACCATGGTGCGAGCCATGGTCTCCAGCGGGACTAAGTGGGACTGCGCTGTCTCTTTCTGCGAACAGGTCATGCTCGCGAAAGAGGCGGCGGGGCGGGAGCGGGAGAGAACTCTCCCACCCGAGTTCCGCAGTCGGCGGCTCGGGCGCCGCCGACGTGTCTTCGCCGAAGACCATCGGCCTCCGTGACCGGGGTCCTGAGGACGGTGAGTGGGCTGCTCACCGTTCTTACAGAAGCAGGCCCATGACGGCAGCGTGACGTGAGATCACGCACCCCCCCCCCCAATAAGCGGGGTGACACCCGAACCCTCCCCCCCATAGACGCGGGAAAACACCCGAACCACCTAGGTGAGGCCGCAGCCGTAGGTCTGTTGGTGGTCCTGGGACATCCTTCCGAGGGCTTACCCGGGGCTACCAACCGCAGACTATTAGGCGGTACGTGAGGGTTTTTTAGTCGGTAGGTGTCCGGCATAGCATCCATGAAGGATTTTCCCTCACGTTAAAAAAAAAAAAAAAAAATGCCTAATATCTGCCATCACTTATAAAAACAATTCAGTCTAATTTGCGCTATAAGATACTCACAGATTTGCTACTTGTAAATCGAGTTGTAAAAAATAAAGACAGTTGTTGTTTAATTATTTTGAGCCTAAGCTAATAATTGCTTGGAAATAGGTCGATGAAAATAGCTCAAAACTCGGCCTATCGAAGACATCAAGAGACTATCTAGACAATGGACGAAGATTACTAAAATACTGCGAATAAGAGGCCGCAATTGGGTAGTCTTAAGCCCGTACCAGATTTTATAGAATTCCTTTCATTTAATTTATTATGTTCTTTAGAGAGATTAAATCCCTATAATTAAAATTTTAGAAATAAGGGAATGATTACTTTGAGTGAAATTCGCTATCTCCAGTATAAGTAGCACTCCAGTAAGGTTGCAATCTGTCTTCGTGGCGCAGTAATCATAAATTAATATCAATAACTTCTGTACATCTGTACGGTGAACAGAAGATGCATCTTGAACGGGATCAGAAATCCACGCGGGCGAAGCCGACGGCTACAGCTATAGTTGCTAATAACTTAAAGTCGATTTTTTTATTAGACGAAGACAATTGACAGCAGCTAATTTCACTTTGTTAAACAATGATGCCATATTCAATGTTTTAGTGATACATTCAGTTCTCGTTCACTCATCGTCGACACTCAATTGGGTATGTTCCTGTAATTAAAATAATATTTTTTTTTTGTATTTATTTATTTGAAAGACCAACAGCCATAACATAGGTAAAGTGATTGAAATTAGTTACATACAGCCAATTACAGGTCCTCACTGATACAATTCAGACTATAGTCAAAATGCGGACTAAAAAGTTTGTGTCACATTAAGCTGAACTTATTATAGTAGTTTATGATACTGTTGCATAATAAGGGTTCTTATAACACGAGTGTGTTTTAAAAAAACGAGCCGTAGGCGAGTTTTTTTATAGTATCACACGAGTGTTATAAGACCAAGTTATGTACAGTGTCATACACTACTTTATCTACTCTCATACTATAATACATAAACTAATTTATTTTACAAACAAAACCCAACTTTGTTTAATTTAAATGTATAGAACAAAAAAAAAAAAATGTTCGCGCCAAGGCGCAATCATCGATTGCGCATGCGTGTTTCTTTTTTTTTCCCGAATCGGCGGATTCTTTTTTTAAAGTAGAGGTTTGGTCCTGATGGAGGTTGTATAGGTGTATCGTTATGATTAAAAAGTTATTTTATGATATAGGTGTCCATACAAGACCTGTATCGTAATGAAACTTTTTTTTTGGCCTGTGCGTAATGTTTGTCATAAGAGTTCCGATTTCAATTTTATAATCTTTGTATTATAGTATCAGAGTAGATAAAATTAAGAATGGTAATAGAGAGATTAGGATAACAGTTGCGTCGGTTCTTATTTTACCGTTTCTATTTATTTTTAATCATCCATCCAACCTATAATAGTAAATGACTTCACTTTTAAATATTATGACGTCACAAATAAATTTTTCACACAACTTTCCTTTTAACTAACCGTTTTGACGTTTAGTAAAAAGTAACAATTTTTTTTTCTTTTGTTTTTTTTTTTCTATATTTGCCTGTCAAATACCCAAATGTCATCACTTTCTTGACGCAGTCAAAGCAAAATCATTTTATTAAGATTGTCATAATCATTCACTTTGTCACAACACTATATTTATTTCATCGAACATTGACAACCCAGTAAACGTCAGCTGACTTCGTCTAATTAAGAATTCGATTATAGTAACAATCTTTGATTCGACACTTAGCGGTTAGTAAGACAGTTTAATGATATAATCCTAAGATATAGGATTACAATTCAAATCAATGTAGATTAAGGATTCGCTCTATAACCTCCATTATGCGTATCGATCAGAGCAATTAGGGACAGGTACGGTTGGTCAAATGACAATGGTGACTCATAAATTACATGGAAACGATGTCAGACATTGCTTCCATTCGTGTTATATTGACTGAATTATAATGGTTGTTAGGTCGAATGATAAAAGTTTTGAGAATGAACTACTTGTTTAATGCCTACCTTTTGAGATGATTTTGAATAAGTAAGGCTTATTAATTTCACCTATAGATAGGTATGTTAATTTCACCTGTGTAGATATAAATTGTGAAGTGCCAACCTCAATTTTTAAAGTTATTTTACTAATATTGAAATACATACTTGAGTTTTGTTAACTATTCTAATCCAATAATATTTTTTTGGCATTATTGTCTATTTGTTCGCGAAGGAAGCAAAAACAACAAAACAGATTTTAAAGCAGTTTTTTCTAGTTAAGCATTAGTTAATTCTGTACATTGGAAATATAAAAATACTTGGGTTATAACAAATTGACAATTCTTATCCATTAATAATTCATGGGTATTTATTATCCATTCATATTATTGTGTGTTTATACTTGAAGGACAACCAAATTACGGAACGTATTTTGATGCGACTTTTTTGTCTCTTTAATGATAATAAAATTTAAATATTACATTAAAACAAAACTAAAGCTTATAATTCATTAAAACAATACTGTAAAAAAAATATCGAGTGACTTTTGCGCTATATCATTGTCATATTATACGTAATCATAAAATATGAACAAGGTAAAATCGGTACTATATCACTTAAAATAAGGAAACTAAAACCTTTCTACTAATCTCATACTAAATGTATGGGAGTGTTTAATGTCTAAATGTTAGATACCTCTCGTTAGATTTTTAAATAGTTTTTGATGTAATTTTACTCATTATAATCCGCACGCTGAATGATGATCCGTATGACAGTTCGTTAGCGCTTAACATTGTACTGACGTCCTATCACATCAAATCCTTTAGAGGTCCATTAAAAAGACGAAAAAATCATATTTGTGTACAATTGTAAATTATAAAAATGAATATTAAGAAATTATTACGTAATGTTCGGAAATAATAGAAAAAAACTCAATGCAAATGTACATGGTACGTGCTGCAAAAGTTACGTCGTCAAGCTGTTATCGACTAAGAAGGACATATCGATAATTTGTTGGAAATATAAAACAAATGCTTTGAGTTTGTATTTTATTTATATCAATCTGAATCTGATACAGGGTCAATCGGATCTTCAAAATCTGAGTCTGAACTGCAGCTATCCGTGACGTTTATTATTAACGGTTGGTCAATGATATTGTCGTATTGTACATCTCGATCCCAGTCAGTGTAATCCAGCCAGCTAATTATGAATTCTTTAAAATTCAATTCAAAAAGAATTTTAAATTCTTTAAATTATGCAATTTGAATAAAAATTAAAGTATAGTAAAATAAAATATAATAAGGCTGTTACTTTTTTATCTAGTGTTTTATGTCCATCAATGCGCGTAGTCTTTTTTTCAAAATAAATAAATATTGCTTATTATGTTGAATGACCTGGCTGAATGACATGACATTTGCCTGAAAAAACAGTATTTTATCGAAATTGTTTCGCATAACTAATACAACTGTCAGTTGAAACGTCATAGGGATCATGATTCGGCGTGCGGAGTATAGGTAACGTACTTTCGATATCAGTTTAAAGTTTTTTGATATCTGTAATAGTTACGGAATAATCGCCTGGACACACTTAACGATTACACCCTGTATTGTATTCTGTTTCACCTGCAATCCTTTCTCAGGTGAACTAGAGTAGGTAAAGCAATATTAAGCGCTCGGCGTGCAAAATTACAAAACACACATGTTTTGTGCAATGTGTTGTACAACATAATTAATGGATATGTTATATCAATAATATTGCAGACACTACAAACACCTGAAAAGTATCACAGTTGTACAAATTTTGAATGACGTCATTGTGCGCAAAGAAAAAGGTTTATGACCAAAATTTAGTCAGTTTTATAAGTATCGTCACAGAATGGATAATAGTACTAGTATCGTCGAAATGCGCAATGATTAACAGAACAATATAATAATTTTCATTTCCATTTTATGAGAGTAAGTATATACTCTCATTATAGCCAACATTCAAACCTCAGACCTTTCAAACTCCCTCACCACTAGGCAAACAATGCGTTTTGGCCAGATAACCAAGGAGAAACCCGCTAAGGATATTATTCTGTTCAGAAACGAGTCTTATCACAATTGCAACGTGTGTACTTTGACAGACTTCAATTGGTTAATATTAAGAAAGTATATTATTTTGTCCCTCAGTATTTAGACTATCAAGTAAATTAACAATCGTACTCCGTACCATTGCACGGTTGAGGCAAAATATCTAATAATTAATATTTTACGCAAAAATGTCGCGTGTGGGCTTTGATGTGGCTTCCTGCTTACACTGTCAGTTATTAATAAGTGTCATACTTCTTTTCTTTAAAAATGTAACAGCTTCCGGCTCAACTCTGTCAAGGTGGGAGTGGTCCATGCAACTCTCTTGACGTGTTCCTCTAATTAACATAGCAGTTTCAGAATCGGCAAAATGGACGAAAATTCGTTTCTGATACTGGTTGATTGTCTAATAGTCGTTCGGAGACAATGTCTGGTGCAGGATTCAATGCGATCTTATTAATAGACGAGGAGGTTACCACCAACTAAGCGATAAGGTCAACGGTAACCCATTAAAAACGGTAATTTTTTGAAATCACCAATTTAACACCTACGATACTAAATTAGTACTTGGGAGTATAGGGCTCCATGGCACAGATTACCTAAGAGTTGGAATACCTAATATTTACCCAATAGTTGCCTACCTAGTATTTGAATGAAATTTTGAAGCATTTACTATGCTAACTTTTTCAAAACCGATTAAGATAGGAAAAAGTGAATGCTCAGGTGGGACTCGAACCCACGATCTATCCCTTACGGGGGAATGCTCTAACCACTAAGCCACCGAGCCACACCTGAAGCTATCTAAATTCTCCTATACTACTACTAAGATCGTGGGTTCGAGTCCCACCTGAGCATTCACTTTTTCCTAACTTAATCGATGCCTACCTACTAGTTGCCCATGTGACTATAAGTACATGGCAAATAGACTACACAAGGCAGTCGATTCCCAGAAAACATAAAAGTTGTATTGTGTAGTAGTTAGGTACACTGCAAACCCACCCCTGCTGACAAAACGGCTTGGCGGATGATGGCACTTGTTCCTTCACGTTATTGAAAAACATAGTGACATAGGGACATACTGGATGCGGGAGGTGGAGGATCGGGAGCACTTCGTATCCTTTAGAAACAAAAAAATACAACTGTGAAATTGTAGTACACACATGTACGATTTAAATGTTCAAACATGTATTACAACATAACTCAATAAAAAGTGACAATATAATGTTATCGAAAATATTTCACGAACACATTTATCGTTTTAAGCAATGCTTTTAGCGATAAAGAGCGGTGCATTCGCTGGCAAAGGTATCGACAAATACATTCCTACATTTTGTATTCAATACCAGTACCTAGTTATTAGAATGAACAAAAAGCTATTGAAAATTATTGGTAGTGTTTTCTAAGTGTTCAATTATTTCACAGAAGACTGTCTGCTTATATGTTAAATACTATCTCTGAAAGGATAGATAGATGGGTAGTAACCGCATTTCGCCAGCTGTCTTTCGGTCCTACATAGTGTCACGTGTATATTTAGTCTAAAATTATGATTACTGAGGTAACCGCATACGACAACTGCAGAAGCACGCAGCAGATATACGTAATTCTTTTATAAGCGAGGTGCACGGATCTCGACGATGGCTAGACCATTGTTTAGTTACGGATGCTGCGTGGAGTACAATATTATCCATTAAAGTACTTTATGGTACATATTCTTCGGACCATTTTCCGATGCAGATAGTGTGCAATGTGAATGGTGTAGCTATTTCTGACTCAACTGTAATCGATAAGAAACAGCCAAATGGCAGAGTAGTGTGGGGTAATAGGGATGCTGGTCAAGTTGAACGTTATTTTAATTACTGTAAATCTAAATTTAATATGATGAATGATGATTTAAATTGTACAAATTGCGAGATGAATGAACCATGTGAAAGAATGACTGAACATTTTAGTTTTATTGACCATTTATACTGTGATAATTATTAATGTTTTAAAATCAGGTGCTATAGAAACTTCAGGTTCGCGTCCCGGTGCTTGTAAAAAAGTGAAAAGAGTCACAGGGTGGAACATGCATGTGCGCGAGAGCCATCAAGAGGCGCGTCGGTACTTTAATTTTTGGATAGATGCGGGCAAGCCGTCCACTGGTAAGGTATATGAAGACATGTGTAATAGTCGGAAAAAATTTAAAAATAAGTTACGATGGTGTAAGAATAAGGAAGAAATGATTAAGTTAGACATGTTAGCAACTCTTAAAAAAGAAAAGAATTTTACAAAATTTTGGAATTCGACTAAAAGCTTTAGTTACAAACAAGGCCTGCCTATATCGGTGGATGGTTTGCAAAATCAAAAGGAGATAGCAGATATGTTTGTGAGTAAATTTAAATTGGAACCAGTGCCGATTGTAAACGAATTCAAAAATATTATGTGTAAACAGAAACCTATTGAGGATGCTACTCATTCTATCGTTCAGTTCACTCCAGAAGATATTCATAAAGCCATTAAGCAAATGGGGCGTGGCAGGTCACCTGGACATGACGGTTTGAGCATAGAGCATATCGTATGTGCAGGTGAGATGCTACGTTTCAAACTATGTTCGATGTTTAACTTATGTCTAAAATTTGCATACCTGCCTGAAGCTTTAATGAAATCTGTTGTTGTGCCCATAGTCAAAAACAAAACGGGTGACTTAAGTTCAGCCAGCAACTATCGTCCTATCTCACTCGGCACTGTAGTGGGTAAAATATTAGAACGATTGATCCAACCGATGCTGCAGCAATCTATACAGATAGATGATGCACAGTTTGGTTTTCGTCCCGGTCTTTCAACAGACTCGGCGATTGTCAGCCTTAAGCATACTGTGAGTCACTATACAAGACGTGACACGTCAGACTACGCATGCTTCTTGGACTTGAGTCGCGCGTTTGATCTAGTGAATTATAATATACTATGGAGGAAACTGCGCGATTCGAAAGTGCCAGAGGAGCTGGTCCGGCTGTTGGAGTACTGGTACGGAAATCAAATCAACAATGTTAGATGGGGTCACGCGACTTCTGAAGACTATAGACTGGATTGCGGTGTTCGCCAGGGCGGACTTACTTCTCCGGATCTCTTCAATGTGTATGTAAATGGTTTGATCGGTGAACTGAGAGGCACCAGGATCGGCTGTCATCTGGAGAGTACTTGTGTTAACAATATCAGTTATGCAGACGATATGGTGCTTCTCAGTCCATCGATTGGTGGTCTCTGGAAGCTGGTTTCCATTTGTGAGCGTTATGCAAGCGCTCATGGATTGAAATATAATGTGGCGAAATCGGAGATGATGGTATTTGCGGCTGGAAGGGGTCCGGAGAACGTATTTAATGTGACTTTGGCAGGAGCTCCTGTTGGATTGGTAAAGCAGTTCAAGTACTTAGGACATGTTCTTTCCTGTGATCTTAAAGATGATAAAGATATTGAGAGGGAGAGACGGGCGCTCGCGGTTCGGTGTAACATGCTTGCTCGAAGATTCGGTAAGTGCAGCACAGATGTTAAAACAACCTTGTTCATGGCTTATTGTCAAAATTTCTACACCTGCCAGTTATGGGTGAAGTTTCGCAGGGCTACTTTAAGCACCATGAGGGTGCAGTATAATGAGGCGTTCCGTATCCTCATGAAGCATCCGCGTTACTGTAGTGCGTCGGGTATGTTTGCCGAGGCGCGGGTGCCCGATTTTTTCGCTGTCGTTAGGGCACGAATAGCATCCTTCTGGGAGAGGCTGCTTTGCTCTGGAAACTCTATATTGCAAGCTATATGTGACGACTATACGTGCCCAATTGCTAGATATTGGATGACAGTGCACCGGGAAGCGAATCGTAAGTGAATGTAAACGTGCCTTGTAAAATTTGCTTTTTAATTGTAAATTTTATATATATTATTTTATTTTAATTTTATTTGTAATATAATTGTAATGGGACCTGTGTCTGAATAAAGAAATAATAATAATTGCGACTTATCAATGGTTCCCTTTATCCGTTTCGAAGTTTAACAAGTAATGTATGTGCCGTATGCGTTTCGAAAGCATACCTTAATACGAAATTGTAGGGCTTCAATATTTTCTGTAAAGGGATTGCTATCTGACCCCCACAATTCACTAGACTGCCCGTTACGAATGCTGTGGCATTCGTAACGGGCTTACTTGCTCTCCAAAGAACAGAGATGTCTCAATGTGTTAAGTATGGTCTCCTATCCTTAAACTATTGTAATTATTCCACTTGAGAATGAGTTCTGATGAGCTCTTCCAATTAGTACCACTCTCTCCCTTCATAGGACAGCACGTGCAGGATTTAGATGTCACCCGCATGCCGTGCAGAATATCCCACCAAGAACCAAGCGTTTCGTTGAATTATGAATTTTGAAGGAGTCGGCTTTACTATCAAGAGGTCCCGGGTTCCCCCGACGTGAACCAATTCCTAGCACAAGCCATTTAGCTTAGTTGGAGGGGTTAGAGGGAATATTAGTAATTTAGATAATTTCGGTTGCTATAATACATTTCTAAATAAAATAAAATACATTACTTGTTAAATTTCGATACGGATAGAGGGGACCCTTAAAAAACCACAATGAATTACGCGTATCTACTGTTGCTTCGGAATCATACCTTAAGTTTACAATGTTTTAACCTGCTCGGTTACTACCACGCCACGAGACAAGAGTATAAAATGTAACTTAAATAAATTCTAAAAGAGAGACTATCATTATTTCTTAACCGCTTCCTGCTGAAGACGCTTGGGAATAAAGAAGTTAACTTCAGACTAATTTTACTATCGAAGCAAGTAACTGATACGCCCCCTTTACACAAAAATATATTTTACTCAACGCTCTCACTTTTCTAGAAAGTTTCTCAGTCTTTACATTTCATTTTTGACACGGAATTTGGTCTGTAGACCAAATTAAGGACAGCATGATAAGGGCGATGATTGTCTGCTATCGAAAGAAAGAAAGAACGAAAGAACGAAAGAAAGAAAGAAAGAAAGATATCATTTTCATTATTTCTTAACCTCTTCCTGCTGAAGACGCTTGGGAACAAAGAAGTTAACTTCAGACTAATTTTACTACCGAAGCAAGTAACTGATACGCCCACTTTACACAAAAATATATTTTACTCAACGCTATCACTTTTCTAGAAAGTTTCTCAGTTTTTACATTTCATTTTTGACACGGAATTTGGTCTGTAGACCAAATTAAGGACAGCATGATAAGGGAGATGATTGTCTGCTATCGAAAGAAAGAACGAAAGAATGAAAGAAAGAAAGAAAGAAAGAGATATCATTTGCGAGTGTCCACCTTAGGACACGGGGCCTGTTCTCTTAATTGTGTCTTCTGCAGTTTGCACGATCTTCAGCATCCGTGATTAGTGCGTAGTTAACTTAAAATTTTTGCATTTTATGAAATACGTACAAAAATATAATAGGTAAATTAGGTCCTCATCTAATCTTAACCTCCCAAAAGTCAAAAACAGTACATTCGTAAAACAATTTCCACGTCAATTTAGATAAAAAAAAATATTGAATTGGTAGGCGGGACTCGAACCCGCGACTTTTCCCTTACAGGGGGAATGCTCTCACCACTGAGCTACCGGACCCCGCCCAAACTAAACCAAATATCTCTTAATATCCTCCCTGCCTGCCTGGACCGATTCACTATTTTTCCTATCAAAATTGATTTCGCGATCGTTTTTGACATTTGAAAGATTGAGATTCGATACAGATTTTTTAAGAGAAAAGCACTTACTATAGTCACAAACTCCAACAAAAATTTGCAACCGACGAAGTTACATCGCAATTCTGAACACCATTCTACTTTATAAAACTCCAACTAGCAAATTTAAAACCCTTTTAGCAAAATCAGAATAAAAGTCAAAAAGTAGAAAGATGGCTATTCGTATTCCGAACTCGTATGTCGGTGCTCAAGCGACTGCAAATGGCGTAATCGGACGAAATCACCAAATTGATTGATGAATATTCATGAAACAAGCGGTATACAGCAAACAGTCAAAGAGGTTCACCATTTTTCGTAATTAATATGCATGTTAAACATATATGATAATAAGATTTTGTTAATATTGTTGAATTTGGTTGAAAATTTTATTACAGTTTGGACATGTACAGTCGGACAAAGAAGATACAGTCGCAGCTTGACATACAATACAACGTTATATGCAAGAGTGCTACCCGTATCTACTTTGTCGATTGAACATTTGAGACAGTTTGGATGGATGTCAGCTGCTTAATCACGCTAGAATGGGTTGATTCAAGGTTAGGATAGAGATGAATAAATAATGTGGTGGTTTACAGGGACCTTCTAAAGCCTTTGGGGTCCAAGCCAAGCTCGCCTGCTACACCCAAGCAACAACAGTAAGACTAAAATTATTTCATACTAGCTTTTGCCCACGGCTCCAACCGCGTGGATGTCGGTTATCGCGATAAAACATAGCCTATGTCCTTTCTCACCTATCTAATCTACCCCTATACCAAATTTCATCAATAACGGTTCAGTGATTCATACAGACAGACAGACAGACTGACAGAGTTACTTTCCAATTTATAATAATGTATTAGTATGGATCCTTCATTATAGGAAAGTAATTGTGTTCAAAACATAGCTAAACGAGCTTAACAGGACTTTATTTTTTGTCTTTGTCGTGGTCTTGAATTATACAGAAAAGGCATAAAGTTGTATAAATCAAAGCAAAATCCTGTATAATTCCTGCCTTAGGTACAAGCAGACATGGAGACACATATTAGGACCCACTATCGAATTAACTTACACTATAGAATAACTTATTCCCCATTCTTTAAGGCACTTAACAAACTATCTTATAGTGTAGCGACTTTTTATAAAAGCAAATATTAAACATTCACTTACTGCCTGTAACTAGGGATTCAATTTCGGTTTCTTAGTCTTCAAAATGAGTTTCTAAACAGAATAATTACTGAGTTTTTAAATTAACATATTAAAGAGGCACATCAATAATGTTTACTTTTATTTAAATAACTTAAATAACTAATCAAATGGAGTATGGACACAGAGAAATTAATAGTTAAGTTTTTGTGACATAATTTTTTTTTAACAAATAATTAAACCGCCGAAATATGAGACCAACTTTGTGGTATATACTCGTTCCAATAAAAAAAGAATTATGAAAATCAAACTACTGTGTAAAAAGTTATGCGTGGTAATACCTTGCAATCTGAGTGAATAATCAATCATCCCCTGTTTTCCCACCCTTTGGGTTGGATTTTTATTTTCTAATTTATTTGGTAGGTACCAACTTCGAGGTGTACTCTTTCCAATAAAAAATGAATTATCAACATCGGACTACTCTGTTAAAAGTTATGCATGGTCATGCATAAAAAAAAACGCGTCGACTTGAGAACCTCCACCGTGTTTTGTTTTTTTGTCGGTTGAAAAGAATTCGCACTAACATTGACTGAGTTCAAGGCTATTCAAAGAACATGATTTATTGATATTTCATTGATTTAAATCTTAATCAATTGCATACCATTTAATACCAAATCAGAAAAAAACATGATTTAGATTGAATATATGCAAATTATAATTCATTTCCTTCGAGTCTACAAATCAAATTAGATACAGTCATAGATGATCGTACAAATTGGCTTTACTATGGCCACATTAAATATAAATCAGAAAATTAACTCCCATAAAGGCAAAAATTGTTATTTGTGTATGTGCGGACACGTACACAAACGACAATAAATATTTAATAGACAATGACTTGCAGATGGAACATAAAATGCCTGCTGAATTTCTTGACCGAGAGCCCCCGTGTTTGGCTCCCTTTTAGGGTAAAATGGGCCACCCCATCTCTTCCCATAGGTGCCGTAGAGACAACAAAGGTTCTGTTTGTTTTGTTGTTGTTGTTGTTTTGTTGTTGTTTTGTTTTGGATTTTTCTCCGTCCGTCAACAAACATACAGTAAATGACAAAAATACACCTCTGCCAACCCCTTTCGAGAGCGTGGACTCGGGGCTGCACACGCTCACCGAATGTCCGGCGTTGGAAACGCCGAGGCGGGAGCTTGTGACGGCCCTGGGGTTGAGAGTGCTCACGCTCTCCACCCTGCTCGCAGCGATGGTCCGCTGCGCGGATGCGTGGGCGGCCGACAGCAGAGCGGGCGAGAAAGACTCGTGGACATCGCTGGCCGCGTTCGAAGGCGGCTCGGGCGTCGGAGGGTGCAAACCAACCTCCGCCCCCCGCGCGGCCTGAGGGTGACGGGTGGAGCCGCTCGTCACCCTAGCAGAAGCAGGCCACGGCGGCGGCGCATCGTAGGACGATGCGCGCCCCCCCTCCCATACCGAGGGCGAGTCGGGGAGACCGAGAGGAATGGCCCTGGGTCAGCCGGGGTGCGAGGGATATGTCACGAGACAACCTCACCTTTGGCTTAGCACATCGACCCACAGACGGCGTGCGGTTTAGTCGGTTCTAGTCCGACATAACCTCCCCCTTCGGCTCCGAAGGGGGGGGGGGGGGAGGGGAATTCGTGGGGATATCCCACACGTAAAAAAAACTAATTATTTACTATTATAATAATTTACTATTCCTTCAAGAACCAAACAGTTTGGTGTCTCCTTTCTTTGTCGCACCATTAAGACCTGGAACACCTTGCCAGCTCAATGTTTCCTTCCTCCTACAGTCCCGGGTTCTTTAAGCGGGGCGAGAAAAAGCATCTGATGATATGTAATGGTGACCCTTTTTCTTGAGTCTTTGCCTTCAGCTTACTATCAAGCGAGGTGAAGTCAAATTGACGTGTCCAATTTAAAAAGTAGTATTCCACCGGCTTCCCTTTTGATAATTTTCACCCTTCGCCACTGGGATGGAGATGGTTTAAAATGACCTAAACCTACTTTCCTCAATCAACTTTGCACAGCCATGATTGAGGACTCCCTATGTCAATACTCAATAGGGTTGGCACTCACTAAGCCGGTTGAAACGCTCGACTTTAACCGGTAATAAATGATGTCGGTTTGATATACATTACCGGATAACCGTTCTACACGAGCACACGAGCATTTAACGGTAGATTAAATTTTAGAAATTGGAAGTATTTGGCAATTGGAAATAATGGCAATTTATAATACAAAAGTTTTAACGATTTTCGGTAGTATACGGTTCATTTTTACCCTTTTACTACTCAATATTTACAAATTTGATTAAGTAGTAATGCGTATCGAGTACGTTTCACGATATATCAAGATGATTTGAACATGTTTCGATAAGTTTTGATTATGGATATTAAAGAAAAACCTTTATTTTAAAAATTACTAGCGTCGAAGGCTCAAAACCTTGGCTAAATTATCAGGATATGCAACTTTCCTTATGCTATATAAATATGTATAAGCAATAGGTGTTCTTTTTCTAAATTTAAAATATGTAGACAATAGATTCGGTTAGACAGATATATCGGTAACTGACAAGACAAAAGTATAACCTATTCTCGGTAGTTAACGGTTTTTCATTTAAAGCAAAGCCCGTGTTTGATTGCGTTCAATTGAATTTAGTACAAGACTCTCGTACAAAGTAATTTTAAACCGATATATCGTGCAATATTTTTACCTCGACATTTAATATCTACAGTGTTGATTTAGCTGTAGCCTGCATCGAGGTACCATTCACGATATATCGAGTTGATTTTGAACGTGTTCCGATAAGTTTCGGTTTTATTAGAGTTTGCTCGCCTTTTTATTTTTAAAAGCGCTAACGGCGAAGTTTCAAATCCTCGGTAAAAGTATCAGGTAAAGCATCTATATCGGTTTGAATTTTGCTCTAGCCAGTAAATTTCGATAATTTTTTCCTTTTCTAACCTAACTTCAGTGTAGTCACTTGTGTTTGGAATGAATGTTCAGCTGTATAGAAGGTACCTACCTAATGTTATTATGAATCTGTTATGACTAGAGTTTTAATAATATTTTAATGTCAAGGGCATGTAAATAACGCATTACCTACGATATTGAGTTATTTATTACACTTTACTGACTGATATTTAAAGAATTTTGTTTTAATATCTAGCATATAAACTTTCTTATTGCAAGTAGTCATTGCTTTTCCAACCACGAATTGCAACGTTAACAAATATTTGGCTTGGCACCGACTTTTAGATGCAGAAGGCGGAGGATCGGACGAAATGGTGCACATTGAGAGAGGCTTATGTGTAGTAGTGGGCTGCGGTGGGTTAAAGGATTGATTGTATTTGATCTATACAACCCAAGTGATGTGACACTTAGTTTTATCAAGCACTTATAGAAAGTTGGATGCGATCATGCTATTAGATTTTTTTTATATTGATTTTTTTCTAAAATATTGTACAATGATTCTTACAATGTGTACACATCCTAAACCACTGGGGGTTTGTCCGATGCGCCATTAAGCATGCTGGTCAATATTATGCTGCTGTTTAAGGTTATTCAAATATACAATATAATTATAAACAACAAAAAGAAAAAAAAGCAAAAACCATTTCTAATCAATTCAAACAGCAAACCTATCTAATGATTTGAAATTTCATTCAGATAATAACAAATAATAGCTAAGTTAGAGCAGTGAGCGAGCCACTGCAGCGGCTAAGCAAAACCAGTTTTGCACGAGGCATGTAGATGCCTCGTGCTGCTCAAAAAATGTGCTTTTAATTTACGTTTTAAAATGTTGTTGATGCTTTGTATGAAAGATTGATTTACTATTCAATATACGAGGAATGATATATTTCGTAGTTCTTTCACCATATGTATTTATTGCACGGACTGTTTCCAATTTATTGTTCGTTTTTTCCTGGTTTGAATATTGTGCAATACCTATCTCATTTTGTAAAGATTTATTAAAGAATTTTTCTTTGAGAAGAGAGAATGTGACCTTAGTATGGACTGGAAGCGCCTTGCAGTATTTCATGTATTTTATTATTATTATTATCTTTAAAGATAACTTAGACGATGGGATAATGTTTTTTAAAATTCTAGTTTGGATTTGAAAGATATTAATATATTCGCGAAAGTTTGTAAGTATGGATGAATGGATATTTTTTACTCTTTCACGTAAAAACTATTGAATGGATTTTAATGAAACTTTACAATAAATATAGCTTATCCATCAGAATAACACATAGGCTACAAGTTATAACGATAACCGATATTATAGCGATAGCCGAAAACCGCGAATTATAGTATAATCTGAAAAATTACGATAATAATAAGTATAATGTCGTCTTGAATGATTTCTAAACTGATCTGTACATGTCCCGTCAATAATAAACAGTAAACAAACGGAAAACCGATAAAGCGTATAAATTACGATTCTGCAGCTCTCAGCTTGCATCATAAACCGTAACTGAAGTAAGTGAAAATAATCACAATGAGTATACGGACGCTTAAAATGTTTATCGTCTCTTTAAAATGGTGGGATAATGTTTTTAAAAGCGTAATAATAAGTAATATGGGTAGCTGTTTTATGATGAATTCGTAGTTTTCAGTGCTTCGAATTCGGTTAATTTTATTTGGAATTTATGAACATGTACGTTTTTTAATGTAAGAAAGGTTGAAGATATCTTTTTGGGACTTCAAGTAATAGATTTGCCATTTATAAATTTATGTAATGGGGTTATTAATTTTGATTTGGTCTCAACTATCAAATACACCCCTACGTGCAAAAATGTATCTCATCACGCCATCAAAATAAAGATGAAACAGCAATAACATTTCTTTCTACAGCCATATTTTAGGTCCCATGATACAACTATTAAAAATGGCTGAATATTAAAATCGAAATTACTAATATTCCCTCTAACCCCTCCAGCTAAGCTAAATAGCTTGTGTTAGGAGCGGGTTCACATCGGTAGTGCAATAACCAGGATTCGAACTCTGGACCTCTCCATTGTAAGGCCAACTCCTTAACCACTAAGCTACCGACGACGCTTCATAGAATAAACATAAATAGCTAATTTTATTACAATTTTGCAATAACCGTAATTATTCTTTGCCCTTACCTAGCAACGTGACATCAAGATTGACAGCGATGATAACATAATAATTACTTCATATTTTACTACAACTCATAAACCTACTTATAATAAAATGGGCTATGGCGGCAATTAGAAAGCCAAGAAATATTCAATAAAATTACATTATATCAGTATATCTACACAAAGATAGATAGATGACAGTAGATGTCGTTGAATTGAGACTTAGAATTAGTCCATAATAGCAAATACGTTAATTTTTAAGGACTTTCTTTCAAATACAGAATGAATGAAAGACACTTCATTGCTGACTTAACCCTGTGTGTATGTTGTGTTGAATGAATGTGTTATTTTTGTGTAATCTTTATCTTGGGAACATTTATCATACGTTTTATATGTTGCGCGTACACTGTTGCAGTAATTGTTCAATAATAGCAGCCATACTACCCACCCACAAGAATTCGACACTTCAGTCTGTTTTTTGTCACGCCATTACTGTCGCTCCGCTAATCGCTGCTATTGAGGACATGGCCTAATCGTAACGACTGCATTAAAAAGCCGGTGATTAAAACTAAAAGTTTTATTAGTCGTAAACTGGAGACGGTTAGCGACCTACCGTCTTACCCGTGTATGCCTCGAGACATAAATCTTGGACTTAAAAATGTGCTCTGTACGCGCAGTATACTTTTCTTGGACGTCTTTTAAAAATAGCGCTCTAGTGCAAACTGTGAACTCATATTGTTAATAAAGAATAAATAAATAAAGCGGGTTGTTACGACAGCGGACAGTTCAAATTCATCAAGCATATAGAATAGAATAGAATAGAATATTTATTTATTTGCATGGAATGTAGGTATTACATGAGGTGTTACATTTTAACAAAAAGGTTCCTGATACATTCTCCATTTAGGCATACAAATATTAACAACATGTTAATCATGCACTTAAAACAAAGAATTTAGTCAATACATAGTCAAATAAAGTCCGATTATAGGTTCAAAGTACAGTCAAAATATAATAATGTCAGTTCAGAATTAAAGATAAATTATTTGGTTATTTGCATTTTAGTTTGTGTCACAAAAATAAGGTACATTATTCTAGGTTGGTATCAGCTTGTCATCCAGGAAGTCCGATACCGAGTAATAACATTTGTTTAGTAACATAGCGGTTAAATTCTTTTTGAATATTTTTAACGGATGTTCTCTCATACTGCTTGGTAACTTGTTGTAAATCACAGGAGCCATGCCAATAACACCTTTTTGTAATAACACAGTATAAAACCCCCAGTGCATAGTCGATTCTGGTGTTGAGATCTGAGCTGAGATCAGGGCTTCGTTTGTCTCGCGACTTACGGCCGGTCCTAATATATTCGGATCAATCCAAATGTACGGTTCAATAACCGCACATGTTAACGCGTCAGCAGATTTGATTGCCTTATTGTAAATGATTATAAAGTCAGTCGCAAACAAGTCGCGCTGTAAAACTCGTGTATTTAGCAAGCAATAAATATTTTACAATCATCAAGGATTTGTCATTTATCAATACATCAAGATCAATAAAGCCGGTTGTACGGCAGCATCAAGGCAAGCCCGTACACCAAATATGCCAACCCGAAACTAGAGTTTCGATCGATTTGTTGCTCAAAAATACATTCAATCTATGGATCGTTTTGACAATCCTTTCTCCCTATCGATCCCACATATGGACGTTTTAAACAACGTATCTATCGAAATTCTGGCTTCGGATTGGCATATTTGGATTGATCCAAATATATTAGGACCGGCCGTTAGTCCCAAGATATGTATCCTGTGGTATACCCGTGTATATCGTGATGTATTTATTCTGTACATGTGTACAATGTTTATTTAGTATGTCGGTTGCACGCATTTACAGTTCTGTGGTGATTCAATTTTGATTGGCAGTTTGTAAGAGTGATTTCATCTAATTTGTATGAATCAATTTGTTAGGTCAGGTTAATTTGAATTTTTGATATGAAATTGTGGCTATTTGCTGTTTAATATTCTGTCCGTCAACTGACTGCACCAAGCTGAATGGAAAGAAGCTGCTACGGGCCACCGTACCAGACCTGGAACTCCTTGCCAGCTCACGTGTTTCCTTCTTCCTACAGTCCCGAGTCCTTTAAGCGGGGAGTGAAAAAGCATCTGATGAGGCCGTCAAGCTGAGTGCCACCATTGTTAACATGGTACGTGTATGTAATGGTGACCCTCTTTTCTGAGACTTTGCCTTCAGCTTACCATCAGGCGAGGTGAAGTCAAACTGACGTGTCCTTCATTAAAAAAAAAAGACCATTCCAGGTGTTGTCGATCCTAGAATGATGGACTCTAACTTTAAGTTATGGTACACCGCGGTTGCCTAGTGGTATGGGTAATGGACTGCTCAGACGAGGTCTCGGGTTCGATCCCAGGTTTTACCATGGCACACATCAATGACCTTTCGATGCTTTTCGATGCTTTTCAAAGTTATGTGTGTATTTATCACACGTTTATAAGTGCCCGGTTAATGGCAATAAGCTCGCCACCTTATTACATTGGGACCTAAACATAAATTGACGAAATGTGGGTGCTAGCACCTCTGCCTACACCTTCGGGGATAAAGGCGTGAGTTTATGTTATGTATGTTATGTTATGTCCACCATTAAGTTAGCAACTTAACGGACTTAATACCTAGTTGTTTTTTCTCGCTCGCTTCATGACAAAGTTCCCGTTTGACGGTGATAGGCGCGCCTACTATGCGGTACGTGGCATCGAAGTGAGTTTAATACACTTCTACCCCTTTGAGGATTTACAGGCATGAGTATATATTTTGTCATTTAGACGAATTCTAATAATAAACAAGCATCCAAGAGGTATTTATAAACATTAGTCGGCATGTACGACACCCACGGGAAAGATATGGGGCCCATGTATTCTCGTCGAGAACCATTAATACATACATACATACATATCTACGGTCACGCCTAATTCCCAATGGGGTATAGGTATAAACTACTAATGAACAAGAAATATAGGTACTCGTTATGTTTGTGTTTCACTTCAACCAATCCCTCACAGCCACAGGTAATATGAGATAATAATGCATGATAATAAAAATTAGCATTATTATACAGTACAAAACACATGCCGAGATGAGGTTCCTGATCCAGAATTCTCGTTTTTTATACCACATAAGTGGCAGAAAAGCACACGGCTCACCTGATGGAGAGTGGCTACCATGGCCTATGGACGTGTGTAACACCAGGGCGTCACACTTCTGCTGCCAAGCCTAAAGCAACCTTCTAAGGCTCTTCTTGAATAACTCAATATTTTACTTGCTTTGAAAAAGCAGCTTCCACAGCTTGAACGTGTGTGCTTTCATATCTCACTGTGCGCACTGTTTGCTGTGTACGCACATGGGTGTTACTTCGGGTCTGGGGCCTCTTAGTAGCCAATTGTAAGCTTGCGCTTACAATCCGCGTGGATATACGGGTGAGGAGATATGACAACCAAATACATGTATCACCATATTTCAATTACATCAATCACTGACTACACATTTTACAGACACACTCGCGATCTATAACCAAGTATATTCAACAGAACTAGAAGCGTTCTTCTAGACACGTAGTGCTTGGTCGAGGTTCACAGCGATACTGATCCCGATTCTCTGCGCGCCGCACAAAAGTCAATGATCTGTCAAACTCAAATTGACAGTCCGAATGAACGAATGTCGTCACACTCGACCATAGAGCACTAGAGTCTTGCATTACGCCAGAGTGAATTTCATTAACTCTAATCACACAATAATTATTAACGTGGCAGGTCAAGATGTATTCCCTGCCTATGTCTTGTCTAATAATTTAGAATAAAAACATATAGTTTGTATCCCAAGTAGCAAAATCCGTACTCCAAGTGTATTCCAAGAATACTTTTAATTGTACGTATTACACACTTCAAGAATACTATACCTATCGCTGTATTTGGGCACAGCTATAGCGAGAGTATATTTCTATAAGAACTATAATAACGAAATATGAATACACTTGAACATGTTAAGGCTGGGTAAAAACTGTTGTAAGTAAAATGTCTGTTAAAATGTCATTATAAGACCGTTATTACATTTATAGCCTTATAACTATGTCGTTATAAGATTACTATGTTGCTTGGCATCACTTTACTACTAGTTGGTGGTACCGTTCAACTTTGAAATACCCACGGTACCACCAGGGAAATGGCCAGGGGTGCCATGGGTCTAAAGCGCGGTAAAGCAATTGACTGCTAAGTCAGCGTTTACGGGTTTTACTTTAAAAACCCGTAAACGCTGACTTCCGCAATCCCTAATCAATGCATACATTTGTACGCAGGAATTTGTACGTATATTCGCATTGTATGTGTTACTTATATGTGTATTTAAATTATTATTCTAAATGTGTTTATTCACATTGTAGAACTCACAACACAAGCTAGTTAAGCTTGCCTACTTTGTATCTAAATGAATAAATAAGAAGCACCTGAGTTTTAAACGAGTATTTTGTACAATTCTGTTCTGCGGTCATAATTGCAAGTTTTTATTTAACTTCACCCGTGTGACCGTGGTTAGACGCTTAAAATTTTAGAAAGGGAACCCTACCCCGAATGTTTACCCCGGTCAGAATGTTCTCATAGGTAAAACAAAGCAAGAGTTAACATGGACTTTTGAGCAGCCAAACTAAATGTACAGGTTTTAAAATAAAAGTTAAAATTATCCTAGAACAATATTCTAAATGGAGGGGGTGCTTGGTTCGAAACATTCACGCCGTCCCCACTGCCCAGTGTGCATCACCCTAGACGAACTAGCCTAATCAAAAACTGAAAACATATGCATGATAGGTATAGTCGTATTATCCCGAGAATAGGTTTCTATTTGTCACGGGAACGGGTTTAGTATTTCACGCAGGCAGGGCCGCGGACAACAGCTAGTAGATTAAACATATACAGGGTGTATTTTTGAAACGGGGCAGTAAGGGCAAGTACCTTAACCGTTGCAGTTACAGCAAAACGTTCTTAGAAGACCTTCCCTAACTTTTTGACATATTTTGAACTGCATTCACAGATTTTGTAAAAAACAGTTGGCAAAAAAAATGCAAAAAGTCCAAAATTTTTTTTTATGCCAATCGATTCTATTTCATGTGGGGATCAAAAAACTCTATGAGACCATTTTAGCTTTCAGTACTAGGAAAGACAGAAATCGCCAAAAACGTTTACCATACATTTCGGCAACAGAAACAAATTTCTACGATGGTCTAACTTTTTGTTATGGCCAGGAAGTGGGTAGAATTGACTGTAAAGTGAATAAAAAGAATTTTTACCCTCAAATTTCGAATTTGATTCGAAAATCTGTGTGTTATTCTTAGTTTCAGCTGAGAAACTTCGTATGAGTTATTAATTAAGAATTTTCGCTAAAATGTCTTCTAATCGTGAAAAAATTGACTTATTAGAAGCGTATTTTGTCAATAATCGAAATGCGGGAGCTGCATTAGTGTGGTACCGCAATAAGTATCCGTTGCGGCATGTGCCAACAAGAAAGGTTATTACAAATCTTTTGAAAAACCTGGAATTTTACATTTCAATCATTTTACACCATCTTGAAAACGAGATGGACGAATGGCCCCTGTCGGAATTGCGAAAAGTTCATTTTCAACAAGATGGTGCTCCGCCACATAACAGTCACCTTTCACGTTCCAATTTGAGCCGCCTATTCGGTACACAGTGGATAGGTCCACATGGTCCAACACAGTGGCCACCTCGTAGCCCCGATCTAACACCACTTGATTTTTTTTTATGGGGCTTCGTGAAAAACGAGGTGTATAAGACGACGTACGCCAGTGTTCAAGAGCTCAAGGATGCATTAATGACCATTTTACGTAATATTCATCCCAGAACATTATTAGCCGCCATTCGTTCAGTGCAAAAAAGGATAGACTTATGTATTCGTGAAAATGGAAATCATTTTGAGCAATTATTTCATAAACCAATTTCTTAAATGTTTAAATGATTTTTTTTATTTAAAAAAGTTCAAAATTTTACCTGACCTATGAGTTTCGAGTTGATTTATCATATTTCCGTACGAAATGTATGGGAAAGGTCTTTGGCGATTTCTGTCTTTTCTAGTACTGAAAGCTAAAATGGTCCCATAGAGTTTTTTGATCCCCACATGAAATAGAATCGATTGGCATAAAAAAAAAGTGGGGTTGCACTCTGGGAGTGCCGGCAGAAGTGAAAACATTTTCTTTCTTTCTTTCTTCGTTATATACATAGAAAAAGATAAAAAGAACATACCATACCATACCTATAATATAGCGCCAGTCATAGAACCTATCACTAATTTTCTGCTAATTTTCTGTCAAAAGAAATTAATAAATTACAAAAAGAAAAGATAATCACAAAAAGTAATAAATTACGAAAAGAATAAATAATCACAAAAAGTAATAAATTACAAAAAGAAAAAATAATCACAAAAAGTGTCAGAACGCCAGGTTTGAACCCGGTACTATCTGAAACAGTAAGGACTTTAAGTCGACTATGATGCTATTTATCATATCGTGCAAAATAGGCAGTCTATTGCTAATGTTGTATGACGTCAGTCGTCGGTTACGGTTCAAAGGTCAAGCGATCCTGACGCAACCTTAACATTTTTCACCCATCCAACGCCGCTAAAGAAGTTTTCACTTCAAAAAATTTTGAAATTTTTGCATTTTTTTTTTTGCTAACTGTGAGTTTTTTACAAAATCTGTGAATGCAGTTCAAAATGTCCCAAAAAGTTAGGGAAGGTCTTTTAAGAACGTTTTGCTGTAACTGCAACGGTTAAGGTACTTGCCCTTACTGCCCCGTTTCAAAAATACACCCTGTATAATATAATCTTTGATGAAATCTATGCGCGCATAAATGTATGCGATTTTTTACGCAAAATGGTGCTTTGATCTCGATTAAAATTTACGTTTAGTATAGGAACTATTATTTGAGATGATTTGATATTACCAAAGTCTTCAATAGAATTATTATTGTGTGATTTTATGTATGAGCGGCATGTAAAGTTGTACCTTTTTTTACGTGCGGGAAATGCCCACGGATACCCCCCCCCCCCCCCCCCTTCGGAGCCGAAGTTATGTCGGACTCGAACCGACTAAACCACACGCCGTCTGTGGGTCGATGTGCTAGGCCTAAGGTGAGGTTGTCTCGCGACATATACCTCGCACCCCGGCTGACCCAGGGCCATTTCTCTCGGTCTGCCACGCGGTCCCCGACTCGCCCCCGGTAAAGTCGTACCTGCCTTCCCCAAAAAGAATAAAGTGAAAGTACTGGTTTTAGAGTGGTGTATACGATAGTGATATTCAGATGGGCTGTGTTATTAAAAATAAGTGATGACAGTCAGCGATTCTCAAACGTAATATATCTCTGACTCTTATTCCAGTGAAAAAATAATACCGGGATACATATAATTGGCGACATTTAGTAATATTTATATGTCAGGTGTCTCCGGTCGTTTTTCACTTTTGTAGTATTTTAGCACCCGAGTGTAGGTACCAAAACGACAGATAAGAATCGACATCATGACAGATTGACTGTCGACACTCGGCCATTTTGCACTGGATTTTTTTTCAAGTGAAAACTTCTTTAGCGGCGTTGGATGGGTAAAAAGTGTTAAACTCGCGTTAGGATCACTTGACCTTTGAACCGTAACCGACGACTGACGTCATACAACATTAGCTACAGATTATTTATTTTGTTAGGTATGCTATGAAGCTTCGTAAGCGGTAAGTGCTTCGACTGTAACTCCTTATGGTTTGAGATAGTACCGGGTTCGAACCTGGGCTTCTGACACTTTTTGTGATTATTTTTTCTTTTTGTAATTCATTAATTTCTTCTGACAGAAAATTAGTTATAGGTTCTATAATTGGCGCTATATTTATAGGTATGGTATGGAGAAAGAGAGAAAGAAAAAGTTTTCACTTTTGCCGGCATTCCCGGAGTGCAACACGTCATTTTTTAAATTTTTGAAGTGAAAACTTCTTTAGCGGCGTTGGATGGGTGTAAAATGTTAAGGAAGCGTCAGGATTAGTTGACCTTTGAACCGTAACCGACGACTGACGTCATACAAGATTAGGTAAATACTATCTATTTTGCAATTTACCATTGATAGCGTCGTAGCTTAAACGGTAAGCACTTCGACTGTAAGTCCTTATAGTTTCAGATAGTATCGGGTTCAAACCACCTGGCCTTCTGAAACTTTTTGTGATTATTTTTTCTTTTTGTAATTTATTACTTTTTATGATTATTTTTTCTTTCTGTAATTTATTACTTTTTGTGTTTATTTTTTTTTTTTCAAAATTTATTAATTTCTTCTGACAGAAAATTAGCAGAAAATAAGTGATAGGTTCTATGATTAGCGCTTAATTATAGGTATGGTATGGTATGTTCTTTTTTATCTTTTTCTATGTATATAACGAAGAAAGAAAAAAAGAAAATGTTTTCACTTCTGCCGGCACTCCCAGAGTGCAACCCGTCTTTTTTGTACCACTGAGGTGGTGAACGTGCACACGGCCCACTTGATGTAAAGTGATTACCGTAGCCTATAGACGTGTGCAACACCGTGGCGACACACTCGTGCTACCGGCCCTTTAAGAACCTTCTAATGCCTCTCTTTAAGAACCCCATATCGTTATCGCTTGGAAAAACCACGGCAAGGAGTTCATTTCACAGCTTCAGCGTGCGGGGGATGAAGTTCCTATCATACCTGACTGTACGTGCTGTTCAATGCTATTAAATTTCATTCTATATTTTCAAATTCATAAAAAAAAAACTAAAAAAAAAGTTCATTACATTCCTTCTACAAGATACCTATAATTTGATTTAAGACCTTAACAGCATAATAGTAAAGTCAAAAATTAAAAGTGGTTGACAATAATCAGAATAAGAGTCCTATTTGTTAGCCTAGGTCATCGGTCTGTACCTGTTTAATTTAGCCAGGACCGATACGACCTTCAAACTTTCAAGCGAGCGTAATCCCACTTTAAAGGCCGGCAACGCACCTAGAACCCTTCTGGTGTTTCAGGTGTCCAAGGGCGGCGGTGATCGCTTACCATCAGGCGATCCGTCTGCTCGTTTGCCTACTGTTATAAAAAAAATGTAAACAAAAAGGTGCAAATGAGCTTGTACTTGCTGTATATCTAAATAATAATTGACTATCAACGCATGTCCAAAATGTGTTGACTACACGCGACATATGCTTGAACTCTGCATGTCAGACCGCACTAGCAATGGCGTTTGATGTAGTATTACAACATGAGAATTCTTAAAGAACCGATACGGTAGGCGGAATACGGAAGTATTGCAATATGAGGATTCTTAAAGAAGAGTATCGGTAGCCCGGTCGCAAGAGTGTAATACCCTTGGTGTTGCACACGTCCATAGGCCACGGTAACCAGTTCCTATTAGGTGGGCCGTGTCCTTGTCTGCCACTTAAGTAGTATAAATAAAATTAGCGTTTCTCATTCTTCTTCTTCTTCTTTTCGCGGACTCGTTTTCCGCATGTGGTCCCTTGTCTGGCGTTTCTCATTTCCTATAGCATTCTTTCTCTTATCTAATTAAATTTATTTAGATAGGTATCATCAGCGTAAAATAAGTTGTATGTAATTCATCTTATAGCAGGTTGATATTTATTACAAATCATAAGGGCATTTATTATTAATTTGATAAAACATCTCATTTGTAAGTTTTATTACGCAGTTGATAAAATATTTAACAAATAATATTAGAGTCTCTCTAACAACTCACAAAAAGAGGTTTCACTTTGAAGAGCCTCATCCTAAGAGACTATGTAAATCTTAATAATGGTTTATTTATATTCTCCACGTAGCGGCCATTTCACGAATTCACCAAAGATTCTAGTCTAGTAAAGTCTGGTTAACAACGCTCATTACATAATCTTTAATTTTCTTCTTACATGCATACATATACTAGCAATAGGTCTATTAATACCCACATTGGGCCAGCTTTGATTTTCGGTCCAACACGTAATAGTGGGCAAGCCTATTGTCGCGTATTTTCCCATTTACAAAAAAAAACGTTGATGTAAATGGAATATGATTATAAATATTCTAGTTTTCAGCCTTATTTAAAGTTCAGTTCAAATTGTAAAAGACAAAATTACCTTCTTTGTTCTTCTCAGACCGCTGTAAAAAAGTGTAATTTGAAAAATACCTACTACTACTTACTCACAGGAACAAAGTAAATATCTTTTCATTGATTGACTGAGAAAAGTATAATTCGGCACATTCTTAATGTAGGTTAAGGGGAGCCACACAACAGATACTGCTTTGGGGTTCCACATTCACACAGCAAAATATGTTTCTTGAAAAATGAAGTCAAGAAGCATTTTTTTGACAATTTACTGTGTGCGCAGCAAATGTTGCTGTGGTGTTATAAGGAAATAGACAACAAATCAGAGGTACAATTTATGTGGTACACAATTGGGGGCCAAATCGAACTGCGGCAATTTCTTACCGTCAACCATAGGATGGAGAAAGATATAGACGAAGAGATTTGGGGCAGTTTGGTGTACTCAGATATTGTATGGCCCATTCTCGCTATCTCTATCTATAAGTTACGTGAAGCTTATACGTCAAATTTTGACAGTCAAGCCAATTGACAAAAAAATAGGAAACGCTATCGACTTGACGTGAAGTACTAGTTTTTATATTGCAATATTATCAATACACTGTGTTTTAAATTCTACCAAAACAGACACTGACAGAAGCTTGTCCATAAAACCGTGAGAAATTGGTTCAAATAGCTTCACTGTGATGGAGTGTTAGTTGCCAAAGTCAACTATTTCCATCCGAAACCTCACATCCCTCTGCGTAAATAAATAAAGGAAAAACACAATTTATTTCGTTCAGAAAATCTTATCTGTTATATAAAGGGGGAATCCTTGACGTATTGCCGCATAACGAACCATAGACAATATTTCTCGTCGAAAGAATTTTTTCCGTAAAATTTATTTTCGGGTCATAAATTCTTCTGGCGAGGTCGTTAAAGGCATTGTTTTATTTGGAGGTAGTAATCAACAATGGCCGCTGCGGTGCGATGCTTACCTGTAACAAAAAATATATTTTTTATTAATTATAAGGTCAACGTATACAGTTTGCGAGGTTACGCTATGATGAGAAATTGCAGAAATCAATTAAACATTCAATTTGAAATAAAATTGAAAGGAAGTTGAAATTATTCTCCGAGAATCGACTCCATTAGCGATAGCAATCCTTTCATTATAAAATAACATATCTATGCTCTTTCATATCTATTTTTTTAATAACATTAGGTACACATGTTATCTAGACATCGTTTTGAAAGGGTTGCCCCCTTTCAAAACGATGTGGATTCTTAGTAAAGTACTTGTAATTCACGAGTGCGCACGTATCTTTACTTAAATTCTCTTATATTCTTCTTGTACACGTTATTACGTTAGCGTGTGTAAACTTTATGAGTATTTTCTGTTCTAATCTGTAAGAATCTTCAACTGCAATTCTTCAAGAACCCCATATTGTACCCACTTGGAAAAATCACAACAGAGAGATCATTCCACAGTATAATATCTGTTAATTCACCAAAGTACCACGATGGACATAGGCTTTATTAGTCATATTACGTTACAACCACTTTACACCCGATGAGGGCCAGACCGAAAGGGATGGTCCTGGGTCAGCCGGGGTGCGAGGGATATGTCGCATGACAACCTCACCTTCGGCCTAGCACTAGGACCCAGAGACGTCGTGCGGTTTAGTCGGTTCGAGTCCGACATAACTTCCCCCTCCGGCTCCGGAGGGGTGGGTATCCGTGGGGATTTCCCGCACGTAAAAAAAACAACCACTTTACATTTCAACAAATGAGATGCAAATTAACCATATTCAAATATCATCCAATAACAGACAAAAGTATTGCGTGAGGCCTAAAAATCTAATATCTATAAAAAAAAAGATAATCAAAATGCGTTTATGTACCTACGTGCTGAGATTTTACTGCCAAAGTTTTCATACATATCACAATAAACCAAGAGATTTTATCGTTTTATGTAATCATAAAAGCTGCTTATTCACCATCATTTAAGATTTGATAAGTAGGGACGACGACAGTCCCAACTGCAGACCTATGTAATTATATACAAGAGTGAATCCTGGGCTCCAAGTTCCTATGCATAATATTTATTACATATATATAGATACCACTGCACCTAGTGGCAAAAAGTATCCGCATTCAAGAACTCTTATGCATGGTCTAAATAGTGTTGAATAGTAAATTTAGTTTTACTGAAAAACTAAGCATCCTTGCTTGTAGCCTGCATCATTTCTAGTGCATAACCTGTATTATTTTCTGACACAATCAAACAATCAATTAGCCTATTGCAGTTCACTGCTGGACATAGGACTCTCCCAATGTTCGCCATTGCTCTCGATCCTACGCATTCCACGTCCAGTCTAACCCTGCTACCGTTTTCAGGTCGAGACAATAAATTTTTATTTATTCACTTATACAAACAAAACAGAATCGTGCTGAACATTTCGATACTTCGATCCCACCTCAACAAACCTTTTCTTTTCTTTTCTTTATACCACTGAGGTGGTCGAGGCGCACACGCTCCACGTGATAGAAAGGGATTACAGTGGCCTATAGACGTGTGCAACACTAGGGGAGACACACTCGTGCTGCCAACCCTGTAAACACAGAGAGTTTCTGTACCGTCAATGTAGATGTAGTAGACAAAGCAGAAATAGCCTTTAGTCTTCCCACTGACAGCACAAAAACTCTCCAGTGAGCTCTGGCTACCCTACTCACCGCTACTTTTCTTAAAAAACAACACCGGTGTTATCTGGCCCCGACCAATTGTGCCGATATATCGGAACCAATATCACACTAGCTATATCCAACTTAATAAGTATGATAGTTTTATGTTCCGATAGTGTAAAAGCGCACTATTGCAAGGGACAATGTCGTTTACGATGTGATTTTTACACAGCTTTTTGCAATCTTTCAAGGCTATATCAACTCCCGACTCGGGGTGATATCTATTGCATTTCGTTATAGGTGGGGGTTTTTATACCAGATATCGTAGAAAGGATGGTGCGTGATTAGAGCTGAATTTCACGAGTGTAAATTCGTTTTCGTAAAGTAAATTCAGATGCATTGGCGGGCTTTCATGTAAGGTTAAAGACATGCGTAAGATGGTGGGCTGTATTATCTGTCTACCCTGGAGGGAACAGCAATACAAAAAAGGTATGAACATATTATGTAGGTATGTAAGAATGTATTTCAATTATAAATGGGTCGCATAGTGCATGAAAAACCGGATCAAGGTGGTAGGTAAATTTTTAATTTTAAATTTTTTGTCCTTTGTCACTTGCGTGGATGGTTCTTTTCCGGTTGAGCTAGCACCATTCATGTATGGCACGAAATTAGTATTAGTAAAGGTAATTAGCAAAAACGGAACTTCTCCGGAACAATCTACTAACGAGTAGATAATGTGCTTCTTAATAAACGTGTACGAAGCACTAATTGTACACTTGATACTCTTTAAGCGCGCTTACAGAGCGCTTACGCGCTTATTATTAGCTTAAAGCGACTCTGCAATTTCGCTTATTATAGTTAAGAATAAATGGTTTGTATTTTTTTTTCTTATTCATCGCGTCAATGGCAGACATTATTCTGACTTCTTGCTAAAAAAAATCAGTCTAATACTGGACCATTGTCGTTGTCGCACACAGATCATCGATAGGACAAGTAGAAGGGTACAGAGGGCAAGATAGCAAATGCAACATGGACTGTGATGAGGCCCCACATTAAGTACACATTTCATTATCAGAATCTCGATAGAAGAAGGAAAATAAGAAAGATGGCAAAGATGGTCATCATTTTAGCATCAATCTCAGGATATTGATGAAAGTTTAGGCTATTTTTATCCCAAGATCAGGATTCCACGAGGAGATCTATATTCCACGCGAAACCAGCCCCTCTAGACCAGTGGCAATTCGCTAGACGGCGTTTGGTGAAATAGAATGACGAATGTATGGGCTTTGATGTATATGACAGTCGTTTACGCATGTCAAATACTTCAAAACCTATACATTCGTCATTCTATTCCATCAAACGCCTGTTAGCGAATTGCCACTTGTCTAGAGGGGCAGATCTAATAGTCGATATTTAACGAGCGATTGACCTTTACTGGTTTAGCCACCCTAGTTTTAATTATTACTATTTTACTTGGCGTGAATATGTTAAGTACAAGAATTCATTCAGTATGTAACTTCAGTCACCGGTGTTCTATCACTCAAGGTCACCTTCCCACTTGTATTGCGTATCCACTTCTTTCCTCGAGATTACAAAGCCTTAACAACCATTTGCCAGTCAAGGGGCGCTAATAAGAACCTTTTACTGACATTCGAAACGAATAAAAAGTACCTCTCCGCGAATAAAAGTCCATTTTATCGGGATTTAACAGCAGCTCTCTTTGTATCTTGTATGGAAAAGATGTCTGACTCAGCCAAGGTTTTATGTGTCACTTTTGTTGCCCAATGTTTGTTGAAATTGCTAAATTTCGAGACTAAAGTACAGTTAAAAATAAAATTTATTGTTTAGGTCCTTTTTTATACCGCACTAGCTGTTGATCACGGCCCGCCCGCGTGGATGTTGCCTATCGCGGCCAAACATAGCCTATGTCCCTTCCCAAGGTATCTAACCTGTCTCTGTTCCAAATTGCATCAAAATCGGTGGAGTGGCTTGGGCGTGAAAGCGTAACACACAGACAGACAGAGTTACTTTCGCGTTTATAACATTAGTATGGGTTCACATCGTTTGTGTGCCCTACCAGAGAAGAAGCTTTGATATAACCCTAATGGGTTGCATGGTGCATGCCAAACTAGATCGAGTTAAACTGTTTTCATCCGCTTCCCTATTGCAAATTTTCTAACTTTTGACACTGCCCTACATTATTCAATCATTTCTTATCGCGTCATGTTAATATCATTCCTATTTCGACCCACTTAGTTTTTTTTAAATCATCGACAGACAAGATTGTAACGAACACGATTTTTATTTAAATAATTATTATCAACATGAAAATTATGATAGTGCTATCTAGGATCAGCAGTCCCGTATGACGTCAGAACATAATGGAGCAAAAACTGGAGAATCAAATAAAACCAAACACGGAATTGAGTCAGTAAGTACGTAAAAACTATCTATGGTTTGCCGTAGAACCTATTACTGCCCAAACCATACTAAAATAACAGTAAACATCAATTTTAAAATACCAAAGCTTTAAAAACTATTATCAAATTCGTTATGGGACCACAACACTATTCTGTAACATTACGTAACGTTACATCCACTAGAGGGCTATGTTTTACAATTTAGTGGCTCCATCGCCAATTTTATAACACTCGGGACCTATAATATAGTGTTATGTTTGAGAAATAGGCATTTATTGGTATCTTGTTTATTATACTGCAAAGTTTTCGCGGCTGGTTTTATTTTAGTACCTATCATTGTAAATCAGTTATTTTTAATTTTTAGGACGACAGTTTTGTATAATTTGCTTCCCATCGCCCTGCACTCCGCTCCGCTTAAGAAAACTCCCACCTCTACGAACAGATTTATTGAATTTCATTTTTATATTAGTTGTGAGTCACGTAGGTTATAATAACGTATTCAGCTATTCCAGGCATACCTATAGTAAAACATGTTGTGTTTATTAGTTTAGGCGAAGTTTTAGTAGCACATTAGCTAGACTTTTTTACTTAGAACTTTTATTCGTAAGGAAATTTAAGCCAACGGCATTGAATAACTGCGGAATCTAGAGAGTAATTTCATGTAGGTATATCCCATTCGAAACAATAATATTTTATGACTCATAAAAATAAAATAGAAATGCCATAAGCGATAAAACTATTAGGGAGAAACACGTTCGATGTTCTGTTTAAGAGACTTGGGGGAGACATAAGAGAGGGGTAGCTTCACAATAAACGTAAAACCGGTAAATTATTTTTCAAACTGTTAATAACGCTATGTGTGCTTATTAGCGGGTGAGATTATCGCTAAAGCTTACACTAAGCCCTTGTCCTAAAGTAGGCAGCTCTGCTGAGAATGGTTAATCGTGTATTGCGATTTATTTGTTATTATTTACTTTCAGACCGACGTTTCGGCTAATTTTCAGCAGCCATGTTCGCGGTTTAAATGGCGACAGAATACGTTATAAAGTGGTTTTATTTCATCGAATGATATTCGCGTAAACTTTAGAAAATATTAGGCTAGTATTATAATACTAACTGCTAAGTAGTAAGTATACATACATTTTAATCTTGAAAATAATGTTTAGAAATACAAATTTTGCTAGTATTTCATAGTAAATTTTATTGCATGTAAGTGTGTAAAGAAATATCGACCATCTTAATGAAACTTATAAATTGATTTTTGTAACTTAAACATGCAAAAATCCTGAACTGGAAATGAACTTCGTAATCTATTTAAATCTATTTATTTATTTAAAAATGTTCATAGTCCTACTTATGACTATGCATAATACAATTTTTAACTGGGCTTAATAGGGTTCGCAATGCAGTTTTTTTTATGCCAGTTGCTTATTTATTTTTATTTTTACGCTATTGGTACAATAAGGCACATTGAAGATCTTTCATAAAAACTCCATGGCACTTTTATAACATTTTTGCATGAATACAGTCGAAACGAAAAAAAAGGGACAAATGATATACAATTTCATCACAATTGCAGTTAATTAACAATCAAGGATATAGTACCTAGGTACATGAAAATATAGACCCTGTTAACAAAGTAGCAAGTCCCTTTCCAGGTCAGAATATGGATCTAGGGCGTTCCCGACATTCAGTGTGGGCTATGCGGGTGAAACTAAACGTTCTTATACCATAAACAAGGGTTAATTTGCACTGGGTAGCATTAAGACAATTTAAAATTTATATGTCTTCAAAAGCAGTAACATATTTACATGGTCCTCCAGTGTTACACCATTGATAGGAGGTAACGAACAGACAGGTAAGAAACGGACGTAATAGCATTTCCACTGCTGACAATAATTATTAACAATTTATATTATTATTTATTATTATTAGAGGCGATAAGTCGGATAGACCCAAAGTTACCCAGTTGTCACTATAACCATCCCCACTTTACGGCACAAGTTTTTCATAAATAAATAAACATACGAAAACACACATGTTTCAGGTAGTAAAATCCTGCAAACAATACCATTCTCCTTGCCCTAGTAAGCTAGGGTCGGGTTCGAATCTCATAATATTCACTTTCTACGAGCCGTTTGATCTTCGCAATCGAAAGGGATAGGTAAGTGTATTGTACTGCTTAGAACAGTTGACAGGACACTTTTAGGTATTGCATGGGATAGCCCATATGTGTTGATAAGATTTTACGCACCATCAGCACTTTCTTACATTCTTATATATTCATTTCTTCATAGTATTATTACAAACAGTACAGAACTTTTCAATAATGGAAGGTTATGGTGGCCTATGAACGGTTGCAACTCCAAATTATTTTTGGTGTAGTCCAGTTAGAGCACCCAATCGAATATTACCTAGATTAGTCCACGGATTACGCCTACAATTAGCGCTTTTTATATTATTATTTATATTAATTCACCTAATACACAGGAACCTATTCACGGGAAAAAGTAGCATATGGAATACAACCTCCAAGTTTCAAGTCAATCACAAATTCACCTGTAAGACCTCATTTTAAGACCCCATTAGATCTTGAAATTATAATAATGAATGTTCATTCAGATTCGTTCAAATGTTATAGTATCACGACATTTATCAATTTGCAACATACTCCTAATTTACTTACTTTAAAAAAACAATTAGCTCACGTGTTTCCCTCTTCCTATAGTGTAAAAGCAAGCTGAGTGCTCATGTTGTTAACATGGCACGTGTATATAATGGTAGCCTCTTGCCTGAGACTTTGCCTTCAGCTTACCATCAATGACTACGAAATGTCGAAAGCTGACGAAATGACGAAATGAAATTGATGTGTCCTATATACAAAAAAAAGACAATTTCCAGAACGATTGTTATACTTACTGGTACCAACATTAGAACATTGAGAAATTCTAAACTGATTTATACACATTGTACAACAACAAAGCGTAACTATTGTTTCAGAACGTTAGTAATTATATATTTATGAAATGCAATAAAATGCAAAGAGCACTTAAATGTTATTCGACTATGAATTTGCACACAAAAGACATATTATTATGCCAGTCTGGTTGGAGGTTGGAGACCACGGAACCAAGTTGCTATTTTTGAAATATATTTTACGTAAATACGCATGTAAGAAACGTGTAAATTGGACAGGAGACCAGGCAAGTCAAAGTGATAAACATTCGACAATGTAGAATATACTGCTTCCGGGCTGTTTGGCCGTGGTCGATGTGAAACTTGCGTTCCAGACGTTTCGTCGATCACACCAATCAGGATCCAGTACGTCCGCGCCACAGGGCTCGACCAATCAGAATCGAGTGAGTCGATTTCCCGCTCCGACCGTGCCTATAAATACAGCCGTGATTCAAGGTTCGGCATTAGTCGCAAGTCAGCCGCCGGCGAGGCAAGGTCTCCGAAGTTGACGTCGCCCGGCTCTGCGCCACTGAAGATGTCGACCGCAGTGATCGACGAAACGTCTGGAACGCAAGTCTCACATCGACCACGGCCAAACAGCCCGGAAGCAGTATATTCTACATGCAACGCCGGCCGTGAAAGCCTGAAGACTTATATTCGACAATGTGTGTATCAATGTGGTGCACTTTCGCGCTAACGTGTATCGCGGTGACAAACATTCGACAATGTGTGTATCGATGTGGTGCACTTTCGCGCTAACGTATATCGCGGTGACAAACATTCGACAATGTGTGTATCGATATAGCGCACTTTCGCATTAATATGAGTCGGATTAGTGCTTTACGACTAACGTTCATCGCGTTTATGAACATCGAAATTCAATGCGACAGTCAGTTAAAATTAATAAGATCATAACTGCTGCCAATTCTATATCAATTAAGCCATTCGAATAGGAACTCGAAAATCGGCATTCCGCACGAATTATCGTCGTTCTTTGAAAGTAAAACTAAACGTACTGTAGTTGAACTGCGCAAGTAATATCTGAGGAAGCCGGTCAAGTACCAATAAGATCCGGACTCGAAGAACAATAAGAAGCAAAAGTTTTCAACTGTACAGTGAGGGTCCAAGCGATGAGAGTTCTGAACAATTAACGTTGGAATCCGTATTGGACGAGTTTGATGAGAATGTTCGAGCTGAAGATTGTCCAAGCAGTACTGGGATGGAGGATAGACGAACTTTGTTTTGAATACCTTAGTGTGCTATCAAAAAAAAAACTCCTTTCCTGGAGTAGAATAGGGCCTACCCATCTCTTCCTGTGTCGTGGACTATACTTCATCTAACAGCAAATATGAATCTCATGACAAAATACCCAATTGACGGCAACACTCTGTCCCCCTATTGTGGGAAGGCAAACTATTGTTGGCGAAATATGCGTGTTAATACACCACCTACCCCTTCAGGGATTTACAAGCCTGAATATCTTATATAATTTCGTGTCACGATGTATGTTCGCGATAAACTCCGAAACTACTGAACGGATTTTGATAAAATTTTGTAACCATTTATAATATGGTCCAACTTAAAAGATAGGATAGCTAACATCTCAATTTATAGCCGCAATCCGAATTCCACGCGGGCGCAGCCAACAGTAAGTAGTATTAAAATTAAATTTAAGTTACAATAAAATACGGCAAGATATTAATGGTAGGAATAACAAAGTTTGTACCCTATTAACTTAGTTACCTCAAAAACTAGTCTCGATAAACTCTCACATATTCTGCCCAATCACGTCACACAAAACAGTGCCGTCATTGGTCATAATTTTCAGCAGAGAACTGGTTTAAATTTCGGATTGATGTCAATCGCGTTGCGAATTATGTTGGAAATTTTCATAGAATTGTGGCACTCAGGCGATAGCTGCTAATTTCGTGATGACAAAAGTGTCAATTCCTGTCCATGTTCGTGTCATATCAAGACTTGAATTTCGATTATCTAGTGAAGGAATTACCAGAAGGTAAATTCGTGGTCATATCTGTGAATGGATCGATGGCCATTTGGAACAAATAATCTAAAAGTGGAGACAGTGAATCACGCAAATTGATTGATTCAAATTATTTTATACCACTGTGAACATTTTATACTACCTCTTGAAATATATATCAGTAAACCAACATTTTTTAATCTGTATTTATAAAGGTCATGAGCCTAAATGGAAATTTAGCTACTAAAACCCAAGTCGAGGATTCGAAAATAAATCAGCTTCCACCTTTAATATACACCTAAATTCCATTTGAATCAACAAAAAACATAATTACCAAGGACGACAAGAAAACCTATTGTTTCTTCACAATTTGTACCGTCCAAAAAACTGCATGATACAGGAAAGTAACCTTCTCTTTTAAATTATATGAAAAGTCGTATACTTATCTCCTTTGTCAACTATACACACGAAGAACAGTACGTGCATTTAGGAGTGCGTTGAGCGTGGAACACACACACATACGCAGCCTTACACGAGTTATCGTATGTGTGTGAATGTTCAATTTAATATATTTGGTACTCTTGACAACTTAACTGATACCCTTAACTAAACACAAACAAATAAACCACCAAAGAATCATAAATAAGATGGTCTTAGCAGATAAAATTAAGAACCCGCTTACTCGTGATACCAAATCGCAGGCTAATAACACAGAAAATAGCGAAGTTGATGAAACAAACGCTTCGCACGACTACATTTTAATGGATTTCAGCATACAGAACGATAAGCAGCGATAAGGGGATTGTATTCGTGATTGATTTAGTTGTTTTAATTAATTATTGTTCCGTTAGTTCTCAGTTTGCGATCTAAGGGAAATTTATTTCTAGAAAGGCATTTGCTTAAATTAATTGAATTTACTGTAAATAGTTCTGATAGGTATGTTAGACCAGTTGTTCGACTTTTTAGGGTTCCAAGTTACAATTACCCGTAATAACTGCCATAAATTTTCGTATGTCAACCAGGACCGACGGCTTAACGTGCTCTCACGTCACGTCAGGCACGACCAGACCAATGGAAATAGCTAAATTCATGCATACAAATATGTGCACTGATCGGCAATCAAACCCGCGCCTCTAATTACCTTATCAGTCGCGTTCACTACCGCACCGCTATCCACAGTTTGACTGGCAAAGCGGACCTCATACTCCGAGCTGGAAGCTTCGGATTTATTTATTTTTTTAAAGAATATTAGCAACCGAAATTATCGAAATTACTAATATTCCCTCTAACCCCTCCAACTAAACTAAATCGCTTGTGCTAGGAGTGGGTTCACGTCGGTAGTGCAATGGCCAGGATTCGAACCCGGGATCGTAAGGCCGATTCTTTAACCACTAAGCACCGACGTTTATGATGCGACTGGGATTAATGCTAGGATGAAGAAGAGTTCTGATAAGTATGTGTACAGGGCCCTCTACCAACATCCTTGGGGGGGCCCAAGTTAACCTAACCTGCAAATCAGTACACCTGCTAAACAACGAACGCGCCTTTGCCGTCGGCTTTCTTTTCAGAGTTGAAGGAGGTCATACGGCAGTCGCTCATACAAAAGCCGTATAAAACAAATAAAATGCACATACAGCAGTGAACTTCTAAAGGCGGATTGACCGATAATACCCATACCTTTATGGATATTCATTATGATAAATTATACTAAAATTAAATGTTATTAATAAATCCATACTAATATTATATATGTTAAAGTGTGTGTGTGCGTGTGTGTCTGTTTATCCATCTTTCACTTCTAAACCACTGAAACGATTTTGGTGAACTTGGTATTGGGGTAGATTAGACCTCAGAGTGGACATAGGCTATGTTTGGTCGCGATAACCGACATCCACACGGGCGGAGCCGCGTGAAAAAGCTAGTTTTATCATATTAGCAACATAAATCATAAATATTCCCTCCTAACGCGGAACCTCTAGCTAGATCATTGCTTTTTTGCTACTAGCTTGTGTTATGGAATCTAGAATGCGGATAAACATACTTAAATACTTTTTTTTGTAAATACATACATATTATACATAAACACCCACACCAATGCAAATATTCATGCATACAAATATTTGCACTGAGCGGGGATTGAACCCGCGCCTCCTGCGTAGCAGTCGAACGTTCTACCGCTACGCTACAGAAAATACCACTTGCTCTCACGGCACTAAAACCATTATAAACTAAATTATAAAAATGAATCGCTGCATGTGTTGCTAAGCGCAAATTTGGAGAAAAGTTGAACCATTTTCGCTAATTCTTTTTATTATCCTTGCAGTACAAGGATAGTTCTTATGTGGATATTTTTTTTTAATGCCTAAAAATGTTTATCTGTTATATACTCCCATATAATAGATTCGTAATAGCAATACTTAAACGTGCATTTGAATTTAATACCTTACCATAAAGTTCAAGTGTTAAGGAGAGGTTCCGGGAAGGCAAAACAATTAAGTGACGTAAGTATCATATAAATATTGATGTCACATTATTTGAACACTAAAGAACTACGGGCTCAAAAAGGTTGTACGGGGGTTTCAACATATACCACGGGCGAAGCCGGGCCGGGTCGGCTTGTTTATAATAACTTCACGAGCGAACCATCGGAACCTGATAACTTATCGCAATTTAATTCGTTAAATATATTATCTCCAAGCAAAACAATCACATTACTAAGTAAACCGCCATGTAGCGGCTCAAGAGATTCACTTATGGTCTAGTTTAGAACTCATGCAAGATAAAGCCCAAGTTTCTAAAGATTGCTAACTTCCTTCACGTGTGGAAAGTAAGACTTGGATGCTTAATGAGTGTCTGAACTTTATCTGGGGCAAACAATAAGAAACTAATGGAACAAAACCAGTGGAAAAGCTTATATAAAGCTAGTGCATTCAAGTGCTACATAAAAAAATGATGCCTATTGCAAAAGATGACCAGCAACAGAGTACCATAACTTTTTACAGCTGTTGTACAATAAGCCCGTCAATTGACTATACTCACTGGTCGGCGCCTACGATGCGCGCCCCCCCCATACCGGGGGCGAGTCGGGGACCGCGTGGTCCCCCCTCCCGAGGAGGGCCAGACCGAGAGGAATGGCCCTGGGTCAGCCGGGGTGCGAGGGATATGTCACTAGACAACCTCACCTTCGGCCTAGCACATCGACCCACAGACGGCGTGCGGTTTCGTCGGTTCGAGTTCGACATAACCTCCCCCTTCGGCTCCGAAGGGGAGGGGAGGGGGGGGTATCCGTGGGGATTTCCCGCACGTAAAAAGAAAAAAAAAACTATACTCACTGGATGGTAAGATGTTGAGGTGAGGTCCAGATGATATGAACAACTATTCTAGATGCTCATAGGAGGTAGGACACGACAGTATTTTCGTCCAATTGAGCAGTACATCCGCCCTACAGAATACCGCGGCTATAATAACCTCGTATTGTGTTCCCGGCGCTGAGTAGGGTAGCCAGAGCTTACTGGAGAGTTTTTGTGCTGTCAGTCGGAAGACCTTATGTCCTGCCTTATCTTCTACACTGACGGCACAGAAACTTTCTGTTCTTACAAGGTCGGCAACGCGAGTGTGACGCCCCTGGTGTTGCACACGTCCATAGCCACGGTAACCACTTTCCATCAGTTGGGCCGTGTGCTTGTATACCACCTAAGTGGTATTAAAAAAATTCTGACAATTCCACAGTAGTAGTATCAACCTCGCCTCGCTCGAAGAACCCGGGATTGTAAGAAGAAAGAAAAATGTGTGGCAGAGCGCTCCACTTCTATACTGTGTGGTAAAGAAATGAAGTTTCGTATCGGACCAAATGGAGCGATATCCTATACAAACAAATGCGACAATTTGTTCTACGCATTTGTAATCTACTCTCTGCATTTGAAGTTTAAATGCGTGATAATTTTTTGTTCTAAAGCTTGTCTATCCTACCAATGCTATAAACGCAAAAATTTGTAAGTATGGATGGATGTTTGTTACTCTTTCACGTAAAAACTACTGAATGGATTTTAATGAAACTTTACAACAATATAGCTTAGGCTTAGACACACATCTGAATAACGATAAATTAATAAACTTTAAACGATAACCGATATTATAGCGACAACCGACATCCACGCGGGCGGAGCCTCGGGCAACAGCTAGTTATAAATAAAAGTAATTATTACTACCCGTAATAAGATGAACCAACACCCACATTTCACAAAAGATCAGCCCTTATAATCATTCATTTAATTTTTCAATATTTTTTCTCGTACCCGCGAGAAAAAATAGCGGCCATCTTGTTCTGAGAAACCATATAGGATTATATTACACTCCGCCATAAATAGAAAACCGATATCTATGAAAGGTGGAAGCTCAAAGAGGCTATTAGATCCCATCCATCAGTAATTGGTTTATGAAGCTTGTGCTCCTAGTACAAGAGTAATGGGTGAATGTTATTTATTAGTGGTATTTGATCTACACCTCCCATTTGAGAGATAGGAATTCTATAAGTAGGTACGGCATGGAGTTCAGAATTTTAATTGTAGGTTAATAGGTATATTTGAAACTGGGCAACCTGTATGTATGCTACTTCCAATCGACTGGTAGAGTAGCTACTTTGATTTCGTCTGTGTAAAATGTGATTGATAGATTGAGGTCAAATTTATTGAGAAGATGTGATTGATTGATCTATTACCTGTATTGTATGTAACAAAAGTTGCAAATTCAAAGGTGTTATAACAGGAGTTTGTTTCTAAAAACAGTGGCACAAACCGGAAGATTCTTTTCGTTTCATGACCCGAGTAGCAAATCCAATAGCACGGGACGGAATTAAGTTAAGTGTCGGTACTTTTTATGGTTTAAATACAGAAATAATATGAATTTTAAATTAAAGGTTAACTTAACAATAGATATGCAGTACATTCGGGCCGTGATTATGCTGGTGACTATTTTCCCCATTCATGTGCTTTTTCGCCTAGTTTTCATTAATTTTCTCCTTTGAATTACCATTTAATTCGGGCCTTCTGGGTACTTTTCCATTCGATGGTGATACAAAGGTATTTTGTGAGCCATATAATATGTAATTATCTCGATTCTATATAGTTTAGTTTCAAAACTATTTATCTTTTTGTAAAGGATAACATCAAATATACTAGTATTTCCCCTGAAACCTAACAAAATTACCTTTGTTAGGAGGTTCACGTTGGTAATTCGTCGGATTCAAACTAAAGATCTCTCCTTGACTACGCAGCTTTGTAAATTGAATGTCAACAAATAAAAAAATAACTTCAAATGTCTATTCTCAGTACGAACCCAATAATATTATTGCTAGACAGCTACACCTAAATATAATACTTTTAAAATATCAATATTCAAGGTTCGAATATAAAGAAGACTTACACAATCTGAAATCCATACTAATATTATAAATGTGAAAGTGTCTGTTTGTCCGTCTTTCACGTCTAAATTTGATGAAATTTGGTATAGGAGTAGATTAAACTTTGAGAAAGGACATAGGCTATTTGTTTGGTCACGATAACCGACATCCACACTCGCGGAAACGCGGGCAAAAGCTAGTAAAAAATATTTAACGAAATCAAAATCTAACAACAAGAAACCTTTGAAGTGGCGATCCATTCGCTTTTGCTAAATAGTTTTTTCTTATTTTCTTTTATCTTTAGAGGCTTCCTTACTTTTATCTTAATATTCTTTCAAACAGCGAGCGAAGGGTATATTTCTGTAAGTATTTTCGACGGATTTTATTTTGTATCAAATGGGTAAATATTTACCAGAATTGAATTGAATATTGATAGGTATCTCTTTATTGTAAATTAAAATATATATATATATTGAAATCAAAACGATCATATGGTTACTTCTATGAATAGGTTGGGGAATGAATTTCCTGCTATGGTTATACACATAAGGCTATATGGTCTTCAAGACGGGCACTAGAAGGTTCTTTCAGAGTCGGTAGCACGAGCATGACGCTCCTGAAGTTGAACGTGTCCATAGGCCCACTTCTCACTTCTCATCAGCTGGGCCAAGCGCTTAACTACCACCTAATGGGGGAAAATAGCCTCCTTAATGAATCAGCGAGTGGTATTGAGTTGCGGCCCGAAGGTCTAAAGTGGGGGTCCCATACAGCCCTTAAATAGGTATTGTACCAAATGCTAACAGTAAGCTTGCCGTTTCCCTTGCGTTATCGATACTAAAGTAAATCTTATTAAATCAAATAATGTATTGCAGACGTCAGTCCAGAGAGTTAGTTACAAAAGAAAACTTATATGCTATTGTTAGTAATTTATATTATTTTAACATTTAAAAGTTGTGTGGAGCTTCACCCAGCGACCCAGCCAGGGTGAGTCCCACCTATCTTTAAATACGCTCAGGAGACCATTGGTACTATGGCGCAGTCTCGCGAGCATGGAAGCGGTGCGCTTTCTTATTATGGCATAAAAATCAGCTGTGTGCGCCTCCGCAAACATGCCAGATGCGCTGCAACACCGAGGCAGCCCCAATAGTATCCTGAACGCATTGTTATATTGAACGCGCAGGTCCCTTCAAGTCGGTAATGGGTTTGCTACACGCGATCAATTTCTCTCTATGTCCATAAAAGCGTCATTTGCTTATTTGATTCCATTGCAGTCTATGAATACGGATGCCAACAATATGTCTGTCATGCACGACTTTCCTACATTAATGTATCTAATAATTATGTATGTCACCTAAAATTGTATTGTATCAACGCATGAAAACACATAACGACATAAAACCCACCATAATCTAATACTGTTACAGTGCACATTCAAATACAACAGAATAGCTGGTTCGAGCATGTCCATATTATTTCAACATACCTCTCTTCATTCTGAAATCAACCATATGCCATATAAAATAGAACTTACTACTGAAAATTTATATTAACTCACTCGATGAATGCATTGCAAATTTCAAAGTGTAAAATTGTCAGTTTATTTTAGGTAATAAACACAGCAGTGACGTTTATGCAGTATTAAAACTGAATTGTGCTGATATAATGTGCACTACCAACATGTGGGAAATGTGTTAACGATCTTATTGAAGTCGTAAGGATGTCAACGATGTTAAGATGATCAACTATGAGCGAGTCCGTTTATCGATTCTACGGGCTGGAGATGCAGATTTATTTGATAACTTGCACAATGAGTCAACTTATTCTACGTGCGGTGCGCAAGCGTCGATATGTCAACATTATTTCATACATTCATCTTCTGTCAGAGACATTAATATGCCAGAAAACCATTCAATAAGAATTGAGTGGGTATATATTTTTAGGTGAAACAATACAGGGTATTTCGATGAAGTACTTGCTTATATCAGTTACATTTATTTGTAGTGCTTTATCAAGTTTAAAGAAAAATAAGTGACTATCAATCTTGTTAATTGCCGTGAGATTACACGTGAGCTGCGAAATGAAGTCATTAGGCCCTATCCTCGACAGCAGTCAGTAACAGCCAACGGAGCGGAAGTAATGGCGGACACGATATTGTGTTCAGTGTCATCTGTCATCTACTGTTGATGAGCGAAATTCGAAACTTATGATCGTGCATCGCGCTGTAAAATTTATCATCTCAATTGTATTTGATTGGATTAGGAATTTTTACCAAATTGTTAGACCACGGCGTGCCAGACATAACCGGCTGTGCGTCGGGTAAGAGAATTCTCTTTACGGTTGGTTTAAGTGATAAGAAAGCTGTATACACACTAGTTTCCTCCATTACTTGTTTCTAATATTTTCTCGCAGTATACTCTACACATCTTCACCTAGTTTCTTTCCCGCTCCCCTCCCCGTTAACCGCTACAGTCGATGGGGCGGCCTTATTTGAACTACGTAAATAATAAAATCAGCAACAACAGACACTGAACAAATTTAAATTGACAACATACCTCATCATTCAAACATTCCATGAGACCTGACTAAATACAGAATGAAACAGTGTTGTCAGCTCTTTTAATTATTTTAATTTATGCAGAGAACACATTAGCAGACTTGCCAGAACCATACCCTATTGGTCAACAATTTTTAAATTTAAAATATGTAAATCGTAAATCGTACAAAAATGGTACAGCACGGATAAGGCATGATAGGGCCTTTTCTCTCCTTCGTATTATTTATTTACTAGCTTTCGCCCGCGGCTCCGCCCACGTAGATGTCGGTTATCACGACCAAACATAGCCTATGTCCTTTCTCAAGGTCTAATCTACCCCTATACCAAATTTCACCAAAATCAGTTCAGTGATTTAGGCGTGAAAGACTGAAATACATACACACACACACTTTCACATTAATAATATTAGTATGGATGAATATATGTAGTTCAGTAGAATAGATCATTTTCTGAAATATTCATCTATTTAGAAGAATTTATTCCACTACGTTTCAATTTCTATTTTAGCTTTGCAATATTCTAAGACAACGTCAAGCGTGTCTAACTTTGTCCATTTTTAGCTAAGGCACGTCAGAATAGAGAGGTTTCTATTTTAGAAAGTGCTAGAATATTGGTAGCACTGTTACGGGAGTAGGACATATGTATTTTTGAACAGACAGTTTTAAATATTGATTCTGTCTGTTTGTCTCAGTTGATATGAAATGATGTGTTTGGTTAAATTCTTAGATATCTTTATGCGGTTTAGGCAATAAATAAGCACAGGAACAACGTGCAGATGGTAAGCAGTTATTAGATACTCGTGAGTCGCCATCTCGACATAAGGTCGAAGGAGAAAATTGTACAAAGAAAGGTTAGTAAACCTTCCTGCATTCCAAAAACCATACGAAATACAGCATGCAAGTTCGAGCTATTTGTAGAATGCGATACTTGTGCTAGAATGGGGTCAGCAAATATGTATCATCATCATCTTTCACCCTTGTCCCAATTATTTGGCGTCGGCGTAAAATCTTTTATAAATTCTTTTCAGACATCATCTACCCTTTTAGGGAGTCTTTCTTCGCCATGTTCTCTTTCACATAACCTATCCAACATTCTCTTTACTTCTTTTTAAGCTATCTTCTTATAAAATGTACATTCTGTGACACAAATCTCAATTTACCAGAAAAATTGATTAAAATAGAAAAAAAATAATCGGTCTAGGCTTGATTCGGAGCCGCGATCTTTGCCTTACAGGGACAATGCTTTGACCAATAAGTAACCAGACCTCGCTTTTGTATTTAAATCGATTTGAATATTTAGCATGAAATATTCTTAACAATTTAATTCTAATGAATAGAAAAAATTCACAATGAAATGTATTTTCCGGGAAATTTTGTGACTAATAGTTATTCACATGACCTATAATTTCGTCTCGCATAAAAAATTGCTCACAAGTGCGTTTACACTCTTTACAAGCAGGCACTTAAATATTTACGTAATTACTTCATAGACAAAAGCGTTCCTTTAATTTCACGCTCCGTAAATTAGCTTGAAATTCTGCTTAAAAAATTATTATGCTCAAGCTGAGCACACGACACAGAATATCACTAATGGTCTGCGTTCTGCGAATGCTCATATACCTTGCGGTGACTAAATCGCTAGACAAACGAGGCATTGGCACGCACAGATTGTTTTAATCTATGCTTGATGAATTAGAGCTCTTCCACCCACCCCCGTAGCATCTCGTACTATCTTCAAAAGACACCCAGGGAAACGTATACTGCGCATTTAGAGCACATTTCACGGGACAGAAATACTTATGACCCGAGGTAAAACACGGTAAAATGTCCACTAACTAACCAATAAAACGTCCAGATGTATTAAAATTTACGGAGTCCTTCGCAATTTTTCTTAATCATTTGTACCTATTATATGTTGTACAATTATATGTTTTAATTCAAAATTTGAGCGATTGGTTTTATTTGTGGCTATAGTGTCGACCTATCAAATAACAGGACTAGCCTCAACAGAACATTTTATATTGTTTCTTACTTTTCTTATATTTTTGTTCACAATTTATGATACGTCGATGATGTTCTTTTGCTCCGATCTGCCGGATCCCACAAAATCTTGACACCATAACCCAATTAAAACCATATAGATCTTTACACGTGTAGCCTCTTAATCTAGGCACCCGACCAGCGAGAATAAACACAATTCATTAGTGTCTAGCAGTTCCGTTCACTTATTCTATTTACGATTTAGCGAACACGCGCCATTGAACATCTGGATGGAGTGCGCAAGATGGAGTTAGAATTTGTTCATATCTGACGTAATATCGACAGCCGCAGACACCGGCAATCATCTTGAACATATCGACGCATGAAAGAAAGTTTTCGTATATACAAAAATAAGCACCTACTATTGGGAGTGCGCAGAGTTAGGTGTGTTCACATCTATTCCATATCCACAGCCGAATTTCCATATACCAGCAAACGTTATGAACAACACGGACAAGGCTCTGTAGCAGGCTCTCCTTTTGAGATTGGGAGATTTTACGACAGTTGCTTAAAAAGCCGACATACCAATAAAAAATAATAAGGGAAAATCAAGCTCTAAAGGGTGGACGTAGCAGAAATTACGACCAGCAGAGCAGCTACTATTCAGATTGTAGGTCCATAAGTCCTTTGAGCTCGTTTTAGGTTAGAATCTGTTTTTTTCTAAATACCTCTACTCCAGGCTTGACTTTCAAACCTTCATCAGCTTCTCCTTTCGCCTTCATTTCTACAGCCAGGCATACAAAGCCACCATAAAATTACTGAAAAAATGAAGGGCTTTGTTTTCCAGTCCAGAAGAGCCACGGTCCCTATCAACATCGCTTTATCTCTTGGGGGATCTAGAGGAGATACCGGGGGAGATATAACCCTTTCTTCATAATTATTACTGTAAATGGTACTCTCGTCTTAACATTCTCTTTCAAACCACACCTATATATTATACTGAGTTTCCACGCCACGGTACGCGGTTTTGCAGTCGCGTTTGAGATTTCGAAGGCCACTTACCATGGAAAGAAGCTCGTCCGTGATACTGCAGACATGTTTGTCATAGTAAATGCGTCCGTGCTTGCATCCGTACCCGTGAAACTTTGCACCGTGGAAACCCAGCGTTAAACTTAGCTACATTTCAATTTCCGCAAAGTAAATTTAAGGAAATTTGCTCAAATACAAATACACAAAACTTTACAAGAATATTGCACATTGTAGTAAAACCATGTTTTTTCAGATCAGATAATCGGCTTATTCTGTTCACATAATTCATCTGCCACATTGAACTATCGTTACCACACATTTACGCCAGTAGTTGAGTTTAGCACTGTCCATTTATGATTTAGCTTCTAGCTTTCGGGAAATTGATGTTATTTTCGCATAATGGACAGATGTTCTATGAAACTTTATAAAATATAAGAATGATTGAGTGTTTCTGAGAATGTGCTATATTTTTAACTTTCCTTGGCTATAATCACGGGCTGTTATCGTGAGTTGTATTAGATAATTGTAGGTATACAAACTTATCGTATAACATAAACTAACAAAGCAAGCGCGTGACTTGAAACTGATTTGTGTCTTATTCAATTTGGAAGTAAAACAGACACAGTTGAGAACAATTCTTGATTTCTACGAAATACGAGTAACAGTGGTTGCTACACTTGTTATCTCTAACACAGGTCGGTGACGTGAATGATTTACGAACTAAGAACTTAAAATACGTGCCGGCAAACTTCTTGAAACAAAAGTCAAAATCATACACATCTCAGTCTGTTCCTAACTCAGTTGGGGTCAGCTTTCCAGTCCCACTGTGACGCGGCTGAACATCGATACGATCCATTAAACAACTGCCATCTGAGCTACACAACTACACAACCAAATCGACGTTCTGTAGTTTGACGAATCGAAAACTTTTTCTCGATCGTTCAGAAATTCCGCACATAAATACACTACTTATCTAAGTTAGAACGAACAGATTCATTATACCTACCTACACATAAGAACACCCTTTTTTTCATTGTTCCTGATAATCTAATTTCGTTGCTGATTGTATTAAAACGTGAAAAGTAAGCGTAGATACGGAAACTCAGTTGATTGTCGAGGTATTACGAAGGATTACACACGGAATTGCGTTCACGGCCATACTAAACGGATAAGCCGATTTTACGTCATCCGTGAGTCCGAAAAATGTTGGTAAAACTATATGAGACTATTAGAGGTGTACAGTTGTAGTTTTTAGAATAAAATTTGGAAAAACGACATCATGTGTAATCGTATCAACGTCCAGACGGACTGACGATCTTAAAAAGCTCACTGGATGCAGAAGACGGAGGATTGGGAGCAATGGCGCATATTATTTCCAGCAGTGAACAGCAATTTCTGCAGAGAAAAAGCACTAAGTTAATAGTCGACGAGTAAACATTCGCGCCGCTCGCCACAGGCAGGGAATTCATCCTCGCACATTGGTGATTTGAAACAGTACGCACGGACTGATATTAAAGGAACTTCATTCCACGCACGCTCAAGTTGTGGAATTAATGCTTTGGTTTCTCCAAGCGAATACAATATGCTGTTCTTCAAGAAGGTCATTAAAAGTTTCTAACAGGGTTGGCAGCACGAGTGTGCTGTGTTCCCCTCCCCTAGTGTTGCGCACGTCCATAGGCCGCGGTAACTACTTTCCATCAGGGCCGTATGCTTGCCTGTCACCTAAGTGGTATACAAAAAAGTCTACAAGCAGCTATACAATAAAACGCCTCATACATATGAGTCCTAACAACGTAGGCGTAAGCCAGAATGTAACTAAGATCCTTTGTCTTGTCTGACACTGCGTTTATTTGCGTTGTATCGTAACGGCTAGATTGTGTGTATACCCAATATACGATGAACTAAGAATTACCGAACACATTCTAGGCAAACAAATATACTAAAATTAGATTCAGTTTACCTGTGCTAGATTCTTTTAGGTATTCTTGGCTAGCGAGTAATTTAAGATTGTGGAACTTTGAATGGACTTCGATTGCTAAATTCTTTTCTCACAGGGTTTACCTAAATACCTACTTCTCGAATTTGGACACGATTTAGTAGTGCCACGTTTTCAAAACTCGTAATTTAATTTCGATTAGAAAAATGTGAAAAATCTTGAATATTCCGTATGATCTGTTCAAACAAAGTTACTGAACTTCAGAATTACTCAATTGGATTCTGAGATTTTAATTTTATATTTCTTAGTTTTGAAATCACACGTTTTAAAAATGCATGTTTACTGAATCTAACCCTTGGTATTAAATGTAAATGTAGAAGGAGTAATCCTAATGTCTTTGAACATTACTATGAAGAATCCGTAGTTAAAGATGTCGGATTAGATTTGGGTATTACCAAAATACTATTTGATAAAAAATGTATGTGAATATACGTGTGCGTGTGCTTGTGCGTGTGTTTGTGTGCGTGTGCGTACGCGTGCGCATGTGTGTGTATGTTTGTGAGTGTGAATGTGCATTAATGGGACCTCACCAAGATCTTTAGGGTGACTCCTTTCATGCACACCAAGCCAAAACATCTGCTGATTAAGTGCCGACTATTTGATGCTTTCCTGCGGGTTTGGGAGGTCAGGGGGCAGGGAATGGCGCTAAGATGATGATGAGTAGTTTACTTTGGCTGAAGCTACTATAACGCGAGACAATATCATTCAAACATGCCCCACATAAAAGTATCTAATTACTACGTCTCTATAAATATTCCACTTTGCCGTTGATTCCTTAAGAGGTGCGTAGGCGCCTAGGTGCAGCCATATTGAACAGATGGGCATCATCCAACACAAGTGGCTGCTGCCTCACCAATAAACATATTAAACGGATTAAAATGCCTGCCAAATATTTTAATTATATCCGACAATGAACATTCGTAAAAGGTTAGTTAGATAACATGAATGATTGAATTTTAATACGGAAAAATTAACATTTATTATTAACCCATGGATTCCCGGACTAGGTAAGATATATTGGGGTTATGACTTTTTTATAGGCAGACAAGTACACGGCCCCTCAGAAAGGAACGCGGTCTACGGAGGGTGTGCAAAATTCCAGATGTCACCCCGCCGACCCAAAGAGTCCATATTGTAGTCGCTTGGGAAAACCATAGCAGGAAGATTGTTCCACAACTTGAGCCTGGGAGGAATTACATACCTTTCATACCTCACAGTGTGCAATTCCTTACAAGCAAGCAGTGCATGTAATGTAGCTGTGGGCATCATGCCATAATCCTTACGAATACACAGTTATATAGGCTGTAGAACAGGCACAGAGGTAAAATATCTCCTGAGGCTGAAAGGTATGTGTTAACTCCAATAAGAGAAGGTGACATTTACATCACACATTGCATCCAGGGAACTAAGACTGGGAAAAAATCCTATGTCTGTCAAAGCTTCAAAGTGACACATAATCTTACTATTCTAGCGCGTTGAAACAAAGTACATCAAAAGCAGCACAATATTCATTGTACGTCAGTTTAATGGTAGTTAAAGGAACATTGGCGCCACCAAGATTGCGGTAATTCTATGAACTCTAAGAATAGTTCAACGACCGTACGACAGTTTTATATGCCACAGTTATTCAATAAAATGAAGCAAGTCCAGCCAGAATTAACTTACACAAGTCATGTCTTAAAGCAAGTATCTGCTTTAAGTCTAACAAGATAGGAAAGCTCAGCCGAGACTCAAACCCGCGATCTTTCCCTCACAGGAGGAATGCTCTGACCATTGAGCCACCGAGCCACGCCTGCAGCTATCCAAATTTTTCGTCAGCTGATTAGTTTTTTCGTATCTTGAATAGTTAGTATACTAAATTAAAATTTCATTTAAAAGTACTTTCAGTCCCAGGCACGCTATGATTGTACCGTACCCCTAGCACGAACAACTATGATAAATGTACTGAGAGAATGGAGCATTACTATTGGCCGCCCGCATACTGTAAACCTGTGTGTATGTGAAGCCAGCCAATCGCAATGCTCCGTTCTCTCAATACGTTTACGATAATTGTTCGTGCTAGGGGTACAGTCAGCATCAGATCGTTCTTGACGAACAAAGTACTAAAAATGATGTTAAAGCCTTGGTCCCCCCTCCCCCCTCCTGTTGACCGATTGTTCTGATATAGGGCACAAATCTTTAGTTCGGACAATAATACAATTACATCAACAAAAACAGTTTGATTTGCCCTAAATATAAACATACATACATAAACTCACGCCTTTATCCCCGAAGGGGTAGGCAGAGGTGCTAGCACCCACATTTCGCCGGTTTATGTTTTGGTCCCAATGTAATAGGTGGCGAGCCTATTGCCATTAACTGGGCACTTATAAACCTGCGATAAATACACACATAACTTCGAAAAGCATCGAAAAGTCATTGGTGTGTGCCATGGAAAACCTGGGATCGAACCTGAGACCTCGTCTCAGCAGTCCATTACCCATACCACTAGGCTACCGTGTTTTAAAATCATTTTGACACTGTTAGTCAAGACGCCGACTGAACAGAAGTGTCAAACTATACAAACGCCGCCCTCCCGTACCTCTTCGCATTCAAATCTCACTCCCGGAACTGTTCCAAAATTTTTGATCTACACAGCTTATCTAGTATGCGTAGAAGTCGTTGGTGAGATCTTCTTTTTACTTATTTTTATGTTTCTTACATTGTGGAACAAATCTTTCTTGCGTAAGACATGAGACAACAAACAAGTATGTAATTCCACTTACCCAGAAATGTAAACAAAATCGATAGTATCTACTCATTTCATATGGATCGCCCGAAAAAATCCATAAACTCGATCCCATAGTTCTTATAATCCAGACCGTAAACTATCACATCAACGGTTCTCCATCATTCATTCAACCATGAATATCAAATAAACAAACCATTCTTCACAATAGTGTAATTTAAACACGCTCTGGTGAAACAATGATCAAGGCGTGTTATACTCAAGATTATTTAAGTATATTGATTCTATCGTAAAAGAAATCCACCACAGAATTTGCAAACCACATGCCAACTACATGACGTATAAATGCGCGGGAACGCACCTAACACACACACACACACATACACTCGGACGATGACGCATGCACACACTTCAGCTCACGTGGTCGTAGCAAATAACGTTTAAAAACACGAAATAATTTTCGTTCTGAATCAACAGCAGTAAACGTATGCACAATATCAACGGCTTGGACGCATGCCAGCAATTTTTCACCGTTAGATCTGAAACGGACGGGGCGATTTTCGGACGTTTTTTGCCCCGACTGGGTGATGGAATTTTGACAGGCACGTCTCGTGAATTTGTTAAAATAATACAAGGTGAGTGAACTGCGTAATGAGACGAAAAAATGTTGGGGTGTGTCAGGTTTTTGGTTCAGCACAAATTTGTTTAGGCAAAATGGTTCTGAATTTTTGTTTTTAATTTTAGTCATCGATCAATTTTCAATAACGTCTATCTCATGAAATAAATAGCTTTTGTGCGTAAGTAAAATATTTTAGAAATAAATTTTAGTCATAAGATTTTTGATTTAAAATTTCTTATGTGTCATGTGTGTGCGATTTTGAATAATAGGAATGTAACGCGCATATCGTTTCCCGCCATCTTTTAATTGCTTACTACGGAATGTTCAAGATTTAGAGATAAAAACTTTTGAAGCAAATGATAATCTTGACTTATTTACATCAGTGTCTATTCTTGTATTGACACTGGCATGAGAAAAAATCTTTTTAACTCATTTCATTTATATCCTTTGTTAGTAAGTAATTAACAAACTAACAAACAAATCTTTAAAGTCAATTTTAACCTACTTCTAATGTAGTATCTAAGTGAAATTTTGCAAGACTGTGTTGAATGGAGTAAGTAGTATTTAGCTGTACTTTACATATAACGCTTAATGTTTGCATTTTTATCAATAAGAAATCACAATATCGCCAGTTTGTGCGCACCGTAACATGGTATAAGGTTATTACTAAACAAATTCATTCACAGTTCAATGTGTTATTCATTCCGCACACCATTTCTTTATTACCCTACAATAGATAAAGGTCAGCTTCCTTACAGATCGTACCTACATTTCAAAGCTATTTAGAAGAAAAATAAAAACGCTACGAGATTTTCAATTTATATGGGTAGTTTTATTTCTGATCGATCACTGAACTGTGTCATTCACCACCATCTTTGTCGTCAACGCTGGTAATATATTTTTTTAACATCAAGTGTTACATGAAAGAAATGTAGTTTTCATCTTTAATAGCCGACAATGAACATTTATTTATTTATTTATTTTATTTATAGTTAATTAAAACGGTACATGACCAATTACAATAATTAACTTAAGCTAAATTACATAAAATAGGTATCTTAAATTACTAAATTTGTATGGAAGACATCCTTGCATACTTACTTTCGCAGAACTTCGGACATACACGCGTAACTTCCTTCCATTCATCTGCAAACACGTGACAGTCAGGGTACGCTAACAGGAGGTCATTAAGTACCCCCAGCGTTCAACACACTGGGGACACACTGGGGACATATAAGGACTCAAAAATTTGCTGGCAATATGAAAGCTTATAAAAATGATAACCCGGTTATGTTTCGTGTCGTTTGCCAAACAAATACTATAAAATAAATAATAAAAACATAACCCTTCTTGGCAGTCGGGTAATAAGAATATAATAATAAAATAATATCAAGTGTTGAAGTAAAGCATGATTAACTTTGTTAGATTCATTGACTTGCAATTATAAATAAATATTCTACAAGATTTCACACAACGCTATCTAGACCCATGGTGAGCATAGCTTAACTAGCTTATGTTAGGGAATCTAGAATGCGGATAAATATACTTAGATTCCTTTTTTTTGTAAATACACATATTTTAGTTTGATACGTCAAAAAACCAGTTGTTACGGCTAATAAGGACGTTTCCCCCGAACCTCGTTCTGTGGGTGACATCATTATCTTGGCACATGGATGTCATTTCCTTTTGAGGAAATGTTCGTGACTTCTCGAGTATTCGATAAAGTGCTACCTTTAAGGCCTTAGATATTCGTGTTCTTTTGACTCTGTGGTGAAAAAATTGTGGTCAAGATAGTTAATGAGCATAACTCAGGTATCTTTTAAATTACTTCTATGTATTATAAACGAGCGATCCGCCCCGGCTTCGCACGGTGGTAAAAACGTTCCCGTGGAAAACCAATATAGCCTATGTTACTCAGGGTAAATGTAGCATTCCAATGATGACAGAACTTTTGAAATCGACGCAGTAGTTTTTGAGTTTATGAATAAACTCTAAAACTACTGTGCCTATTTCAAAAGTTCAAACATACACACAAAAATACAAATCTTTCCTCTTTATAATAGTAGTGTAGATGTAGATAACATTTTTATTATTAAGACAATATATTTAAATACTAGCTGTTGCCCGCGGCTCCGCCCACGTGGAATTCGGATTGCGGCTATAAATTGAGATATTAGCTATCCTATCTTTTAAGTTGGACCATATTATAAATGGTTACAAAATTTTATCAAAATCCGTTCAGTAGATTCGGAGTTTATCGCGAGCATACATCGTGACTCGAAATTCATATATATATATATATGTATAAGATGTTACCTGATAGATGTCAGCTGACGTGTACGGGGTTGTCAGTTTTTGATGAAATAAAAATAGTGTTGCGAGAAAGTGAATTAACCTGTCGTACTTGTAGACCACTGCTGACCTACGCCTCTCCCGATGTGCGCCATAAAACCCGATCATCTGCCTTTCGCATTCAGGCAATCCTTGCCACTTTTTTTATTTAGGTCGTCAATTCAATATTATACTACCAAAATATCAATCTATGATATTACTTACTAGCTGTTGCCCGCGGCTCCGCCCGCGTGGATGTCGGTTATCGCTTAGTGTTGATCCGACGCTATTGAGCATTAAATTCGCCTCTCTACTCAACTTTGTCCTCGACTATGTACTCACCTCTGTTCTCGACTTTCTACTCGCCTCTATGTTCGACTCTCTACTCGACTTTTTTCGAATTTATACTCGACTCTCTATTGACTTCTCTGTTCCCCTCTCTACTCGACTTTGTACTCTTCTCTAAACTCGCCTTTCCATTGGCCTCTCTACTTGCCCATCCATTCGATTCTCTTTTCGCCTCTCTACTTGACTCTCCCCACTCGCCTATCTACTCGCACCTCTACTCAACTCTCTATTCGATCTCTACTCGCCACTACATTCATCTTTCCACTCGCCTCCCTATTCGCCTCCCTACTCAACCCCTTACTGCATTCTTTTTGGCTCTCTAGTGGCATATCTACTCGCCCCTGTAGTCGACTCTACTCGACTTTCGATCTTTACACGCCTGTCCACTCGTCCCTATAACAATCTCTACTCGCCTCTCCACTCGCTTCTTTATTTGGTTCTTTACTCGACTATGTCCGTTCCGAAGCTCTAATTCACCTTTGTACCAAATTTCATGAGGACATGTTAAAAGAAATTGTTATTATTTATGCCATATTCACCCCCTTTTTTGTGCCAATGAAAAATGAGGAACTTTAATCCCATAGCCCTATTCCCCTTCCCCCCTCCCCCTTCTATCCCTTTTTTCGCGATAAGGGGTAGCCTATGTCCATTTCCATCCTCTAATCCATCTCTATACCAATTTCATCAAGATATCTACAAAATTGTCAAACTAACATACCCTTGCCCTATTCCACCCCTTCAACTCCCTTTTTCGCAATAAAAGGTAACCTATGTCCATTTTCGAGCTCTAATCCATCTCAGTACCAAATTTCACCATTTCATACTAACTATCCAGTCCTTATCCCTCCCCCACCCTTTTACCACATTATTCGCGATAAAAGGTAGCATATAGTATGTCCGTTACCAAGCTCTAATTAATCCCTGTACCAAATTTCATCAGGATATCTTCAAAACTGTCAAACTTTCAAACCTTAACCCCCCCCCCCCCCCCATGCCTCCATTTTCGCGTCAATAGATAGCGTATGTTCGTTTCCAAGCTTCAATCTATCTCTGTACCAAATATATCATCAGGATGTCTTCAAAACTGGCAAACTTTCAACCTCTATAACCTCCCCCCCCCCCTTTATCCTCGTCTTTCCCGATAATAGGTAGCCTATGTTCGTTCCCAAGCTTTAATCTATATCTGTACCAAATTTCATCAGGATATCTTCAAAAAAGACAAACTTTCATCCCATATCCATATGCCCTCCCCCCTTCTACCCCTTTTTGCGATAAAAGGTAGCCTATGTCCGTTTCCCAGCTCTAAACTATCTCTGTACCATATATCAGGAAATCTTTAAAAAATTACAAACTTTCATGCCAAGGCCCTAGTCCCCCCTTCTAACCCCCTTTTCGCGATAAAAGGTAGCCTATGTCCGTTCCCAAGCTCTGAACTATCTCTGTACCAAATTTCATCAGGAAATCTTCAAAAATGACAAACTTTCATCCCAAGGCCCTAGTCCCCCCTTCTACCCCCCTTTTCGCGATAAAAGGTAGCCTATGTCCGTTCCCAAGCTCTGAACTATCTCTATATCAAATTTCATCAGGAAATCTTCTAAAACGATAAACTTTTATCCCAAGGCCCTGGTCCCCCCCTTCTTCCCCCCTTTTCGCGATAAAAGGTAGCTTATGTCTGTTCCCAAGCTCTAAACTATCTCTGTGCCAAATTTCATCAAGAAATCTTCAAAAATGACAAACTTTCCTACCAAGGCCCTAGTCTGCCCCCCTTCTACCCCCCTTTTCGCGATAAAAGGTAGCCTATATCCGTTTCCAAGCTCTAAACTATCTCTGTACCAAATTTCATCAAGAAATCTTCAAAAATGACAAACTTTCATTCCAAGGCCCTAGTCCCCCCCCTTCTACCCCCCTTTTCGCGATAAAAGGTAGCCTCCCAAGCTCTAATCTACCTCTGTATCAAATTTCATTAAGATATCTTCAGAAATGACAAACTTTCAAAAAATTTTCATCCCCTATTTCCCTCCCTTAAACCCCCTTTCTCGTGATAAAAGGTAGCCTATGTCCGTTCTCAAGCTCTAATATACCTCTGTACCAAATTTCATCAAGATCGGTTCAGTGGTTTAGGCGTGAAAGCGTAACATACAGACAGACAGACAGACAGACAGACAGACAGACAGAGTTACTTTCGCATTTATAATATTAAGTATGGATGCCTCGGAGTCTTGACTCCCAAACTTTAAGCACATATCTCCGTCTGACGTAATCCCAACCAAGTTCACTGACTACATACATTCAAAAGGGCGTATTATATCTCATCCCTCATAATAGATCACAGGGAGCAAATCAATATGAGGGCTAATGGAAACCGAGTTACAGAATAAATGGGAGAAAAAACTAATACGTCATGATATTAGACCTTCGCTGATGTACGACTGACAGATCTTCGGGATTATTGTCGAGTTGATATCGCATTATTATTAATAATACATGTACCTACAATCACATTACTTCAATATTTTCCTGGAGTGTCACGTAAATATTGAGGGAGAGGAAAGAGTGTGAATTTAATGTTAATATAATTAGGCGATATATTTTCACCTCTTCTTACTGTCACTGTACTGTCAAAATAGGAATGTTCTCCATCTAACAGTTAAAATACAGCCCTTCATAAAGTGCCCAATTGGCGGCAATAGGCTCACCTCCTAATAAATGGTTCCGGATATAATAATTGCCGAAATGTGATTGATTTTACATTTTGCAAAATGTTGTCTCAAAGAGACTCAGAGCAATGAAATCTTCAGTCAAAAGTACCAGTTGATAATATAACACAATTACAATAATCTGATATTTTTGTGGTGGGGTAAATGGTTTGTAGGCATTAAAACGACCAAGAATAATTATCTCAGCGGATGGGACCTGCTGCTGCAGAAAGTCTGCAGCCGTTTGGATGTGCTCGATGATCCGGTCAGTTTCGGCATCACCGCTATGGGACCTATATACGCACGAATAGACACGGGGATGGTCATCATTTTCTATACGCACCCATAAGGTGGAAAGGTTCCTACCGTCAAGATTGCTGAGGCGACGAGAACTGATATCGTCTCTAACGTACACGCACCCCCGAACCCTAGGCAAAAAGTGGTGTTTCAGTCCGAACCCAGGATAGGATAGGTAAGAAGTGCCAGCTGGAGACTAAGATGGCAGATCAGGGAGGGATTCTTCAGAGCAACCGGTAACCTCCTGGGGTAGTCAGTTAAACTGCACAATCATCATTAGTGGGAGTGGGTTGGGGGTTTGAGCCCTGGAAACCTTACTCACCGACAGAAACACAATACAACATACTTACTAAGTATGCAGTGTAATTATGGCTGTGATCTTCTGTAAGGCCCACAAACACAAAAACCCAATCCTTCAGACCCCTATAGCTACTATCCAACCGCTGTGGTATGAATTTATTTCATTCCTCTAGATTTCTCTTGAGGTCAGTGATCCGTTGGCATTGCAAAGGTGCATGCATAAAAAAACATGAGGATGTTTACTGTAGATAAGATCTACAATGAATCCACATTTGCATGTCTAGTTTTTAAATTTCTCATACGATTAGCAGTACGAATTTTCTCACAATTTCCAATTGCTTTTTAGTTATGCCAGTAATTTCGTACACTTTCACTAAGCTTAACAGCGGTGGGATCTAAAGAAACGTAGGTAGTTACCTACGTTTCTTTAGATCCCACCGCTGTTAATACGAACAATCATAGGTGGGATGGAATTAACCTATAAACTAGCAGGAATGTTAATTAGTAAACGACTCGTGCGTCCGTAGGTAAAAGCAAATACGCACCGTCTACTTTTAGTACATACCTTTACAGTGCATCGCCATTTAATTACCATGAGGTTTGTTTATAACCTTGAATAGTTTGATGGAGTTCTTATGCCAAAAATCTTACCTGTAACAAAGAAATAATGACTGGTTAAAATACGTTGCACACTTGTTTATTCTAGAACAGTACTCGAATATAACAGAGCTATCTAGAATAAACCGAACATAGGTTTATACCTAACATTTATGTCATAACTTTTAAACATAACTTTTATGTCATACATTTTTTACCAGACCAGTAGCTATCAGACGTTAATAGATGAAATTAATTCAACGAGCGCAGAAAAGGCCAAACTTGATAAATTGTAAAGTTTAATCTGAAGATTTGTTTATGAGATTTGCTGCAGATGTCTAAATTGGATTTCAAAGGTCATCGACTCATTTCACAAACATAAAGAATTAATGCGCAGGACAGATTTCTTTCTTGCAGATACACAGAATAAATAATAATACGTCTTTTTACTACTTGGGTCACAGAATAGCACACGTACCACCTGATGGAATTTGGTTATAGCTCAATATGCTAGGCTATGGAGGGTTATGGTTCCAGTGGCAATATTTGGGGCATCACACTCGCACTACCGACCCTGTCAAAACCTTCTAATGCCCTTCTTGAAGAACTCATGTAGTCGCCTGGCACGCGCTTCTTCTTCTTTCATAATGGTTTTAACAAAACCAGTTTTATTAGTAACAGTAGACAGTTTCAAATCAATACGATGACAAACATTTTTAGTTACTTGAACAAATAAAAGCGGGTTCGAAAGTGGCAATTAGCTAGATGACTATTGACCCATCCTTAAAGTCATTTACTTTATACATTAGTATATTATTATCTATGGACATCACAGCAATTTTTTACTCCACCTAAAAATATTCCGTCCGCATCGAATGCCTTTAGTTTTGATTCCGAAGGTGGTGAAAGACTGATAGCATACGACAACTGTCGACGCACGCAGCAGATACGCGTAATTCATTGCGGCTTCTCAATGGTTCCCTTTACCCGTATCGGAGATTAACAAGTAATGTATGTAATGAAGGGCTGCATGCGTCGGCAGTTGTCGTATGCTATCAGTCTTTAAAAGGTGTCGACACTGTAGTTTTCATTTATCATTATGTAGTATGCATGTCTGTGTAAGATAAAAGACTTATCGTAACTTAAAAACAAAACATTTCCATGTAAAATAACAGCAAGACGAGTCTTCATTAAACATTGTAAAAAAAGGTTATCAGATATTTTGACGACTATTGTGTAGCAGTAGAGCGTTCCACTACTACGTCACAGTCACGGGCTCTATACATAACATGTATGTATATACAAAAAAAAAATAGTATCGTCCATGTCCATGAGTGTATAACCATCACATGCACGCTAGTTAAGCTAAGTATACATTGGGTCTAGATAGCGTTATGTAGAACTTCCTAGAATATGATCAGTCTCGTGTTTACCTATCAATCCATATTTCACAGTCTAATTCCGCCGAAAAAAGTAACCAAAAAATGAACCGAAAGAAATGGCGACTAATACGAAAATAATTGCAAGAAGCGGACTCTCCGAATTTCATTGGCGATAATTTCATTCTGCCTAAATACAAACCAATCTAATAAATGACGGGTCAGAAATCCAGGATTAAGACCCTTTCGTATGAGCAGGAGATTCAGTGATCGAATTACACAAATACTAATCCACTTTTGCGCAATAAACAGAAAATCTGAAGCGTAAATTGGAAGTACTTCTAGCAACAGCATTAAATGGTTTTGTTCGTCGGAAGCAATCCATAATGGCCGAATGACTTCATTGTTAAAACTTCTTGTGAAACTCCAAAATATAAACAAATGAATACGTTTTCGTGGAAACATCAATAACTAATGTTTGTTATAATACTTCAAGAAATATTATTTTTGTTTTAAGGCAGACCTTGGTTTCAGTGTGCACTTGAACTGGAAGAGTCACACGTGTGACATAATTTCCAAAAACTATTTTGCAGGAGCTTAATTTTGGAATTGAATTATTTATTTACTAGAATGTAGGTAAATAAGACGCAGATATTTTATACTTACAATGGTCCTAAATGGTGAGTCCTCGTAAAGTGTGTAAGGAAAAGACAGAAGCAGATGGCGGGGTGCTGTCTCCGTCTACTCCCAAAAAAATAAGTGAGTATACATACATAGTCCTGGAAACTCTAAATCCTGGAACCGTTCATGGAATCATCACAATTTGACGCGAGCAAACCAGTACTAACTAACCAATTACTGAGATGTCTTTAAAGCCAACTGATAAGATTTAAGAGTTTGCTGTTGGAAGAGCTTAAAATGTTGAAAAGAGATTAATTGAAGAAAAAGATAATCAAGTTAAAGCCATTTGCGGTGTAGATTAAGTACAGGCGGTTGATATTCTTAATCAAACCGTATAAGAACAAAATAATAGTATTAACGTTGAATGAAGCACCATATCAAATGTCGCCGTACGTAAGTATACAATTTTATGACATTTTAAGAAATTGTGACAAGATCGACATTTAATTTTGAACAGATTTCCATTGGGAGAATTGGCATACAGGTAACAATGCACGATTTGGAGTGTGGAATGAACACGATTAAGGAGGACTCACACCAAAGCAGCATTTACGGCGCACAGCAAATATCAATGTCAAGAAGTATTTTGCTGAGTAAATGTTTTGGTGTGTGGTGTCCCTTAGTCACCTATGCGTTATGCTCTAAATAATTCCGATTGAAGGTTGGTGATTCCATAAGTCCAAAAATAGTTTTCGTTGAAGTTATAAAACTAAGTCTGACAACACAAATCCGACTCTATCCGTTACAATCCAAGGTACATTATGCCAAGAAAACAATTTGGAAAGCCATACTTGGTAATTGCAGTGCCATCTGAGATTTTCAAGTAATTGGTAAAAGAAGTGATCAGAACCAATAAGTATTTGGACTGTATCCAATTATGTTTTCTCGTTATTTAGAGCTGCCGAATGTAAAAAGTTTCAACTTTGACGTCGTAATGTTGATAGATTGCTTTATCGGCGCCAGCGTCGAATTTAATGGATAATTTGATGGGTTAAGTCTAGTCAATAATATAATTAGTTCATTAGTTAGAATTTTGTATAATCGTCGGATATAAGACCCGTGCAGAGACTTTAACAATTTTCAACAACTTCTTGGGGCCCTCCAAAAGAAGAGCATGTTTTAGAGTTTCTATTAGCATGGAACGACACAACTATATCTTTGTCATAATAAAAACAACAAAACAAAAATATAATCGTCAAAATTACTGCTTGAGCGTGTTCAATTCAGATTCATAAGATGAAGCTTGCTTGCTTGCAAGCTTGAGCATGGTGCAGGCACTCCCTAAAATGCTGTAGTTACGGCATAACTGTACTTTTTGGTCATATTTTAATTTAGGTTAATTATTTTATTATAAAATTTCTTTTTTAATATACATTTGTTCAAATAATAAAGGATATAAATATTGTAAGTTGACGACTTAAAAATGCCGCAGTGGAGTTTGTTGCGCCGTTTCTTATCCACCAGCGCCTTGAAAGCGGTGGTAAACTTAGGTCAAGTTGAATTTAATATTGACGTCAATAAGACACAACCACGTGGTTCTAGATTGAATAAAAACCTTTGACTTTGATAAGACAATATAAAAACGAACATTATTTTTCGTGCGGAAATCACCTCGGATAACTTACGACACACCAACTGTAACCCAAAAGGTCACATTTGATCATTTGATCTAGATAAAAATAGAAAAATAATAGGTACATAAATAATAGATAGGTCCTGTATCCTCTTATCTCATTTTTCAGGTTTGCCCTGCTTTATTATATAATGCAAATTCAACGTCGAATTTATCGCGCCATTACATTATGCCTATCATTATATGATAAGCATTTGCAACGCCTAGCCTGTGTAGCGTGTACCTCTGAGTGACGCTAGCCGGACGATCTTTAATAGCTTATTGAGCCACAAATAACGATGTGGGTCACCCACTACACCTCAAACGAGATAATTTATAATGCAATATGTATCGAGTACATATTAAAATACCTGCTTTTCCTTATAAATTGCAAACAAATTGCATTATAAGTAAATCAAATGTATAAAAGAACAAAACATAAGAAAAATAGGAATAATATGACCAAGATGGAGTTGGGTTATGACTCAAACCGACTTGGGTCTTCAATTGACGAAGGTGAGATAGCCATTTACATATCTCTAGCCCCCTGGTCCACTCAGAGCCACGAGATGGCCTCTCGGGTGTCCCCATCTTGCCTCCGACTAGGGCACTTGCTCATGGAGTATGGAGGTCGTTGAACGGCCTCCAACGCCCGAGCTACCTCCACGAACCTCACCTGCTGACTGACGAGACTAGCGCTGAATTTCCTCTCGTTTGGAAGGCCAATGTACTTTCAGATAAATGAAAAATATACAATCATATAAATTGAACATGGGTGAATGTACTTCTTGAAACCCACCACTTGTTCAAAGTCCAATCGTCTGAGTTCGGAGTGGAATGTACTTTGAAATTTATTGTGGAGATGGAGACTATATCACTTGCTCGTAAACTACAGCAGACATATTAAGTTTTCGCCATTCAACAACATTTTCATAGATAATTTGAAATAACTTATTTGAAATGAAATAAAATGAAAGAAAATAGGTAAACTACATAAACGGGAGACAGCAGCGCCTCTTTCCTGTAGAGAAGACGCTTTCTCGTACAGAATATTCTGGGCGAAGCGGGAGTGGCTTTATCCTCTACAAGGACCTACGTACCTAATACCTCTCTGCTCGGAGGATTTCTACGTGTCCCTCTGAATAGCAGAGGGACAGGTAGAAATCCTCCGACCTACCTACAGTCTTCACTTTGATTATGATATTAAGGTCCAGTTATGCCGTGTTGTTTCCCGGTGGGGTAGAACAGAGCCACCTCATCGTTTCCTGTGGGTATCTAAGAAGGCGATTATGGGATAGGGATATCATATTTGGCGAAATGTGGGCGTTGGTTCACCTCTGCCTACCTCTTCGGGGATTTACAATCGAAACAGCGATTTAACTTATATTCACAGAGATATCCATCAAAAATCCTGCCTGTAAATCCCCGAAGTTTTAGGCAGAGAGTTTCGCGTAATTAAAACAAAATATTATAAAAAGAAGTACCTATTACGACAGCGGAACCCGGGCCCCTTAGAAAACACTCTGCTGACTTCACATTCACATTCCCTAGGGTGGTCCTTTTATTTCACTTCACAGGGAATGCTGGACATTTATATAGCAAATATATTTTCACGAGTGTCATGAAAGTCACTAATGCTATTAATGGCTTGTGTTAGTGTTAAGAGAGAGAGAGAGATATATATTTGAACTGTAAATAGAATGATGTACCTACTCATTGCAAAAGATTTACAATCGCTAATACAAATATATACTCACGCCTTTCTCAATCCGGGGTAAGCAAAGGTTTTGCTAATACAGAAGTTTTGCAAAAAATATTAGGTGACGAAACACCGTGCGGTAGTCACAACCACCTCACCGGCCGATGAAGCCCAAAAGCGCAAAAAAGGCTTAGACACTTTGAAAATACCGCTTAAAATCCCATAATACAAGGTGAGACGGATTTTTTTTACATAACATAAACTCACGCCTTTATCCCCGAAGGGGTAGGCAGAGGTGCTAACACCCACATTTCGCCGGTTTATGTTTAGGTCCCAATGTTATAGGTGGCGAGCCTATTGCCATTAACTGGGCACTTATAAACCTGCGATAAATACACACATAACTTCGAAAAGCATCGAAAAGTCATTCGTGTGTGCCATGGAAAACCTGGGATCGAACCCGAGACCTCGTCTCAGCAGTCCATTACCCATACCACTAGGCTACCGTGGTATCTCGTTAATATAATTTTTTTTATCGCGTTAATTTATTTTTTTTTACGTGCGGGAAATCCCCACGATGATGATGAGATGCGATGAAGATCATTAATCTGGATGGAATACACAATGTTTGACTTACTTTCAGCACCAAATTCACATACTGAATATCATACATACAAAATCTGAATCAAAGACAATCCAAATACTTATCCGTTTAATATGTAAATAATGGAACCCGCTACCGTTCGATGACAGATAAGATAAGCATGAAACAGCTTTCGTAATACATGTATGTTTGGTAATAACAACATGTTATGTGATTTCGTGTACGATAATTGTATGATATTTTACGAGTTTGTGGTAAACGAGATGGTAAGTTAATTCGAAAGCGAATACTATAAAAGTGTTTGAATGACTTCACTGTACCTTTTTTTTTTTTTTTTTTTTTTTACGTGCGGGAAATCCCTACGGATACCCACCCCTCCGGAGCCGGAGGGGGAGGTTATGTCGGACTCGAACCGACTAAACCGCACGCCGTCTCTGGGTCGAAGTGCTAGGCCGATGGTGAGGTTGTCATGCGACATATCCCTCGCACCCCGGCTGACCCAGGGCCATCCCTCTCGGTCTGGCCCTCCTCGGGAAGGGGGGGACCACGCGGTCCCCGACTCAACCCCGGTGTGGGGAGGCGCGCATCGTCCTACGATGCGCGCCGCCGCCCTGGCCTGCTTCTGCTAGGATGACGAGCGGCTCCACCCGTCACCCTCAGGCCCGCGCTCATGGGGGGCGGAGGTCAGTTTGCGCCCTCCGACGCGCGAGCCGCCTTCGGGCGCGTGCAGCGATGTCAGCGAGACTTCACTGTACCTAGTGGAGAAGTGAGGCAAAAAAAATTCGATATATTAATTTGCCATGGTACCATGGTTAACAATAAATAATAATAACCGTGGTACCATTAACGTAATGGGACCATAGTAAACAATAAATAAATAATTACCATGGTACCATCGACGTAATGGTACTACGGCAAATCAAAATTACCACACTACCATCAATGGTGCTGTGTAATGGTACCACGGAAAAATAACGTCATCTTGCTGACAGAAGGTCAATTCACGTATAGTACACGAGAATACTGTTTTTGACATTTGAGAGAATTGTCCCTGAGGTAGACTACCTCAGGGAGTCCTACTCTTTCATTATAAGTTTATTGTAGGTGTAGCCTTCATGAAAGCAACTGCCATATGAACAATCAAACTCTAGAGAAAAGCCTGCTTGTGGCGATTTGCTGCAGAGGCCATTTTGAAGAAGTTGAAGTTGAAAAGCCTGCGTCAGAGTGACAGATCCATTAGCATGAGTACGGGCTTATTTATGAAGTACTAGCTTTTACCCGCGACTCTGCCCGCGTGGATATCGGTAATCGCTATAATATCGGTTATCGTTATAAATTGTAGCCTATGCGTTATTCTGACGTATAAGCTATATTATTGTAAAGTTTCATTAAAATTCATTCAGTAGTTTTTACGTGCAAGAGTAACAAACATCCATTCATCTATACTTACAAACTTCGCGTTTATAATATTAGTAGGTGGTTTGAAGATCTTCAACGTCTGTTTAATTTTTATAATTTTATATTGTATTAGACTTTTTGTCATTTTTTGACATAAATTATTTAAATAAAGTTATTTGTGTAACTTCATTTTTAATTTAATTAAAATTACATAACGAGGCAGGCATACCAAGCTAAATTAATTTTTTTACCTGTATACAGGTATTTATTATGATAATATTTTACCATAATGAGTTATTTACCGTGCAAAACATTTCCTTAATGATAACAATGATGAATTATAATCAGCTTTAATTTAAAATTAACAACCAAAATATAGTCATTTATTGTTAATGTTTTATTTTATTCTTGCCTTTATGCTTTAATTCCATATTTTTACGCGACTACAGCGAAACAAAATGGAGCTGATTCGGCACGGCTTCGCACGGTAAAAATTATAGGACAACCTAAATACAGTTATTACTATCGGATTATTTTAGCTATCGTAGCTCCCGGCAGAGTAGAATTTGGGCCACCCCTTCTCTTCCCATGTGGTGTCGTACAAGGCGACTAAGGGATAGGGCTGATTAACTTTAACAGGACAGATATGTACAGCCCAGACTCAGCCTCAGATGCATTGCTCGAGTTAACAATAGTGCCCAGAATACAACAATAGGCTCACCCCCTATTACGTGGGACCGAATGCAGATTGGTGGAATGTGGGTGTTAATACACCTCTGCCTAACCTTCCAGGGATAAAGGCGTGATTATATGTATGTGTGCATTAAGAAAGTTATAGGGTAGGTAACTGAGTTTTTTATACTTTCTAAAACTAAAACACGTTCTGAATGAACAGAAAATGTATGCAGAACTTTTTTTAAATGAAAGTTTAAAGCATTTTTCATGGTAAATATTCAAATCCATTAAGATAGGAAAATGATTGAATCGGTCCAGGCAGGGTTCAAACCGGCGACCTCTGCCTTACAGGGTCAATGTTCTGACCGAATGAGTCACCGGACCTCACCCGAATCAATCCTAATTTCTCCTTTATATCCGTCTTTGAGGCGACGGTGGAGGCGACTACCGCTATTCTCACGCCTGGACCGACTTGAAGCGTCGGTAGCTTAGTGGTTAAGGAGTCGGTCTTACGATCGAGAGGTCCCGGGTTCGAATCCTGGCCATTACATTACCGACGTGAACCCACTCCTAGCACAAGCAATTTAGCTTATTTGGAGGGGTTAGAGGGAATATTAGTAATTTCGATAATTTCGGTTGCTAACATTCTTTAAAAAAAAAAAAAAACTTTTTTTTTTCATCATAATCGAATTGGGAAAATGACAAAAAACTCAAGACTATTATGTATATTCCAGGTGAGCGGAGTTGCGGGCAAAATTTAACAGACGATAGAAATAGTTATTTATTCTGATACAATGCGGGAACTTGTACGCCTCAGGCAAAACATGGAATGACTGGTATTCACAAAATCAAACCTATTTGATGAATAAATCTGTTTTATTTATGTTATATTCTACTATTTGTTGCTCGCGGCCCTGCCCGCGTGGAACTTTCATGCTTTCCCGAAAGCTATGGGAATCTATCTATCCCTGTTCGAAAAAACGTGATTGAATCAGAGATCCTAACATCTTCATGAACTTTCACATCCTAATAATCCTACGATTTTCATGAAATACAGAAAAAAAAAAGCCGAGCGAAGCTCAGTCATCCAGGTACTAATATTATAAACGCGAAAGTTTGTAAGTATGGATAGATGGATGTTTGTTCCCTTTTTGACGTAAAAACTACTGAATTGATTTTAATGCAACTTCACAATAATATAGCCTATGTGTTATTCTGATGATTCTAGGTTTTTAATCTTAACATCCTTTTACATATCTCAGTAGGATTCTAAATAGATAAATAAAAGAATGTTTGGATTAAAAACCTAGAGAGGGTGTATAAAATAAGATTGACGAAACAGATTAGATGAAGTGTGAATGACTAGGCAACCGAGCACAAATATTAATCAGATCGAAGACGTTTTAAGAAAAGACCAAGTCAAGAGTACCCGCAACCGGAGAGCATTTATGCAAACAATCATGAAAGTAGATAAAGCAAAAGTCATATTTCAAGAACGTATTAAATTAAAAGCAAGCGGGATACACTCAAATACCAATAAACATGGTAAATATCCCGTTGACTTTTATAACTGATGTTATCTCTGTCTACCCCAATGGGGAAGAGCCTTAATGTATGACGTACCGAAGTATCAAAGAAAACAGTCACAATATTTATCTTACGGATCTCAGAAAATAAGTCGTATTAGAATCACAAGACCCGAAATAGAAAGAAGAAAAGGTGATCCTAGTGAGCGAAATAAACTTGGAAAGTTCATTCGTTCGGTAGACTTGTTAACAAGTATCGAACGCTTGTTAAAAAGCGATGTATACGCACCAATGAGAATCGTTCACGGTTCATGAATGAATCAGGACATGGATCTAAATAATTAATCCTACTTAATGTTATAAATGTCAATGTTTATTCGTAGCTACTTCTTAAAAAAGTGGCCGAGATTTTTTTTGTTGTAGCGTAGAGATAGTCTGTAATAGCACATAGGCAACTATTGATCATGGAAACCTGTTTACCAGCTCACGGAATATCAAAAAAATATCTTCCTATGTGATCAGTTCTTCATGCAGGAACCAAGGGTAACCACTCGCATTTCAAATGGTAGTTAGTGAGTGCTTATACTGTTGATTGATGGTACTTGCTACACATCTTCAATGAAAACACTTGTACTATTCCACATTATTTATTAAATTCCTGACCGGTTTCGCCTTACGGCATTATCAAAGGTTGATAATGACGGTTTCGCCTTATGGCATTATCAAAGGTTGATTTCGAACCGGTCAGCAATTTAATAAATAATGTGGAATAGTACAAGTGTTTTCATTGAAGATGTGTAGTTAGTGAGGATGGATAAGTATGTTGATGTTTGCTACCGTTTCAAAGAAAAAACTGCTGAGCGGATCTGGACTAAAAATAAGCACAAATATAGATTATAGTAGTATATAGACTCCTTTTTAAAACGTGATTAGGTTCGATTTGTGTGAACGGGATCAGTAGCCGCGGTCAACAGCTACTCCTTAATATACATAGGTCAAGGGCAAAATTTCGACCGTTGTAAAGGTTTCGGAATGAATTAATTTAATTATGTATTAAATATTGACAAATACAGTGGGTAAATCGGTCAATCTCGGCCTTGATACATTGATTACAAAGGGATTAGTGAGGTGCTGAAGTTCATATATGAAACACCTACCAAAAGACACATGCCGAGCCGATCCCCGCCCTAGGTCAGCCGGGGTGCGAGGAAAATGTCGTTGACAACCTCATCATCAGCCTAGCACAACGAACCACAGACGGCGTAGCACCGGTCGCATTCAAAACTTGATGTCCGAGGTCCACTGGCTAGCTCTTACTCCTGCCTGCATAAAATGCCTACCTGGGCTTCCTTACAAATGCTAGTACAACTCTAAACATTCAAATCCGACATTCTGAATAAAACGATTAGACTAAATCAACTTTCCAAAACCATACCATCTACAATGTGTGTAGACACCTTTAAGCTAAAACATAATCCTTTATCCCTGTCACAAGGTCATAACAAAAAAGCCACCTGGTACCACATGTTCTAATTCAATCGCTATACATCTAAATCCTATAAAACATAGGTACAGTTACGGTTGAATAAAGGTATCCCCGTCCGGTCCAGTGGAGTATGTAAAAAGTGAATGAATGAGGATTAAGTGAAAGGATTTATTGAGCGAATGAGATAAGAAGGCATTTGTATCACCGCTGGCGGAAATACTACCATTTACTATTTTCACGCTCAAGAAATGTAAGAGTGGATTCAGATCGCGTGTAAATGAAAGAAATGCATGGGTGAATAGTTAATCGTTTCTGTTCATTTTCCCTATTAGTTTTGTCGCAACGACCAGAGCGACCAAAAACAATGATCACTGAAGGATGCACGTTTGAGGAAATCAAAAATCTCGCCGACTCGCTGACCTTTTGTTTGCACCATGAAACCAGTTATAAACTCGTTTGATACAAAATTACAGAAGACTTGTCAAAACAAAGACAGTCTCAATAGAGACTGACTCAGACACTTTTTCGTTCACAATGTATTTATAGCTAACAACTTGTATTCAAGTTTAAAACACATTTGCGTTCAAACTGAAGTCTGTGACTTGGTGCAACTTGCCAAATACATGTTTTAAACCTTGATGGCCAAGTACTCAGTCGCTATAAGCGAGTCGTCCGAGTAGTCAGTCGCCCGTCACTTTCGTGTACTCGTTCGTAGTCCACTGAGTTTTTTTTTTTAATACTCGCTACTTCCTTTATGGTTGCTAGGTTTAGTAGTAGTTTCTCGCTAATCGCTGGCCGTGGGACAAGCACCGAAGGGATACAAGGACGTGTAGGTATAATATATGGACAGTAGTCTGTGATACCATTCACATATTCAAAAGGGTCAGGTATTAGAAGCTGGCAAGATTATTTACGTAAATGGTGTATGTTAGAATACGACTGTGTGCTTAAGGATATTTTTGTGTTCATTCTTACTAGTACTAAAATTTAAAGAAGATAGAGCAAAAATCTACTTTAATAACTATTTCTTCGTATTATTAACTCAAATAAATACTTTTATATTGACATTTACCTTGTCTGTATGTCAAACTGTCTGTATACAGAACGAGAGTCGAATCCTGGATGGGATGGAGTAAGAACTTGGATAGCAAACTCTTCCACTAGTAAGCCCTTCTAATTGTACCTTATTTAGATTGCTTTAACCTTATAAGGAGTCTCATACCATAGATACATTGAGCTATAAGCTGTTTTTTTCGTTTTTATATTTTTAAAAATCTATTGTAAGTAATCTACGTCATAACTCATTATAGAAAATCACCTTACAACTAAACTTTTTTCTTCAAAGCTTGCATTTAGAACTTCGGGATCTGGCGGTCATTTCCGAAAAGTGGTCATTTCCAAGAAGTGGTCATTTTAGGAAAGTGGTCATTTTAAGAAAGTGGTCATATCAACCTAAAGGTGCGCTCCTACTCTTTCTTTTGATTTGACTTATATATTGGTTTTTACGAGAGCAACTACAATATAGAGACCTCTCTATATCTTTCTCTAAATTTGGCTTATATCAGCTTTTACGGAAGCCACTGGCGTCTCTCCTCACCTCCCAACTCCGAGAGAAAAGCGTCAGTAACTCGTTTTTAAAAGAAAAAAGAACAATACATTCATTTAAAGGAATAGTACAAGTCCTTTTGCGGTAACATTAAACAGCTAACTAACAACGTTCAGATACTGTCGTACAAGCTGATTATTAGTCGAGGTATTAGTAGTCTTTTAGCGATTAACACGTCCTCATTAGTGACGTCATCAGCGCTGTAGATACTCTAGTACCTGTTAGGGAAACGATAACGGATATAATTATAAGTGATTACTGTAAGTGCAATCAGGTTTGTTTAATTTATTAGGAATAAACACTCACAAATTGTAGGTAGATAGGTTACCGTAGACTATGAAAGGTGGCAACACCAGAGACGTCATTAATATAAAAACAAAACGAGGTAAGGCCGGCCGCTGCCTCACGCGTCTGCACGCATGCGGGTGCGTATTTCTAGAAAATAAAGACGGCTACACGCTAAAGTAGCATTTGCTGTGCACACAGCAAATTGTGAAGACGAATGTCAATATTAAGATTTGCTGCGTAAATGTAGGCAAATTTGCTGCTTTGTTTCCCTGATGTTGTGTGAATTTCATGCAAAAATACATGCAATTGGCTGTATTTGCATCAAACACAATGTAGTGGGCTGCTTAAGCCTAGTATAAAACTGGAAACAACACTATGATGAATACTATACACGTCTTTCCTCTACTAGTAAAAACTAGAAAAAAATAAGACAGTTGTATCACTTGAATAATACAAGAACAAAATTCACAAAAGATATCTTTATAATTTAACATCGTGGGCAAACTCGTTCTCATTCAAATTTATTGTTAGTACACTTACATTTCAAATAATGACTCCATCAAAAAAATAAAATTTCAGATGATAAATGAAATTAAAATTTGTAAGATTGGCAAGCGGCCGATTTATGTAGAAATGATGTCATTTGGAAAAAATGATCCATGGACTGCCAATTGATGGACGAGCCTCTTCGTAAGCCCCTCGAATTTGGACTGGATATCATTATCCACAATATTTATGGATAAATTTTATGCTGTTCAAGCTATCCGATTGTGGAATGCCTTACCCGTTGCCATTAGACGTGCGCAATAATAATAAGCACGCAAGAGTGATAGCCATTATCTTACACCTTCTATTTCTATATTTCCCTTCATGTCACCGCTTTTTTTAGTATTTTATTTAGGTACAGATATGTGTATTACTGTCTCACTATGCATTATCTATGTAATATACGTTATATAGAAAGTCAGGCAGGCTATATCCTTATAAATACATATTATATAATAAAATATCTAAGAAAGTAAATAATTGTTAAGAAACTGCCCCCTTCATTTTTCTAAATATCTAATTCAAAATGTAGTGGTTAGGTATATACTCTTTGACTCACTCCATCCCATGGTTGCCTGTAAGAGATTGCCTTGTGCGATAGGGCTGCCCAATTGTATATATACTGCGAATACTAATTTGTTCCTTTTTGTGTACCATACAATAAAGAGATATTTGATTTGATTCATCTTTAGAACTTTTTCCAATTCAAGCGGTCGCTTTCAATCTACCTACCAAACGACGAAACTTAGATAGGTATTTCCTTTGAAGCGACTGCCAACTGACCTCCACAATCCACTTGCCCTAATTTCTGCAGAAAGATCAGGTTGTCGAACTTTTTAAGACCCCGTAACGAATGCTACAAATATTCATATGCGAACCGGGATCATCAACTTGTTTATACGCCATGTCAAAAATTATCAAATAAACTGTGAGACTACGGCGGTGGTCATGGCTATTACCAATTCCGGTGGCACTTAATGCGTTAATTGCGATGCGTTTAGCGTGTGAAATTCTCCCATGAACATCTAGTAACGGTTGAGCAGTCATGTCGGAATGAAATCGGCGGCAAGTACACTGTTTTGCGGTAACAACATTTTGTTAGGGACCTCGTGAAGAAAGAAATTCCTGGGAGCCCTTTACAGCTAGGCAGCTTGTCCTACAGCATACAGTTTCCTCGTATTACACACATATAGGCGAATTTTCATTTTTGGAATAGTTTCAAATCAGTAACGGAACCAGAAATAACAATCAATAATATTCATAATTTTCGGCATCGTTAATGATAAAAAAATATTCTACTATTAATACTTTCATGACAAAAAACATTCGCATTTTTTTTTAGATCTTTTAAAATGGACATGTGCGAAACTTTTCGATAATTAAATAATGATATAAGCAAGTCATTAGGACCCAACGGAAACAGGCAATAAAACTATCGTTAGTTATTAACAGAAGCGAGAAAAAAAGTGTCAGGCATTTGTCATTCGCTGATCTCGAGTTGGGCGAACCGTTTTATTTTCGATGTCACTCGAATGAGTGTTTAATCCCCCTTACTTAGATATTAAATGCTTCGCGTTTGTCAATGTGGCCTTGGTTTTATAAATATGTTTAAAAAATTATTATGTACTTTATTGTATATCATGGAAGTCGAGTTAGTCTGTTATGTCAATTTGCTGAAGCGCGGGTGTAGTCTAAGGAAAGACATGATATTTGACTATACAATGTTTGACAGATACACCGCGTGAAGTTTCAGACTACAAGTTAAAATTTTACAATACTTTAAATAAGTACCTACACCTCTGCCTACCCCTTAGATAAAACGCAAATGTGTAAATAGTACAAATATCCCAAGGGCCTACTCCATCTAAAGACCACCAAATCAATCAAAGCACCTTTATCACTCCTATCTCCACAAAAAAAGGTTGAAAAAAGAAAAGCCCAAGTACTCACAGTGAGTGTACGAAAGCGATAACAAGTTTCGCCGTTTTTATATACGCGTAACTATGGATTGAGATGATTAACTGTTGCTGTAGAGTGTACTTCGGTAAACAGCTTCTGAGTAAGTGCTCTCGCTAAGATTGGATGGGATTGTAAATTTACTTTTTAAAGGAAAATGCTTGAAGTTGTGTGTGTGTTAAGGAGATATTTCTAAAGCAACCGTATAAACAGGGTTGTTTTCATGTTAACATATATTGTAATTAGTATCTTGGGCGTGCCTTTAATACGCATTAGTACCTACCTACTTAAGCGTAAGTACTTACCTAATTACGATGAGTTTATATTTAATGAAGATATTTGAGAATAACACATTAAAATTGAACCCGTTTTAAAGAAATTATGGTTTCTTTTTATCTTTAAGCTGAATATAATACACTTTCATTGGATAACGCTGTTAAGGCAGTATAAATACTGCTTTATCAAAACCTAACCTTGTTTCTTTTGTAATTAAAAGCATAACACCTTCAGTAAAAAAAATATACCGAATTACCCCTTATTTAACCTACAAAATGAAGTATTGGCGGGAAATCAATCCGTTTGAGTGACTGTATCTGGTGATCTGTCTGCTTGTTCAGTGTTCAAAACCCTTTATTTCTGTATGATAAGCTTTTTGATTGATTGAACAAGTAATGGACGATACAACTGTGATGTTTTTCAAATCAATTTTGTAATACAATGTTGCCATTGTATAGGAAAATACTTCGGGGGTACCATTTTGTTTTTATGTCAAATTTGTCAGTTGTTTTAAGCAGTCTGGCTGTACGGCAGAAAAAATTAGAATTGCAAATGACCTGACGTCACTAAAAGGTGCGCTTTTAATATTGTATGAATAAGGCGCAATGGGGTCTAAAAATTAGGTCTAACGGGTTCCGTGGTCCAAATAACTCATTTTGTTTGTATTATTCCCTATCCATGTACCAAATTTCAGCCAGATCTGTATAGCTGTTAGAGTAACCGAATAACAAACATCCATACATGCAAGCATTTGATATTAGAAGGATTTAACCTTTTTTACTTTGTTTTTAGATTTGAATTTTGTATTTGAATTGCTTTCAATAATTAATATTGTAACCGTGTACAAATGTTTCCTGTCGTACAATGGTAATCTGTAAGCGTACATACATACATAATAATAATATGCTCACGCCTATCTCCTTCCGTAGTAGGCAGTGACAACACCAAGCCATTTGAGTCTATCCTCACATATTTCACCGGCTTCGACTACCTTTGATCTGACCATTATTCAAATCGGCTTACCTTTCAAAAAGAAAGAAATAAATAAACCGCCATTCAGTAAACCGTTCGTCATTGAAGAAAGCTGTACTGAGTGGAGCCTGTTTTCTCAGCTTTTTATAAATACGAATATTCTCAGAGGACAAAGTTTTTTGAACGAAAATTTTCATAAAAACGTCGCAATGGATTTCTCCTATCGTTTAGTGAATACGTTTTGAATAGCTTATTCTGAATGGGTAATCATTGAATGGACAAGAGTTTACTTCTAATATTAAATTGAAGTTATACATATTAATATTAATAGATGGGAAAACTTTAAGTAGGTAACTATATATAAGGTTTTCTACTTATATTATAAATGTGAAAGTTATAAGTGTGTTTGTTATTTTTTCATTCGATAAGAACTCATCATCATCTTCATGTTATCTCCAGATGAATCCAAGGCTCTCAACTTGAAACCAGAAGCCAGGGATTCAAAATTTGTTTTTTTTTTAAAATATTCATCTCATCTCTTTCAGTTTACTGGATTATTAAGAAGCTAAAGTGACGACCAGAAGATACGGACCAATATTCCTGATGCTGACTGATCCTAAAATGATGATCCCAACATTGACGGTTTTGTCAGATGTTTATTAACACCCACATTTCGCCAACCATGAAAGAAGAAGAAAAGGCGGTGAGCCTATTGCCGTCGGCGGGCACTTAAACTGTCGGATGAAGAACAGCCCTATCTACCCCTTAGTCGCCTTCTACGACACCCCTAGGAAAAGATCGGTTGTCCCTATTCTACTCCACACACACAACCAACCAACCCTTTTAAACAAACTATCCTCAAAAAATATGCGAACCCCCGCTGATAAAAAATAAGCTCGCGTGCCACTAATGGTACACTAAGCTAAGAATCGTTTTCGGGTCCCACATAAACCTCATTAAAACTTACCTCGAATGAGACTTGTACCCACATAATCCTATGATACATTCGGGCTCTGCTTTATCTCCAAATTACGTTAGTGTAATCAACTCATTCAGAGGTAAGTAAATAAGATTGTACTGGGGAGAAAGGTCGTATTTCTAGCAATAATTAGTTTTTTATTAGGTTAGATTAGACTGTGTATACAATAAAAAAAATGACTGTGGCACTCGGGGACTGCCATGGTAAAGCTATTGCGTTTTCTTGATTTGGTCGCCGCGCTCAAAACCCGCCATAAAAGCTATGCAATAGATTAAGTCTGTTTGTATCCATCCGTCCGCAAGTCCGTCCGTCCCGTGCGTCCGTCCGTCCGACTGTCTCTGTCTTGCCCTTCTTCCCCTAAAGTAACAATAATCCCCTCAACATCTTTTTGATTGAAGCCAAGCCGAGCTACATGGTTAGGTTTTGTGTGTTAGGTTTTTATCGTTACGGAATTCCTTGATTCGGTCGCCGCGCTCAAAGCCCGCCATTAAAGCTATGCAATAGCTTGAAATTGGTACTGATTGACTACTCTTGACCAGCAACAATGCGCTTCTTTTTATTGCTGTTCATAGACCTGTGCAATTCTCTAAACATCCAGCGTCGAGCTCAGCGCTGTGACACTTGATAGAGATTGTTATTGGTCGATCTCCAGTGGCGTCACTCAGTCTGACCAATGACAAGCCTTGCGCTCGACACTGTATGCTTAGAGAATTACATTGCTGATGACATTACATAAAGGTGCGCTATGTCTGTACAGATAATAATTAGGCCCGTTTTCTATAACGACACTTAGCCCTGAATCTTATTGTATTTTAGGACAGATTGACAGATTTGATAAATTGTCTATACAATCTATCCTCTGATAAATCGAGCTCAGCCAAAGCATAAATAGCTTCCACTGACCTGTAATAGTACTCGCTGGACTAGTGATCAGTACCCATTTATTGTTTCTAATTGAAAATCGCCATATTGGCGCTGATAGTTGCGGCACGCAGCAGTGAGTGTACTTGGAACTAATACTAATCATGGACAACAATTGTCTTGTTATCGATAATTTAATATCTACGATGGGTCTTATATGTTAAATTAACAATATGGCTATTGTAGACATTTTTTATGGTAAACGCATTTATAACAACAATGAAAACGTCCATTTGCCAACTAATTCGTTCTCAGTACGCTCACGAGGCGCTTCAAATCGACAAAAAAGAAATCTGTCATTTTCTATAGAATATCCAGTCCAGCTAGTTATAGAGGTCATTCATAGCTTCCCATTTCGAATTCGAAATTCAAAATGCATTCCCGCCTTATTGAAGAACCAATTATATGAAACGAATTATTATTCTAAACATCTTGTCTATACTTTACTTAGAATTTCATATAGTTTCTCACTCGTTTATTTGCAGTCTTTAGGTCACTTGCCTTTCGCGAAGGTATATCATATATCTAGCACCTAGTGTATTAACCTCAATTGCTATTTTCCATTAAACTTTTTGTTATCATACATGTAAATATACTTCAACAAATTAAAAGCTAAATATAAAATTTAAACACGGAGTTCTTATCTAATCAGAATTGTTTTAATTTGGCGCCACGCAATGGAGGGTGCTACGGTGATACCGCTCCACTTGGCAATTGAAAAATACTAACTTTTACTTTTAATTTACAACATTCATGCAAAGGTATTCACCAGGTGGTTTATGATATTGCGTGAATATGTAAATTTTGTTTAAAAAATCCTACGGATATTATAATGTGTTAGTTTGTGAAGCTGTTTGCTGTTATTTAATACGGCTGAAGGGGTCTGTTTACTTTTTTATAACTAGATGGCGCTATATACAGATATTTGTCGTACCTTGTAATATGGGTTTTAGAATGCAGATTAACATAGCAATAATGATAACATATTTATATTTTACTTCCAACAATCAGACCAACGCAAATATACACTTTCACATATACAAATATATGTACTGAGAAGAAATCGAACCGGCAACCACGAACAAACACACTTTACCTTCACACCAATCTTCAATTATCTTCCTACTTTCCCCTAGAGCTTTACTACTGCGCATTAATCTAACAATTTCACCGGGGAACCAATCTCAGTTGCCCCATGGCGTCACTTTGTTCCTGAGAGCTAGAAGCCTCTAACATCAGTAATTGCATTGCTAGGAAAGTTATTACATACATACATACATACATATAATCACGCCTTTATCCCCGGAGGGTTAAGCAGAGGTGAATTGACACCCACATTTCACCAATCTGAATTCGTTCCCACGTAATAAGGGGTGAGCCTATTGCCGTATTCCGGGCACTATTGTTGACTCGAGCCACGCATCTGAGACTGAGTCTGGGCTGTACCTATCTGTCTGATGTTAAAGTTAATCGGCCCTATCCCTTAGTCGCCTTGTACGACACCGCATAGGAAGAGAAGTGGTGGCCCAAATTCTACTCTGCCGGGAACCGCGCATCTCAAAGTTATTACAATTATTAGTTATAAATATGACAGTTTAGGATACAAATTTTGTTACAGGTAAAATGTGTCACCACCCGATCTTAAGCGAAGGGCATCGTAAGACGCCACGAACACTGCGGAAGAAGGAGTACTCGAAATAAAACCCTGTGCCGACCCGTCTGGCCAGCGTAGAAACAATAGACCAAGGCTTTCCAATTTTAAGAAAGGGCCTATGTTCAGCAGTAGTCTGCGATAGGTAGGCTAGTTGATTAATTGATTGAAGTAATAGAACTGTTGAAGTTTTTCTTTTATACCACTTAGGCGGCAAAGAAGGACACGGCCCACCTGATGGAAAGTGGTTACCGTGGTCTAGGGGCGTCACACTCGCGCTGCAGAACAGAGAGTTTCTGTCCCGTCAGTGTAGAAGATAAAGAAGGACAAGCCTTGGGTCTTCAAAATGACAGCACAAAAACTCTCCAGTGAGTTGTGGCTACACTACTCACCGCCGGGAACACAACACGAGGTTATTATTGCCATGGTATTCTGTAGGGCGAAGGTACTTCTCCAGTCGGACTGCTCAATTGGACGGGAATACCGTCGTGTCCAATCTCCTACATAAGTATTAAAAACTTGTAGAAGCTGGTGATTTTTTTTAAATATTTGAATATCTGTCTAATTCTAGTTTCCTTGTATTTTATAATAGTTCTCGTGTTTTACCTTTAGTTGTGCCTGCTATATCTTTATATATTTATTTTACTTTTATGATTCTTAAACCGCTTACGTGTTCTTATTTAAACTATACGAACCGTTCTCCCCAACAAGAACCATAAATTTAAGTCGACGCTAGTCTATCAGAAGCAAGCCGGGGACAAAGTGAAACATTTTTATTCAATCTAGAACAACATGGATGTTTCTTATTGACGTCAATAACAAATTCTACTTAACCTAAGTTTACCACCGCTTTCAAAGCGCTGGTGGAGAAGAAACGGCGCATCAAACTCCACGGCCGCATTTTTTAAGATGTCAGCTTACAATATGTGTATCCTTAAGGCTAAATGTGGACGAATCTACATTTGTCTCGTGTCTAAATGAACAAAAGTTTATAATAAAATAATTAACCTAACTTACAACCAAAAGCTGTACTTTTGCCGTAATGCCGTAACACAGTATTTTAGGAGGTGCTTGCACCATGCTCAAGCCAAATGTTTTTGTCATTAAGATAGTCATATGTCTATACATAGGTTTTAAATTTATTTTCAGACATACTAAGGACCAATTTAGGCAATTTATTATAAAAGCGTATACTTTCCCCCTTAAAAGAATCGCTAACTTTGCTAAGTCGATAACATGGAAGTAGCAGTTTATGTTTATTACGCAGATTTGTCTGTTATGTATGACACTCACTTTTATAAAATGAGGTATATTTTTCCTGACATACATAATGTTTTCGAATATATATTGGGAAGCTACAGTTAAAATATCAATATCCTTAAATCGTTCCCTGAGGAAGTCTCTTTTGCCTAAACAATAAATGGCACGGATTGCCCTCTTTTGCAATCTAATTACAGTTTCTAAATATGCTGCGTTTCCCCAAAGTAGTATTGTATAGGACATCAAGCTATGAAAGTAACTAGAAAGTATACCAGCCTAGCAGTAGCTAATCTATCAACTGCCTAATCCGTCTAACAAGATGGGTACACCGTGGTGCCTGAGGAGGCCATTTCGAAAGTACAGATGGCCCTGGGTCTGCCAGGGTGCAAGGGAAATGCCTTGAGGAGCCTCTTAACACCTCGGCCTCTGAAGACGGGAGACGGCGTGCAGTTCTAGTCAACATAGCCGGCCTCAGAGGTATTCATGGCCTACTTACTGATCTTGCAAGCTTTCAGAGGCCAGTTGTAATCGGTTTTAATTTTTGGGCCATTAGTTGTACAACAAATACTGCAGATCTATTCAAAGCTTCGAAAAACGACACTTATTGACTAATAAGGAGGGGATTACAAAGTCTTTATCAGTCATTCTGGGTAATGACACGCATTTCATACTAATTTATTTGAATAAAACGGCTTAAATAGTCCCCTTGGTAGATGTATACCGGTTCAAAGCAATCGATATCTTTCCAGTTATCATCGCACAGACTTCGATTGGAGAAGATAATTAAACCTGATAAGGATTTAAAGCTGGGTATATACGTTGGTCCAAAATGTCACAGAATGTAAGAAAGGAAGGATTAGTTTACATTGCACATCATTTTTCGTTGCTCTATACAGGATCTCGTTAGTTCAGGCGGAAGGGCATAGAGGGCAAGACAGCAAGACAGCAAATGTAGCATTTATATAGCTCCTTGACATAGGTCAAATTGGCTACGCAAGCTATTTAATAACATCCAAATAGGCCACTGGAGATGGTATTCAGGACACAGGTATTCTTTCTTAAATAAAACAAAATTAATAATATAAATTTCCTAAATATGGTAATTAACCTACTTAAAATGCAGTGCAAGAAATTATTTGAAAAAATCTAATGACCATTTTACCTGTATTCATCCCTATTCACCCCGTTCTACGAGTACTCAGTTTTGTGGTGAACATCAACGCCCAATATGTACAGCAGGCGATAAAGATATCGTCATGATACTGAAAGTGTGATTCCTTATCGCGAATTGTTGATATTTTACAAAAAAATAAGACGCTTGTCTTGACGTTTTATCAATTACATGTGTAAATTGAAATTGATTGGACTATTCATTTGATAGACATTTTTCTTGGATGGAGTATATTTACATACAACACAAGAAGTGGGCTGTTGGTGCCAGTGAAATAGTAAAAGTAGATCAGAAGGTGTCAACTGGGTTCGTCACAATTGATGACGATGATTATTAATGAAGATAATGATGTTAATCATGTAATCTAGATGTAGAGAATCGTATTATATGAACCCTTTTACCATTGTACTAAACCCATAGTATCTTTGTTATCATACTCAAACTAATTAGTTCAATAAAGTAATGTGATTCAAACGTCGGCGGCTTGAAATTCCTCTACTTAAATCGCGCGTGATACGCGACCGGAGTATTTAAAGTGAATGGTGAAACCCTTGCCTTGATAATACAATAGTTTAACATGGCATAACTTCAAATAGTTTCTTAAAACATGAGACAAAGAGCGTTAATCCCAGTCGCATCCGTAGTTTTTCCAGTCTAACTGAGAGTTTTACTGAACTTGAATATTTTCCGTGAAGCGACTGCCATCTGACCTCCACAACCCATTAGCAATATTGAAGCATTACAGTTAGACCAGTTGTTGAACTTTTTAGCGTTTCAACTGTCCATAATGATAACAAATCCATCAAGAACCAAACGGTTAGGGGACTCGTTTCTTTGCTGCACCATTAAAGGTAAAGTCAGATTGACGTGTCCTATTTATAAAAAAAAAAAAAGTCTTGGAATTTTTTAACAGCTCACGTGTTTCTTTCTTCCTACAGTCCCGGGTCCTTTGAGGGGGACGTGAAAAAGCATCTGCTGAGGCCGTCAAGCTGAGTGCCACCACTTTAACATTGATGATGGCTGTAATGGTAAGGCTTTGACAGAGAGACATTTTGACGTGTCTTACTTAAAAATATAGTCTTAGGCCTACTAATTTGGGTTCATGAATGCTCTCAAATTATCTGTAATGTTCGTTTTCGTACCGAGCCAAAAAGGCTCCGACTAAGGGTTAGTCGAGGTGAATTGTAATTTCTATTAAGTTTATTCAATCAGAATAAATTTAATACTAGGATATGCCATTACTGAGCGCAAAATGGTAGTTGACTTTTTATTTAAATACCTATTTTGCGAATGACTATTTACCAAGTTGTAGATAAACTCGTCGTGAATATAAAAACGTTTTTAAAAAAATCTAGAGGATATGGATACGGAGAAACAACAAATAAATACAAAATTATATTTCTGCTTTAGGTACTGCGTGTCAGTCCCTTTAAGCTATACTCAAATTAAGAATATAAGATTTAGAATTCAAACTATTTGAAAGTTACTAGTAACTTTAAAATTATTCAACAAACTGTACAACACATAAGCTTACCAAGTTGTATGACAGTTAATAAATAATGTATTAATACATCATAAAATAGGTGGCATATTTACTCATAATTAGATAAGTATGAGTTCTTAACCTCAAAAGCAATCGAAACGGCATAATACTAGATTAGATTTGAGAGATATGATTCTCACATGAAAATAATGCATAGTGCAACAATGACAATAGTCTGTTTTTTTAATTTCAGATAGTAAAATGACATTACCTGTGTTGCCGGTTTATTGCAATTACAAAATAGTCATGTGCTACCAGTATCGAAAGTTGTCGATAAACTAAATTTAATACCGATTTTTGTAGGTAATTTTACTGTTAGCTGATATGAATAGTGTAGCAAACTAAAAAACATTTTAATTTTAACTTTTTTCTTAAAATATAATAAACCCAAACCACTTGTATCTAGACCATAAACATTGTTGATAGTTTCGAGCACGTCACTAAGCACTAAAAGCTGGTATAATTATTTCACAATTTGACATTTGCAGTTGTCAATTTACTAGCTGAAATAAAAAAACGGACTATATATTTTAATGGTGCTGATAAGTCATAATAAAGATTTGAGCTTGCATAATTTCGCATAGAATTGAAAACTGGTGACGGTTTTAAATACACTTCTAATAAACGAAATATCAAAAGTCCACCATCTATTGGACTTCTCAAAGGACAAATTTATAGGATTCTCACATTTTTTCTCGTAAACAGCAAGTGTTATCGCAAAAGTAAGTAGGACATAGTTGTGACAGTTGAGTTGTGTTCCCGGTGGTGAGTAGGGTAGCCAGAGCTCACTGGAGAGTTTTTGTGCTTTCAGTGCGTAAGACCAAAGGCTATTCCTGCTTTATCATCTACACTGGCGAAACAGAAACTCTCTGTGTTTACAGGATCGGCAGCACGAGCGTGACTACCCTGGTGTTGCACACGTCCATAGGCCACGGTTACCAATCAGATGGACCGTGTGCTTGTCTGCCACCTTAGTTGTATAAAGAACCTATAAATAGTCCGTGATTGATTGACGGCTATTTTGAATACCTACCTACATTTTTATGTACCCTACAGCAAGTCTAGTATCATACATCGAAGTAATTGGATAGTGACCAAACAGTCAAGTGTAAACAGTACAATATGCAAAGTATGTAGATAAGCATGAGATAGTAGCTTGTAGTTCGTTATCATAATGTCATAAAAATAAACAATTACACTTGTTAATAAAATGATAATTATTGTAGTGTAAAAAACTCGTTATTAATTTGTGGGACTTGTTAAAACAAACCAAATAACGCTGGCTATCTCGCTTTTTTGCGCAGAAGAATAAACGTATGTAAACTTGCTTACAGAATACATACAAGGTGAATGTATCATTTGACAGTACAGTGGACAAAAGAGATACGGTAGCAATTTTTCATTGAAAGTTGTATGTAAAGATTTTTTTTAATTTATTTATCAATATAAACAATTCAAAAGATACGTAAGCATTACAGAAAACCTATGCGATTTATTGATGCCTTAGGTGTTTAATTACATCAAACAAGTAAGTTTAGGTAATATGAGTTGAATCTGTTTTTGACACTATGAGGCTCAATTTTATCTACAGTGCGTAATTCCGGGGGTTTTTCATTTGTCGACTGTACATATCGAAACAAAAATATTGAGAAGTCGTACGCAAGCATCATTATGGGTGGCTTTTAAAAAACTGAGCATTTTCAGTTGGATTTCACCATTAAAATCCGTAAAATTAACGAAATTCTCGGGTTTTTAGTTAGATTTAATTATTGATCTTGGTTTCTACCGTGAAATTGCTATACTAATATTAATTGTAGTTATTTATGGTAGAACAAAGTGTAGGCTATATCTAAAAATAACAACGTTCAAGTAAATGTTCCGAAGATGTGGCTTTCCGGTACACATTCTGAGTTCTGACAGATCTGCGAAATATAGATCAATATATTTTTACCTATTGCTTTTTTTACCGTGCACTAGTTAGTAAAAAGAGTATAAAAAGTCTATTTTTTATTCCGAGTTGACATTTCAGAATATAGTAGGTATAAACCCTAATCAACTTCTCGCTTTCGTATGGGTCATTTTGCGCATTGTTATAGGTATAGAGCAAGTCAAAGGTGGATTCGGAATAAAGTGCTTTTCAAGACGATTCAAACGAGCCCAAACTCAATAGAGTAGCGACGTTTTATTACTGACTTCCTATGACCTCCTTCCAGCACCATGTCATCATAATATTGCAATGTCACGTGATTTACAAATATATGCAATATTTCAGCTCAACCGCTAACCGGGAACTGGATCAAAATGATGTGAAAAACCGATATTTTACCTGTACAAATACGATGCGCACTGAAGAATGCAACCACTATCGCCAGCCAGACCGCCTGTATGGCTTCCGAGTGCGTAAAAGACATAACATATCTAAAAACTAGCCGGCCTGAAATGCACTTTGACGTTGCTAGCTCACGTACCATATAGGCAAATCATTTTGCTTATTGGTCATTACGCGTTTTGGTCTTTTTGAATTATTCTTCCTATCTATATTGGACACTGTGCGTCTAAACCAATCAATCAACTCACACAAAAATAACCTAACCAACACAAAACAACGAAAGTTTGGCATTTCAGAACATTTATCAACTATTCTACCAGAAGAATGTCCCAGAGTGGACATTTGTCCGAGACCTGACAACTGGAAGTCAAGTCACTAATTATGAAAACCGTCATTTCGTTTGTCAGCCGCTGATTAATTACTGACAGCAGACAGTGGGTCAGTAAGACAATTATTGTAGAAATTTGACGGAATAAGAACGTTCAAATTTTTTAACTGGCTACTGAGTGTCAGTGTGCCACAATAGAGGTTAAAAAGCAGAGGCCACAGCTGCCAAAATTAAATGATGGAAAGTAAATTTTTTACATTGCTCAGCTTCTGTTTTGGCACATCGGGAAAAGAGTGACCGACCGAAATCGGCTTGCTTTAGTTTCGTAATAATTTTACGATATAATACGATATCTTAAGTGCCGAGGTTCCTGTGGCGAACATACTTATCGAACATTTTTGTAATAATCAATTATGGCAATATGGGGTGAAATAGACCAGTCACAAGTGTCCTGCGCTGTGCGGTCCCTTCCCAGTATATGGTGCATTTGCTCTCTTGTCCAATGTGCCATTCCATCTTCAATATCGAGGACTTGTGTGGGGCAACGGATAATGCTGTAGCCGTACCCAAGTATTGGACCAACAAAATTTTGAGAATTAGCCATTGTCCGTTTCTCTCTCCATTGAAGATGTTCTTAATGCGACTTAGGAATAAAATAAATGCAAATCTGTATAATCTCGTCGATACTTCATTAAACGGCTGTAAGTAAAATTCAGAACTTATATCGCGTAAATCTTAGCAGAACACGAAGGCAATTCATAAAGCTGAACAATCAAACCGCAGATAAAGTCATAGTACGCAATTAGTCGAGTATAAAAATGAATTTGTTGGCAGAAAGTAGATTGACGTACATTGCCACGTAATAAGAATGTTTCACTCAATCGGCACATCTCATTTTTAAAACAAACAAATTAACTTGTGTACTTCCTCTGGAGACTGTATACTAAGTAGATAGCTACGTACAGTACATCTAGCACGAACAACTATCGTAATCATATCGTAAACGTATTGAGAGAACGGAGCATTGCGATTGGCTGGCTTCACACACACACAGGTTCACAGTAGGTAGGCGGCCAATCGCATTGCTCCGTTCTCTCAATGCGTTTACGATAGTTGTTCGCGTTAAGGGTACAGGTAAGGTGCGTAAACGCATTAACAGTATTAATTTATTATTGGAGCGTGAGCGATACGGTGTGAGTGAGGAGCTGCTTCACAGGCCATGGCCCACCTGCTAACGTGTGCTGCATGCCCATATTCTTGCACACCGTTGGACCTTATGAGTGCCTCGAAGACCGTAAGTAGCAACTCACTGACGGGTTGGACTCCGGGAGTGCCGGCAGAAGTGAAAACATTTCTTTCTTTCTTCGTATATATGTCGTAGGATAACTTGATACTTCGAATCTTCGCGGAAATCCTAGGGGTTTTGCGAAATCGCGGATAATTAGACATAGGCGAAAAATTATCAAATCTTACTGGACAAAGTCAGGATTTTTGCGAAAATATTCGTTACTATAGTAAGATTTGATGTGCTCAACACTGATTGGCTACAATTTTGCTGGCTGACTTACCCCGACTCGGATAGGTTAGGTTAGAAGGCTAATGCGGGAGCGGAGCGTAGCGAAGCTCCCGCATTAGGCCTTCGTGGTTATTTTTTTATAAACCACCCAGAAGTAGGAGCCCCGCGTAGCGGGGCTCCGTCGACCTTGTCGTCGGTTCACTCATTATTTAATCGTTCTGTCGGAGATATGTTTCAGACCGATGATACAATACTTGAAGTTAATCATCGGCAAACTAGGAACCAATTAGAAGTCAGCCAGCAAAATTGTAGCCAATCAGTGTTGAGCACATCAAATCTTACTATAGTAACGAGTATTTTCGCAAAAATCCTGACTTTGTCCAGTAAGATTTGATAATTTTTCGCCTATGTCTAATTATCCGCGTTTTCGCAAAATCCCTAGGATTTCCGCGAAGATTCGAAGTATCAAGTTATCCTACGACATATACATAGAAAAATATAAAAAGAACATACCATACCATACCATACCTATAATATAGCGCCAATCATAGAACCTAAAACTAATTTTCTGTCAGAAGAAATGAATGAATTACAAAAAGAAAAAATAATCACAAAGTGTCAGAAACCCAGGTTCGAACCCGGTACTATCTGAAACGATAAGGACTTACAGTCGAATAGCTTTAAATCGTACCTAACAAAATAAACAATCTGTTGCTAATGTTGTATGACGTCAGTCGTCGGTTACGGTTCAAAGGTCAAGTGTTTCTGACGCGAGTTTAACACTTTTTACCCATCCAACGCCGCTAACGAAGTTTTCACTTCAAAAATTTGAATGCCGTCGATTTGACAGAAGAAGAAGAAGATTTATCGTTCATCACTCGTGAAAATGGTGTCACCGTTCCTTACCCACGAAACTTGCTTTTAAATCGTGGGTAAACGAGCTAGAAGAATTCCACCCACTCGCGAGCACCCTTTACCATATTATTCTGGTACACGTAATCGAATTTGGTACCCTTAAAAATCGATACGTATCTTATTTCAAACAACCCTGGATGTTACCAAAAAATAATGACCATCCGTTCTTAACAAAACTCTACAGCAAACTTTTCCTCTTTTTACTCGTCTTTTTTTTGTAACGAAGTTCACCTTATGGATGCATGCTTTGAGAAATCATGTCGTTGATGTTTTAGCCAAAAATCAACAACATCCGTTCATACATAACGCGACGGCAAAATTCCCACCTTTTTTTCCCATTCTCCCTCTCACCAAAATGCTCTCGACAGAAGTTTAGTTTTTAACCAAAGAACACGTGTGCCAAGTTTGCTGAACATCGGTTAAGAAATGCACCGTCTAGACCAGAACTGACAAACCGACATAGATACGGACAAAAGCAAAATCCGCTACCCTATCCAAACAGATACTCTTGTTCGCTAAAGCTAACAAAAGATTAACATATAGACTATAATATTCTTACTCCGCACGTATTCATTCACATTTCTGCTTGAAAGGCTGTGGGTTAATAACTTAGATTTATAGCCCTAGAACTAAGCCGAAGGTGAGGTGAGGTACAGCGAGGTAAGATAAATCATAGAGCAGTCTTAACGCTGTAACCTGAACTTTAAAGGATAACCGCATTTATTTTTCATACTAATATTATAAATTGGAAAGCGTGTGTGTCTGTTTGTCCGTCTTTCACAGCTATACCACTGAACCGATTTTGATGAAATTTGGTATAGGGGTAGATTAGACCTTGAGAAAGGACATAGGCTATGTTTGGTCGCGATAACCGACATACACGCGGGTGGAGCCTCGGACAAAAGTTAATTATCTTATAAACAGCACTTTCTTTTACCGATACGCTTGTTTATTCTCTGAGCCGTTTCTAAATCAATTGGAGTCGGCTTTCCGGTCTAACTGTGGTGTGAGTAAACGTCTATATTTTCCGTGAAGCGACTGCCATCTGACCACCACAACCAATTAGCGATATCCAAGTTCTGTAGTTAGACTATGCTAAGGGCTCCAACTACCCCTCCGACTACCTTAGAAGTTCGTATACCGGCCAGGATCGGATACGGTTGCTATGGTAACGCAAATAGTAACAGTACCTAATTATTTTTTTCATTGATGGGATGTTGATAGTTTCTCGTTTGAACCGTATCTCAGTTGAGAGATGATGTAGTCTACGATGAAAGACGTTGCCTAGAACTACTAGAAACAGTTCATTTGAGATTTCGAGATTCTTAGGTTATAGTATTCCGGGATACCTGTTTCCTGAATGCTATAAACTGGAAACCTTTAAGTCGTATTTTTATCTCAATCAAGTGGCAAACACACGGTCCACCTGATGGAAATTTAATCAGTTAATTCCTGATATAATTTTGCTTGTACACAATAAAAGACGTAAACAGGTCTTATTTTCACAAATCAATACCAATACCCAATTTTTCCAATACCCAAGTTTTCTTCAATCGAATTGAACTCACACGTTTAGAAAGCGTGCCGTACAGACCATTACAAAGATTCAATACTACCTACACAATAACGTCAAAGAAAATTCCAATCAATAATGAAACGAATATTCCGAAAGCTCCACAGATATAGTATTCACTATTCAATAAACAATTAACTCGCGTGACATTTGAAACCACTAACGGCTTGCTCGAATACATTATCGGTTGATTTCCGTAGGTATGCGCGTTTTATTCTAGGAATATGCTGTTTATTTAGTATTCAATCGAGCATCAGCTATAGATCTGTCTACACTAACAGTATAAAAAGTAAAGATTTAATTGTTTGTTTTGTATTGAATTCCTTACCAGCACGTGTAGGGAACACGTCTTCCAACAGTCCCGGGTCCCTCAAGCGGGACGTGAAAACATCGCATAAGGCCGTCAATTGAAGACCATCATTGTAATATTGCGGTGTCTGTAATGGCGAAGTTCTTTCCAAAAATATTGCCATCAGATTACTATCAGGCGACGTGAAATCATAGTAACGTATCCCATATAAAAACTGACCCGGCGAATTTCGTACCGCAAATATTTTTCCACCCGCGTGGCGTCAGATCCCGTTCCCGCTGCACCCTCTACTATATTAAACATGTATTATACATATAAACATTCCTCTTGAATCACTCTATCTATTAAAAAAACCGCATCAAAATCCGTTGCGTAGTTTTAAAGATTTAAGCATACAAAGGTATACATATAGGGACATAGAAAGCGACTTTGTTTTATACTATGTAGTGATAGATAGATCGAGTACCTACTAGGAATTATAAAGAAAATGTGAAATGATTTCCTTGCTGTGGTTTTCTGAACGACTACTCAATAATAGGGTTATTCAAGAAGGGCATTAGAAGTTTCCTATAACCGGTAGCGCAAGTGACGCTCCTGTTGTTGTACGCATCCATATATGGCTCACGGTAACCATTTTCAGGTGGGATGTGTGCTTGTCTGCTACCTAAATGGTATAAAAAATAGTTAATATTATTCTACCAGTAATAAAATGCTATCGTTAAACATCAGGTCATTGAAATTGGACGAAACCAGTATACATACATAATATATATGTTGATGTGAACCAGTTCTATTGCGAGAGATAGGTACTCATTGTGTGTGCACAAAATATGTGATAAACTAACTTGTCTTTGTTTTATTTTATTGTCATTTGTTTGCTGTTAAACCGGTTTAGAGTATACAAAACTGGCTTTTAGTTTTATGGGAAACTTGCTTAGTAATAACTTTTCATTTGGTTGTTTTTCATCTTTACAATACATTTAACAGCGATTGTTAGATGCAACCGCTGCTTTGAGTCTAAGAAAATTAAAAGATTTTAAGAACAACCTTTTCTTTAAATAATGGTTGTGCTGTTCTGATTTGAAATCAGCACAGCACATCCCTTGTACAAAAATAATATTTTCGTTTTAGTAATCTCAAATCTTGAATTGCGCATTTACTTTCTGTTTCCTCTTTCTTTCTTTCTCTGATTTACCGAGAAAGAATCCTGTCGATTAGGTACACAAATTTCCGTAAAGAAATTGGATTAATTGATGTAACTTAGATTACTTTTAACTTATATCGAATTCTACAACTAAAGAAAACCAGTTTTAAAAATTACTATAAAAATTCAAAGCTAGTACTCAAAGTGAGTATTGTCTAAGCTCACTTTGATTGCTCTTGGCTTCGATTTTGAATTGATAACGTATTTATTTGTAAGCCACTTGTCTAATTCGCACCAAAGATGGGGGTAGACATACAAATTGAAGAGGTCTTTGTGTCAGCGACTTCCACAAACAAACTTACTCGCGCTTTTGTGTTACAAGGGGTCGTTTTGTTTAACTGTCATTTGGTTTAAGATTCTATAGACAAAGAGTTGAAGGATTCAACAAATGAAATGTTTTATCCATTTAATCTTTGTTGAGATGTTCCATTGATTCGGAATGATAGCGCACGGTTCAATTGTGAAATGACTTCTAAAGTTTTCTAAAAGGGAGTCCCACCAAGAACTTACCTGCTAGCACACATACACATTAGACAACATAGCGATCAACGGCGACTCTCAGGCTTGATCCAATCAGACCAAAAAATGTACTTCTGTATGCGCAGTAGGAGTGGTTTCTATTAAGGAAGACACGGCGACGGAGGAGTTCAAATCCACCAATCACAGAATATAACAAACCTAGATTGGTTCTCGCGCACCAGGGCCTCGTTTCATGCGCAACTTGGGGTCAAAATATGTGTCGAACGGGACTGTACTAAAATACAATAGCAAACTTAAATGATGACTTACTAACCTTTAAAAACATTCATTAATCATGCATTGAAATCGGTATTTAATTTTCTCAAAATATACATATAAAAATGTTACATATCCCTAGACAGTTTTGAGGTGCGTAGTATAAAAGGCTGATTCGAATACACGCTTTGATTACCATCAATGTTCAATGAACTTATAATTCACACATAGAATAAACACATACCCATTCTATTTGTGTGTTTCGTCTGTACACGTTGTATTCAGGCGTGAGTGGCCGTTTGATTTATTAACATTGGAGCAGTAACTGAGCATATTTATGATACGCTAGTTTGTTTTGTGTATTATCTTTTTGAAATACTTCTACGAGTTATTATCCTACGATCACTGAGTATAGGCCCCGTGAAGAACTCTCACATTCGCAGTAAATTTCATGTCCATTATATCGCAAAGAAACCGCAAACAGGCGACTGCGCGGTTACATGGAGAAGAAATGTATATTCTAGCCGCCTGGTTAAATTAAAAGCCCAAAATAGGAGCGGTAGAATGGTAAAAGCTAGGATAACATCATAAAGCATGATATAAATCTTAATGCTCATCAGGGAAAAGAATGAATAAAAAAGTGACTTCGGGCTTCAAAGTGGAAGTTTGGACACAACGAGGAGCAAATCAAGGACAGGTAGTAGTGATAGTAAAAGAAATTAGCAACAAAACTACTGATTTGATAATATACACACGGCCAAAGAAACAAATATACACCTTTGCATAAGATAAGATAAGATAAGATAAATCTTTATTGTACACCAATGAATTAAAGTACATGTACGGACAACATTATGAAAAAATGTACAAATGGCGGCCTTATCGCTACAAGCGATCTCTTCCAGGCAACCTTTGGATGGACATGTTTTAATTATTTTAACAATAATAACTTACGGGCAGTTATTAATGTAGTCACAATAAAAAATAAAAAAAATATATACACATATATACATATATAATCCAATAGTAATTTACATAAACCTAAGTACATACTTACATTCATTTTTTATAATTTTTTACATAAATGTACACATACATATGTTACTTATACACAAATATTCAATATACACACAGCAAGTGCATACCTACACAACGCCACATGGCAAAGTCACAAGGAACTCAGATAATGTTCCTTTACCATCTTTTTGAAAGTGGCCAAGGATTGTGCGCGTCTAATGGTTACAGGTAAGGCATTCCACAACCTTACAGCCTGGACAGTGAAGGACTTGTATTGCATACATAAACCAATCAAATATGTCTTTATTGTATGGTACACAAAAAAGGACTAATTATAATATATGTTAGGTATACTTTCGCAGTATACCTACATACTATTGGCGGCCTTATCGCACAAGGAAATATCTTCCAGGCAACCATGGGATGGAGTGAGTTAAAGAGAATATTACCACTACGATTTGAATCAGGCATTTAGACAAATGAAGGGGGCAGTTTCCTTAAATCCCTCACATGTACAGATGTGTACTTATCTCCTTGACAGTGTGTACGTACCTATCTACTTGCTTTTACATTACGTGAGGAGTTCATCAAACTATTTCTCTGTCTGTCAACAAAAACAAAAGATTCCCAAAAAATCTAGCAAAGCCAATAATTGCGACAATACAATAGCTAATGGAGCTGTCGTTCTCCCTCACCCCTACGGAGTAGGCAGGGAGTAGGAAGTTAACGACAGGCTGACGCATCGTCAAAATAGTCCATTATTTATTTTAGGCCTCAATCAATCTTCTCGACATTCCTCTATTCAAACTGATATCGTTTAATCAAACTATAATCATTATTTCTTTTTATATTTACTTTATCTGTGAAAGTTTATTGTAAGTGATACTAGTAGCGTAGGTTATACAATAACAATTGTTTCAGAGATAAAAAATATTTTAACCTTTTAATAGTACCTACAATAGATAAGTGTAATAAGACTGACAGGTACGACGACTTATCGTTACATTTACACTATACAGTTTAAACTGCACTATGGGTGCAGTTAAAACTGTATTGTGTAAGCATATTAATGCATGTGCATGTGTGTAATGAAAGTGTACAGTCATTAGAAATTTTCAAGGAGATACCTTTCTGCAGTTCGAACTTGATTTTGACAAGTAGTAATGCTCTTCAGAAGGAAAATTCCGAAGGTGACCGCATACGACAACAGCAGATGCACGCAGCAGATACGTGTAATTCATTGCGGCTTCTCAATGGTCCCAATTATATTTTATTTATTTATTTATATGTTTATTTCACAAATAAGGAGTACATAGTAACATTACAGAGCAGTGAATAAGATATCAACTGGAAACAAGAATATCAGATAGTGTGATGTAAGCATATTACAACAAAGGTAGTACTTAGTTACTATTATTGTTATTATACTCTTAAACTAGGGTTACCCCTGTATCTTAAGAGGCAGTGTTCGGCTGATCTATGATACATAACAGAAAGGTGTGTGTGGGTGTGTGTGTGTGGGTGGGTGTGTGTGGGTGTGGGTGTGTGTGTGTGGGTGTGTGTGTGTTTGTGTGCGTGTGTGTGGATGTGAGTCTAGTTAGTGTACGAATTTAAGTAAGGATTCAGTTTCAGAGTGATCTAACTGGAGAAGCCAGGAAGTGATGGTTGATTTGAGTTTATTCTTGTTAAGATCTATTATATTAAATCTTTTGTGAACCTGTTTGTTCAATTATCCGTATCGAAGTTTAAAAAGTAATGAATGTGCGTCTGCAGTTGTCGTATGCGGTCGGCTTTGGAATCATAGATTAAGTAAAAAAAAATGGCCCCTCTGTCCATTCTTCGAGAAGATTGCAATACGATCTTTACGAATTCCGACTAGTTGGTATATAAATAAAAATACGCGGAACACTGAAATCCGAAACTCAACATGTTCCAAGCAATAACAACCGGCGAACTATAGGATAATGTTAAAACAAGGCGAAATAACCCGTATGTTGAAATAATACTGTATTTAACGGCTTTTACTGCGATTCATTTAAGTCTTACTTTATTATTAGCTGTTGTCGGTTGTCGCAACCATACATAGCCTATGTCCTTTCTCAAAGGCTTAATCTATCTGTATACTTTCGTCTAGATTGGTTGAGCGTAAAGCGTATCAGACAGACAGATAGACAGAGCTACTTTCTCATTCATAATATTAGAAAGATTTAGAATGATCCCGACGTTCCTACTGCGGGATCATGACTGCTGACGAACAAGGCTTTGGGAGTTCAGAAAGCCAATTCTCGTACCAACAATCTGTTCGAAATTCAATTTCAATCCAATCAAATTCCAAATGTCATAAAATGAGATCATAACTCAATTTTCAAAATATAACATCGTTATTATTTTTGACATTTTAGAGACTGAGATTAGATCAAGACTGAATTTTGAATAGATTTTTATTAGGAGAATTAGCCCTCAAATCGCAATCGCTCTCATAAAAGCAAGATCAAAATTATGAGAAAGAATAAGCATAGGTGAAAACCCGGTTGAGGAATAACAAATCATATTAGTCACAATTTCAAAGGACGTATTCCCAATTCTAAATTCCCACACGACTTCATATTTCCGATGTTTACTGAACACATCTCATAACAAACACATAACTCCTTTAGCCCCAACAAAGCTAGGAGCGAACCGTTTCATTACAAACAATACATATTGACCTATTCTCGTAATTCTCTGTGGAGCCGCACTGCACTTAAACCAAGTTTACTGTTAACCTTGGATCGCAAGTGCAGTTTGAATTGTTGGTCTGGTAATCATCAGGATTGTGGTCTGTTTGTGATTAGAGGTGATATTGAGCGCCAGATGTGTGTGTAGTATCCCTAAAGATGTACGCAAATTTCTATTAACATCCTTTCAGCAACTGTTTTCACTATTACATTGACTTAAGTTATGTTTCAAATACTAATATTTTAAATGTTCAAGTTGGATTTAAATTAAATGTTACATTTTAGAACGGTACTCAAGCCTGAATCCCCAGATATTCGTCATTTTATAATAACTGAAAGTTTGTCAGCGCATGCTCCCAACACAGGTAAGGACGATGGCCCATTATGAAATTTGGGTGATTGGGGCAGTGGCTTTGGCAGGTTAACCGGTAGTAAAGTTTAAAAAAGAGAATAATCTAACTTTTTTTATCAAATAATAAAGATTTTTAGGTTTTACCTTCACAGTATTATTAGAAATTGCGTCATTCATATACAGATACATTACCATGGCGGTAACCCCGTTCCTAACACCCTTAATGTTAATGAAAGTATTCTTATAGTATGCCCCAACATTCAAGGATGAGCCGGTACTAGAATATGGACTTGCTCATGGATATACGACAGATTTTTTTTTTTTTTTTTCAATATATTCCACATACTATTCGTTCGTTCTAAGCTGTATTGAGAGCATGCGCTGAAAAATTTTAGGCTTTTATAAAATGACAAAGGTCTATCGTTCAAGAGCTCTTAGTCCACAAGATCCGAGGACAGGTCGATTCACAAGTGAGCGTCATTCCAATAATATAATTAGAAAAATAAATCAAAAAAACTTAAAGCCCCTATTCTGATAAACGATATACTTATTTACAATATCAAACCGATCAAAACAGCTGACCATTTACATTAAAATCACAATTTATTATTATACAAACTGTCGAGAAAACGCAAACAAACGATTCAATTCATTCAATCGAATGAACATCAAAGAAACGGGCGTAATAATAATACGCAAATAATATGGAGTCATTCATTCTGGCATTCATTGCTCTCTAGAAACCGATCAAAAGTGCACAGGACTTCAATACACAGAAGCACAGTGTAACACACTAACATACAGAATTTAACGTCACGAGTGACTAATGTGGAAATTACTGGCAGTAGTTTGCTTTTCCTTTCATCTTCCCACGATGGAAATTCAAGACATGAATTGGGAATCTGACTCACAACCACAATGGTCCGTTTTCTTATATTTTTATACGGGAATATTGTGTACGGACGTCAGTTTCATCTTTCGTATATTTTCCTTTGGGTATAGGAATTTATTTTTGGACGGATTTGTTGGCAATTGGTGACCGTATCGGTATAGAATTTAGGGAGTTTCCAACTCGGAAATAGAATTACGAACGCGAATCAGTGAATGAACGTTGTTAGTTGGTTTGTTATGCTTAAAATATGAAGGATTATTCTTGTGCGGTGTGTTTCAACCTAAAATGGAAGTATATAAGCATTAGAAGGTGCACACGTCGATAAGACACGGTAACTACTTCCCATCAGGTGGGCCAAGTGCTTGTCTGCCACCTAAGTGGCATTAAAAGACATATTAAAAAGTATCATAGGTTCAATTTCGGCATTCCCGTTTGGACATGCCCACGATTTAGTCACATAGTAGGTTTTCTACCCGGAAAACAGAATTCTATTCATAGAATATCAAAAATTATATAGTATCATAGGTAGGGTATTTCCAATTCATCCCAGTCATTCCACCCCGTTAACGGATCAATTGGGCACAAATTGTGTCCTCGACTCTAAAAATTAACGGGGGGATGGCACAGACCAAAGAATAAGATTTTTAACGACTATTAAAAATACAATACTTTTCAAACTTTTCACTTACGCTTAACATCAGGGTTCGTTCGCATTAGTTCCATTGCTCAGTAACATGATGGTACTACTGTGAGTTCTTTTATTCGCATGAGGAACATTTAAACGACGTATAAATGGTACTAATGCGAAAAAAAAATGCGAACGAACCAACCTCAAACTCGTTGAAATCGAATTGACATAACGACAAAAGTTTTCCTAAAAGGTTTCCTACTTTTTAGTAATCGATGCGACATTTATAACGGCTCAATTAGTTTACCCACCGAAAACACATCTAAAGAAAAGTAACTTTAGCTTGTAAAACATCGCCCTATTAGCGTAGTCAACTGACAAGCCGTTCATAGTACCCAAGCAGGCCATACGACACCACAACTGAAAATGATTCCCCGAGACCAATTTCCTTTCCGCGATATAAAGCGAACAAGCGCAGCCGTTTGTCGCCAATTAGAAGCTACGTCCTGTTGTTAGGGTTGTCACTTCTTCATCAAGTCCATGGCACATAAAAATTATTAAATTTTTGTTGGCCCAATATTTGACCACGGCCACAGGCAATGTCTGTTACCCTTTACAGATCGTCGATAATACCTACAGATGAAGGGGCACAGTGGGCAAGAGAGCAAACGCAGAATGGACTAGGATGGGGCCCCGCAGTCGCAGGACACTTGCGACTGGTCTATACATATAGCCCCCCCCCCCCCCCCCCATTATGCAAAATTTACCTTGCAGCGGCCAACTTGGGTCCGCAGGCGATTTAATGCCTGGCCACAGGAGATTATGTCCAGGCAGCAGGTTTCCTTATGTTTACAGATATACACAAAATAACATTTTGAGATGTACGAGGCCCTGTCAAACTTCGCTGTATAAGCCAACCTCACCTACAAGCTGGAAGCTCGTGCACCTACTGATTTACGGATTGGGTACAGGTGCAGGGTTTCCTCTCGGAATTAATGTCCGTCGGCAGTTGCTTTTATAAAAACAGTTTAACTCAAATAAGAAGGAGGTGACGTAAGCTGACCATCGCTCTAAAGTGAAAGCCTCGGATTCAATCAGGAAGATTACTGCATAGTTTTTAGAAGTCTTTAAGATGGCACAATTCTGAATCACATTTTTTTTCTTTCACTCCTAGTCTATAGTAACTTTTATATACTTTAAAGTTTCTTACCATTTTAATTTTATTAAAGGTAAATTAAAGACACCCAATACATCACTTCTATTAATTACGATAGTTACACTACATCAAACAAACTTACTTCGTTCTACACCAAACTATTATTATACTGTCACATGAAAGTCATATCTAGGTCTAGCTATATCGTAATATTCACTCCAGTATTATTGTCTCAATTTCCACAATTTACAATAGACCTATTTATCTCAACGGACAGCCCTACCACCCAACTGTACAGCGCTCAAATTCACTAGAAATATTAATACTTGAGCAGTGACATTTAGTGGATGCAAAATAATTATGGTATGGGCGGTCTCATAACAGCCCCTAAAGGAGCGTTTACACCAAACCAACATAGAGCTAGAGTTAGAGCAGCATTCTTTTTTAATATTTTTACTGGTGGTAGAATTTTGATGGCACAAATTTCGGCCGGGTGGGTAACACCGTGCACAATTGCGAAAAAACCCTCCATAGTCATCCAATCTCAGTGGGATTGCGTTCAGGGGTTAGCAAGTGCATAGCCGGGCAGGAGGAATTGTGGTCGCTGCACTAGTGGGACCGGTGGATGTCACGCGGTGCTGCGACGACAAGCTTCTTTTGATGAGGCCGTCAAGCTGAGTTGATAACATGGTACGTGTATGTAATGGTGACCCTCTTTCCTAAGACTGCCTTCAGCTTACCATCCCGTGAGGAGAAGTCAAATTGCCGGGTCTTATATAAAAATAAATAAATAAACCTTATTTTCAAAGAAAGGACAACTAACAAATGTCACTGTTAACACAAAAAGAATTTGACGTAGAGTGGACAGAATGAGCATTCGCTCGTTTGGTCTAAACGCACCTTAAATAGAATGAAGAATGTATGGAATTTGACATTTATGCAGTGGCGAGGGGTCCCTACGACACGATTCCTACCGGCTTGCCCCACAAAGAGAAGCCGTGGTAGAGATTTTAACATTTATACTCCACAGGCTTGCCTTATGAAAATTTTCACCCTTCGCTACTGCGTTTATGTCATACGTTACCCACTGTCAAATACGTCAATACATTCGTCTATCTATTCTTATATACACCGGTCAACGAAATTATACTTGTCTAGCGTGGCAGGCCATTTCTCCTGAGTAACAAACCGTTTCGTAACTACGGGCGTTCGTAAAAGCCGATACAGAGCCGGTATAGTTGCCCATTAGCATAGACAGCATTGTCAATAAATCAAATAATAATTTTGCTTACTTTTATCGTAAAATCCTTGAAGTTCATTTCCAATTTTTCTTCCAATCTCTGAAGTTGGTAAGGGCTAAAGGAGATAGTTGCCTGTCTCTTTCAGGATCTCCAGGCTTATCAGTGCAAAGAACCTTTCAGACTAAGCCGACAATTTTAGGTATAGCCAGTAGAACAATATGGTACGCGTGGTGAGCTCAAAGATTTTTAATTAAAATAATTCTGGAAGCCAATTGTCGTATAAATATGTTCACAATTCAGTCTAGATCTAATATCAATCGCTCAAATGTTAAAATCGATCTATTAATACCGTTGATTGATGGCACTTAGTAGAATTTATTATTACACCATATTGAGAACACACTTGATTTTCGACAGTATTTATTTATTGAACCTGAACGGTTTTGCCTTATGTCATCCTCAATGGTTTACAATGAAGTAATTTATAAATCACGTTACTCAATATGCATACATTTTGAACGTTTTTGACATTCACGAGAATTGGTCCTCTAGTTATTTCTTTTTTGCTAGATACACCCTTTTCTTCACGATACCAATATAATCAAGAAATGTTTGTCTTCATTTAACCTATTAAAAGTAATAAACATCAGCGTGATTAATATTTAAGGGTATTATACAAAGACTAACAAATACTTAGTCAAAGAACTAAGTTCTGCGCACAATAGCAGAAGTTTAATCGCAATCAGACGAAAGGTAAGGTGGAAGCAAAGAAAAGTTATATACAGGTATGAAAGATATTTATTTCTGAACACAATGGTATATTATGTAATATTATTTTTGATCATTACTGTCTATTTCATGGAGTGGACATGTCTATAAGTAGCAGAAGGTCATCCATTTTATAATATAGATTATTTACAGTACATACATACCCAGTGAGATAGGTATTTTATAGACTTACAAATAAATATCCACACAATACGGCAAAGAAAATCACTAAGATATTGTATTTACGAGTATTATGATCACAAGTATAATACCGACGACAAAACCACTCGTCCCCTAATATTAGAACCGTACGTCCACTCGTCTTCTCAAATATTTCAGGCTTGCACTCGTCCCTTGGTTTTTTGTAAGTTGCAATTTACCATATTTGCTCACTGTTTAAACCTTCCCTAGACCTCTACGAACATTTCAAGACCACGATTAGATAAATCCGTTCAGCCGTTCTCGAATTTTAGCGAGACTAGCGAACAGCAATTGATTTTTGGCATGTGATTCCCGGCAGAGAAGAATTTGGCGTACTCTATCTCTTCCTATGCGGTGTCGTACAGGGCGACTAAGGGATAGGGCTGATTAACTTTAACATCAGACAGATATGTACAGTCCAGACTCAGCCTCAGATGCATGGCTTGAATCAACAATTTGTGCCCGGAATACGGCAATAGGCTACGGCAGTATTATATGGGACCGAATACAATATTTGGTGTGATGCGGGTGTTGCGTCGTTCAATTAGCGGCCTGAATGGTGTTCAGCCATTTCATAAAACGGATAGTCAAGTAGCTTAGATCGATGACGTTTAATTACTAGACTTGCCATTTAATCAAACAGTTATAAAAATGATTTATTTCTACATGGTTATAAAAAAATAACCACGAAGACCTAACCTATCCAAGTCGCATTGCGTAACTTTCTCAATGAATCTATCTCTAATTTTCTGTGAATATATCGCCTCTTTGCTTCAATAACGTGACATATCCGAAAAATCGTTTTTTTTATTGTTTGATAATTAAAACCGCCGTATCCGATTTTATTTTCTCACAAAACGTGGTATTTTTTACGCGCGAAATAGCTAATCTGTGGGTGAAAAAGACAGCGCCACTGTGATAGATCACAATATCACGTTGTCTCTTACTGCGGAGAGGTTTGATGCGACAACGCAACATAATAGTAGACACCGCGCGCTTGCAGCGGAAGGTGTTAAAGAATTTCTGCAAAAACGTGACTTATCGACCATATCGCGTTTTAATTGCAAAGGTAAGGTTCATTTTAAATACGATTTTTAATTTTATAATGTGATATGTAACTTTGACACATTGATATTGAAAAATAATACGGAAGGTCGATTGTTATATTATGTTTATGTCACACTGCTGCCGAAAGGCTGTTAGTTTTGCTTTGTCTTAACTTACGATGTAACATTGTAGGTAATAAAACTTTTTCTAATATAAAATTTAAGCAATAGATAATTGTTTATGTCTCGTTTTAGAACAAAAATAAATTTGTTTTCTTGGAATTATTTCCAAATAGTACTTTGTTAATGCTAAAACTAAAAGCCATTGGTACTTAATTTTTCAGATGGAACCTAGAAGTAAAAAACTAGTTAAACTGGCAATGACAATGAAACATGCAAATACTCCTGAAATAAACACAAGTGTAGGTAACTACGTATTTGTGTGTAGGTATAACCATAAATCTTAGTATACCTACTTCGCTGTGCGAGATACCAACGCGCGTCTGACTTAAATACTAGTTCTATCTACTATTTAAATAATGCACAGAAATATGGGTACTAAGTGATAATAATATTTTAGTAATAATGTTTGATTCGTACAAATCCTAATCTATGCCTCATAATAAAACTAATTAATTAGGTCTGCGAGTTCGTTAGTTAGTTTGTTACGCTGTCACGCCTACTATAGTAGTTATTCAAGTGATTATTACACGCTAATATTCTCGAACACGTTATCAGGCGTGCATAGTAGGTTAAAAAAGGTACATTATAAATCAAAGAAGGTACCTACTAAAATATTTTAAAGATTTAATAAAAAGCAACAGAACGTCTTTTGTTTTACAAAATTACACAATGCTAAGCGTGGAGGATGCAAATATAGAGGATGTAATGGACGTAAATGAAGTTGTAGATACTGTAGCAGAAAAAAAAAACTGAGACAACTGTTCTTGAGACTTTACCTTCAGCTTACCATCAGGCGAGGTAAAGTCAAATTGACGTGTCCTATTTATAAAAAAAAAATCTAATTGCCATCGTTGTGATTCAACTAGTAGGTAGTAGCAGTAGTTCGTCGACTGACTCCTCATCGTCATCAAGCAGATTTTAGCTAAAGATGCTTTAACTTGTCTAGTAAAATGTGATCTCGGCTCCACGTCATAATTTCGAAATAATCTGGCCGACCGTCAAAATTTCGAACGCTCATTTCGCCGATAATTAATTCAACGAATGGTTGTAGGGTCGACTGTTAAAACTCCGAATGGTCATTTCGCCGATGATCAGTTTTACGAATGATTGTATTAGTAGGGGAGCCCACGAGGCTAAATGGGGATTTACTCGAGCGTCGTAGAGACCTATTGGGATGCAAAGCTTAGATGATAAGAAGAAAAAAATGTTAAATGATATATACCTTTACATCGGTGGGGGAAGCGGCTATCGATTTTTAAATATGTAAAAAAAAACTGTTGCATGGACATCCTCGAGCGCGTCAGATATTGATAGCATCAATGCCCTACGTATTTTTAATAATGTACGTATGTTAATCTGATCGTTTGCATGATGCGGGTGGTTGGATTTAAGGGTTAAAAATGAAAAAAAAATAAAAATTATAGAGCGCGTCAGATTTTCTAAGGGAGTGTTAAGTGCACCAAAAAAAAGCTCTCATTCACTAATCTGACGATTTCGATGGGACACAAACTCGCGGCTATTTTCATAATATGCAAAAAAAATTCGCCATTTTGAAATACTCAAGCGCGTCAGATTAAGATATATATGGTTCATCTTTATGTTCTAAACGTACTGTCTCATAATCTGACGATTATCTAGAGGGATTCGCCTGATCTGACAAAAAAAATTAGAAAAACGGTTCACCTTAAAGGCCATCCCTGCAACTTCCCGCTAATTCTATTCCTGGGCGCTTAAAATTGTACTTATGACATTTTTGAGCTCAAAATATAATTTATGTGATATTTTGAGCTCGCTGAGTTCAAAGAAATAATATTTCTATGCATTTGAGCTCTCCCAGCTCGAAAGTCTGATAGAAGTTTCATAGAACACTATTTTTCGAATTTTCAAACCGCAATAACTTTTGAATGGATCAAGCAATTTTCACGCGGTTGGCGGCATTCGACGCAGTTTTATCATCCTCATAAGTAATTTTGCAATTTTAATTGATCGAACCACAAATTTCGGAGTAATCACGAAAAAACACTTTTTTGGGTTTCTTTCGTTCACGATATCTCTCGGACGAATCAACCGCTTTTGACCAGCTTGGTGGCGATCGACGTGGTTTTTCAAGCTCAAAGGCGGATTAGTTTTTGAAATTGATCGATAAAGCCGGTTAAAACTTATTCCAAAAAAACCAATTAAAAAAAAAATCTTATTTTTTTTGAGATTTTTCAAAATTTCTCAAAATCTAATTTTAAGGGAAATATTTAGAACGCCGTTTAGTAGATTCCGAACGGTTTAGTCGTTCAAAAGTTATAAGCGAGTCACACACACACACACACACATACATACAGACATAGTGACAACATCACGGAGGTAGTCAGGGAAGCTTCCTATGACCTTAAAACGTCAAGATCTGATGAAAACTCGATTTTCGCAAAACGGGGTAAAACCAATAACTTCCCGAATTGTTTAAAAATTTTAAGTTTTCTGGCATCATGGCGTCATGGCAACAGAAACCAGAGTGGGGACGGAGTGAGAGAGTAATAGATAGAGAAAGAGTGAGAGAGGAATAGAAACGCGGAGAAGGAAATGTAGGCATCACGCAGCTGCACGCATTTAACTTTATCGACGAATTTTTGTTATTTCGGCTCGCGGAAATCATCAGATTATACATTTTTCATTATTCTAGAATTATTTCCTTCAAAATAAAAAAAAGTTTAGCTACGCTCGAGAATGTCGAGATGACGTTTTTTTTTACAACTTTGTTGCCCTCCCCTTTTTTTACGTCACTCTCAAATTGTCAGATTAGTGGAATATACACTTTTTAGGATGTAATTAACTCACCCTACCTTAATCTGACGCGCTCGAGAATTTCTGATGGTCATTTTTTTTTTACTAACCTGATCCTGTATCCTTCACGGGCGGCCTTATATATGGGCCTCATGTTTTGTGGAGGTACTTAACCGGGTACAAGGTATCCCCCTGTATATTAATCTGCCGCGCTTTAGTAAATCCCGAAATCCCCGCTTGGGCTCCCCTACCATATGGTCGACTGTTAAAACTTCGAAAGCTTATTACGCCGATGATGAACTTTATCATTATTTGTGGTATTATGTTGTGATGAAGAAATCCGTTTAATCACAGTGTAGAGACAGAGTGCAGCGTTACGCTGATGTGGCACAGTTCAATGGGTCTAGTTCATAATATCAACAGTCACTATATCGATGATCGCTGTATCGAAAATTCCATCGACAGGCTAATGTATCGACAGTACCCCAAATCGATGGTACGCTACATCGACAGTACGCCAAATCGTTGGTACACTACATCGTTAGTACACTAAAACGATGGTATGCTACATCGTCAGTAAACTATATCGTCGTCAGTAAACCAATAGTACGCTGCATCTACTACCCGACCCAAACAACAGTTAGAAAAAATATTTATTTCTGCATAGTTATAAAAAAAATGCGTAATGTGCATTCGAAGTTTTAATAGTCGACCATACAATAATTAGTAGAACTGATTATCGGCGGAATGACCATTCGGAGTTTTAACAGTCGACCATACAACCATTCGTTGAATTCATCATCGGCGAAATGAGCGTTCAGAATTTTGACGGTCGGCCCATTGAGTTAATATTATAATATTAACTCAATGGGTCGGCCAGATTATGTCGAAATTATGACGTGGACTCTGTAATCTCAGTAAGTAAGCGATACAAATTGTGATTATTTTTGTAGCAGGTATTAAGTTGGTTTTGTCATAATATAAATTACAATAAGTGAGGTATCGGTTCCTCTTTTTTTCAATAAAAATTGATTCTCAAATCCAATAGTTTTTATTTCTTCAATGTTTATTTATGACATAACTCAGTGTCATAACAAAAGTAATATCATCAACACCGTGACTACTTAGGTTGTAACACTTATGTTATTAATTTTTTGCAAGAATAACGTGATATATTTTCCCCCTTTTTGAAATTGAAGTCAATTTCTTGCTAAGCTTTCAAATAGCCAAGATTTTAACAACTTTTCAAATACTATATTTGTTGTATTAAATAATAAATTAATGATCTACAGTAAAAAAGTACTTCGTTTCGTCACAATTGTGTTTTGTAAGTTAAAAATCAGTCTCCTGTAAAATTGCAGTTTTCAAGATAACACATTATCGAAGCAAAGAGGCGATATAGTGAATTTATATTCTATAATTTTCTCTTCCTACCCCATCGGGGATTTACAGGTGTGAGTATATGTATGAACACATACTCAAACAAATTCTGTAAAAACTGACAGCAAAGCAGCTTACATGCAAAATTTTCTGTCTTATTTCGAGGTGGTTTCCATGTTACGAATGGCCTTAGCATTGGCAAGCAAGGTTATTAAATGTCGTAATAAACGTTATGGCTGAATATCGTTCAGGCCGTTCATTGAATGGAGCCGTTTAGTTAACAGCCTAGGCAGTTAATTGAACGGCTGATCAAACTAGTTAGCGATGACATTTACACATCGATTGGGTGTAATACCAGCCTAAAATCCAACAGCCTTGCATTATTTAGTACAGACGCTTATCCATACTAATATTATAAATGCGAAAGTAACTCTGTCTGTCTGTCTGTCTGTCTGTCTGTCTGTCTGTCTGTATGTTACGCTTTCACGCCTAAACCACTGAACCGATCTTGATGAAATTTGGTACAGAGGTATATTAGAGCTTGAGAACGGACATAGGCTACCTTTTATCACGAGAAAGGGGGTTTAAGGGGGGGAAATAGGGGATGAAAGATTTTATGAAAGTTTGTCATTTCTGAAGATATCTTAATGAAATTTGGTACAAAGGTAGATTAGAGCTTGGGAATGGACATAGGCTACCTTTTGTCGCGAAAAGGGGGGTAGAAGGTCCCCCCCCTAGGGCCTTGGGATGAAAGTTTGTCATTTTTGAAGATTTCTTGATGAAATTTGGTACAGAGATAGTTTAGAGCTTGGAAACGGATATAGGCTACCTTTTATCGCGAAAAGGGGGGTAGAAGGGGGGCGGACTAGGGCCTTGGTATGAAAGTTTGTCATTTTTGAAGATTTCTTGATGAAATTTGGTACAGAGATAGTTTAGAGCTTGGGAACGGACATAGGCTACCTTTTATCGCGAAAAGGGGGGTAGAGGGGGGGGGACCAGGGCCTTGGGATGAAAGTTTGTCATTTTTGAAGATTTCCTGATGAAATTTGGTACAGAGATAGTTCAGAGCTTGGGAACGGACATAGGCTACCTTTTATCGCAAAAAGGGGTAGAAGGGGGGGGAATATGGATATGGGATGAAAGTTGGTCTTTTTTGAAGATATCCTGATGAAATTTGGTACAGATATAGATTAAAGCTTGGGAACGAACATACGCTACCTATCTTTTGTCGCGAAAGACGAGGATAAAGGGGAGGGGGGGGGGGGGGTTATAGGGGATGAAAGTTTGCCAGATTTGCAGACATCCTGATGATATATTTGGTACAGAGATGAATTGGGAACGAACATAGGCTATCTATTGACGCGAAAATGGAGGCATTAGGGGGGGGGGGGGGGGGTAATAAGGTATGAAAGTTTGACAGTTTTGAAGATATCCTGATGAAATTTGGTACAGGGATTAATTAGAGCTTGGTAACGGACATATGCTACCTTTTATCGCGAATAATGTGGTAAAAGGGTGGGGGAGGGATAAGGACTGGATAGTTAGTATGAAAGTTTGTCATTTTTGATGATATCCTGGTGAAATTTGGTACAGAGATGGATTAGAGCTCGAAAATGGACATAGGCTACCTTTTGTTGCGAAAAAGGGAGTTGAAGGGGTGGAATAGGGCAAGGGTATGTGAGTTTGACAATTTTGAAGATATCTTGATGAAATTGGTATAGAGATGGATTAGAGCTTGGAAATGGACATAGGCTACCCCTTATCGCGAAAAAGGGGATAGAAGGGGGAGGGGGGAAGCGGAATAGGGCCATGGGATTAAAGTTTATAATTTTTCATTGGCATAAAAAAGGGGGTGAATATGGCATAAATAGTAAGAATTTCTTTTAAGATATCCTCATGAAATTTGGTACAAAGGTGAATTAGAGCTTCGGAACGGACATAGTCGAGTAACGAACCAAATATAGAAGCGAGTGGAGAGGCGAGTAGAGATTGTTATAGGGACGAGTGGATAGGCGTGTAAAGATCGAAAGTCGAGTAGAGTCGACTACAGGGGCGAGTAGATATGCGACTAGAGAGCCAAATAGAATGCAGTAAAGGGTTGAGTAGAGACGCGAGTGGAAAAATTAATGTAGTGGCGAGTAGAGATCGAATAGAGAGTTTAGTAGAGGTGCGAGTAGATAGGCGAGTAGGGAGAGTCAAGTAGAGAGGCGAAAAGAGAATCGAATAGATGGGCAAGTAGAGAGGCCAATGGAATGGCGAGTTTAGAGAAGAGTACAAAGTCGAGTAGAGAGGAGAACAGAGAAGTTAGGAGAGAATCGAGTATAAATTCAACTATAGAGGCGAGTAGAAAGTCGAGTAGAGAGTCCAATATAGAGGCGAGTAGAAAGTCGAGAACAGAGGTGAGTACATAGTCAAGGACAAAGTTGAGTAGAGAGGCGAATTTAATGCTCAATAGCGTCGGATCAACACTAAGCGACAACCGACATCCACGCGGGCGGAGCCGCGGGCAACAGCTAGTTAAAATGATAATACTTAATTGATTTAAGCACTAATTTATCGTCCCTTCAGGTTTATGAAAATTAATATGACTGTCTACTTAAATACTGACTTAATTTAAGTCACGGCAACATTTTGTCAATCGTAAATGATAATAATGAATAACAAATGGCTGTAATTATTCACTCTTGTTCTCCTATTTCCGATGCTCTGTAGGTAGCTGTTGATTTTTATACAGAGTAAGTAAAATATACCAGTTATTTTATGCCATTTAGGTGGCAGACAAGCATGCCCACCTGATGGAAAGTAGTTAGCGTAGCCTATGGAATAGGGGGTGAACCTATTGCCGTATCCCGGGCACTATTGTAGACTCAATGCATGCATCTGAGGTTGAGTCTGGGTTGTACATATCTGTCTGAGGTATAGTTAATCAGCCCTATCCCTTAGTCGCCTTGTACGACACCACATGGGAAGAGAAAGGGTGGCTTAGAAAAACCATAGTTGGATCAAGTTAAAAAAGGGAATTATTTATTGTTTGCGGGTAAACAAACATTTCCATTTTACATCATGCGGGTAGTTTATAAAGAATTTATGACATTTTTACTCAAAAACCACGATTGAATGACACAATTAGACATTGTATCTCCCATACAATTAGGTCTATTAGCAAAGTTTACCATCCGGTACAGCAAGGGACGGTTGCCTATTAGATACATTATGACATCCCTTGAGTGACATACAGCAGTTAACTACTATGGCAACGTTTCTGAAAGTAAAAGCATCCAGTAATAGGCATACATGCTTTTAAAGAGCTTTTATGTCATAAAGATTGTCTTGAAAGGAACCACATAAATTGCCTCGTCTAAGACGCATAACAAAAAATAAACAGGTGCAGAAAGCGCACGCACACATTGACATAAATATATTTGTTTACGAGGATCTTAGCTCAATTAGGTCGTTCAAAGTTCCCAAACGCTTTGACGATATGTTACTAAGTGCATTTGTGTGAGTGCCATATCGAGGGTAAATAAGGCAAAATAAGTAACTCATATCTCGCTGTAGAAATCAAACCGTAATTCTAACGTCTTCATTACTGGGCCATGATCATGTGGATTATAGATGATAATTACCTGAAAAGAATGAAAATGACTTATTAGAACAGAATAAGCTTATTAAATACATATTTGGTATGGTGTAGTAACGATTCAGTGCTGTCCGAGTAGGTATCGCATAAAAAAATTGTAAGTAACCTAATTTTTTTTTACTTCTTTAGACGTAATGGTCTCAAATGAAATTTATTCCTGGCAACCATTGAGCGCCAAGCGCCAATCGAACAGTTAATCACGCGCAAGGAGCAATAGAGTTTTTTTTTTCATAGCATACTCTCACATTTTGACAAATAATAAAAAAAAACACTATAAATGCCGTCTAATCTCGCCCATTCAATGAAAAAAGATATAAGAAATATAATGGTGCTACTGTACAATAAAAAGTAAATTGCAAAGATAGTGCTATAATAAACCAAATTACTCAAATGGCAGTGTAAAAAAGTAAAACACATTACATCAAATTGTTATCATGACTTCATACAGTCGCCGACACATTAAATTTGTAAGTCAAACACTAGAAAGTTAGTAATCAAGTAAATTATTCACGTTGGTCTACCTAAAATGTATAATCGATATGACTGTTATGGGAACGTCTATATGTGAATATGGGTTTGGGTATAGAACATTACAGATATGTATTTTGAAGGTAAGCATGGTCCGGTCAACTACCATAATGATCTTACAATGACTACGTAAGTTTTAGCGTTATTGTGGTTTAGGTAGTCAGAAGTAGTAAATATGACATCATTAGGTATTATAGGAGGTAGTACATGATAGTATTTCCGTCCAATTGAGCAGTTCGTCTGGAGAAGTACCTCCGCCCTACAGAATAACGCGGCCATAATAACCTCGTGTTGTGTTCCGGCGGTGAGCAGGATAGCCAGAGCTCACTGGAGAGTTTTTGTGCTGTCAGTGGGAAGACCAAAGGCTTTTCCTCCTTTGTCTTCTACGCTAACAACACAGAAATTCTGTGTTTACAGGGTCGGTGTGACTCCTCTGGTGTTGCACACGTGCGTTGGCCACGGTAACCAATTTCCATCACGTGGGCCGTGTTCTTGTCTGCCACCTCGGTGGTGTAAAAAAAATGTCAATATATGCTCCTTTCCAGAAATCATCATCTTCTTGGCGTTAATCTCTTCTCTCCCTCTCTCTAATCTCTTCTCGTCTTATCCAAAGCTTTCCCCTCGGAGTCCAGGCAGCCTCTCGACTTTAATTTTTCCACTTCGCATGGTTGGACATCGATAGTAGTAAGAGTAAGAGATAATTAGAGAAGTAATACCCTTTCACTTATTCTTATTGTCTGAGGCCTTACAACGTAGATTAGGACCCAGAATAATTCTCCACAATGAAAATGCCCTTTCATAAAATCCTCTGTTAGTAGGCATAATCTATCTTGTATATAGGTTATCAGCCAGCAGGTAGATAACGCCGATTAGGGCTGTGCTGAAAACATGACTGATCCGACACCTTCTTCAGTACCCTTTCAGCAATTCACCTGTTCCAAGTTCCGAGCATTAATAGGTTTGTTTTTATTAAGAGTATAAACCTACACACTACATGATATGTGAGAACACATTCCATAACTGATGTCCCCGTAATCTACTAACACGCATATAAATGTACTCGTAAGACTTTTATTAATAGCTGCTATATGTTCTCCACCTTTACGAAGCACTTGGTTCGTTTTACTTGGAGCCAGGGGTTTTACCAAATCCTACATACACACCTACATTCTATTCAATTCACGCACTAGACAACCCACCTCGGCTTCACCCGTGGCATACTTTGAAACACAATCCGTTTAAGTCCGTATATTTTTTTTAGTTTTCAAATCTCGAATGGGCAATTTGCCGGATTTCATTTATGGTTACTGCTCCACTCCCCTGAGTCGCAGCGCAATGATAAATAGCCTATAGCCTTCGTCGATAAACGAACTATTTGGCACAAAAAGGTTTTTTTTTCTTTTTTTAAAAGAATATTAGCAACCGAAATTATCGAAATTACTAATATTCCCTCTAACCCCTCCAACTAAGCTAAATTGCTTGTGCTAGGAGTGGGTTCACGTCGGCAGTGTAATGGCCAGGATTCGAACCCGAGACCTCTCGATCGTAAGGCCGACCCCTTAACCACTAAGCTACCGACGCTTCTTTCTTTTCTTCAATTCGATTCAGTAGTTAGTGAGATTAGCGCGTTCAAACAAACAAACAAACAAACTCTTCAGTTTTATAAAATTAGCATAGATGTAAATCCCTAGAGCTGTATCTATTAACAATCACAATTCGCCAGCTATGGTTTTCGAAACCACGTAATAGAGGGCGAGCCTTTTCTCGTCGTCCACTTATTCTGGGGAAATATGAGGATACCGTAGTCCTATATCCGAAGGGACCTTCGATAGCACTCGATCAGACGGATGGCGAGAGATATACAAGAGGCTACACCACCGTGGGCAACTGATGGCCGTGCGGTTTTATCCAGTTAGCTCCGGTAGGGCTTAGCCTATTGCTGTCAAGTCTCAGAGCAAAGTCAAGTGGGCACTTTGACTTTATTTTTAATGTCAGATGGACAACAGCCCTATCCTTAGTCGCCTTCTACAACATTGGAAGCGATAGGGTGGCTGTATTTTACTCCACCGGGAATAAACCCACCAAATCTTTGCGTGACGGAATATCGTGATGTGCCAGCATTGTAAGCCTAATGGCGGACTTCCCGCGACAAACGCGAGCTATTTACAATACGGCTTAGCTCACCCAGCGAGATAATAATTCATTTCTTTCAACTCCTACAGTCACGCGATTTAATGAAACTAATGTGACTATCTCGACTTGTGTCACGGGTATAGTAGTTATTGTTAAAGTTTAAGTGGTCACTGATGGAGATAACAGCCTCTGTTACTCCAAACTGGCTGCAAGTAACGCAGCGCTTTTCCTAAGACCTAACCCTGATATGACAATAGCAAGTCACTTACCCATTGTGATGTCACCAGCACCTGCAGAACCCTCGCAAGGCGTGTATGTATGTGAGGTGTGTATTTGTGTGTGTAATGAGTTTGTTCGTGTTGACTTGCCCTGGCTGGCTCCCGCCGCTGAACCGCTTCCAGCGTACCAGCAATCCTCACGAAGTATCACACACGTGCACACGAATTAACGTCCCCGGACGTAATTCCACCAGAAACAATTAGGTCTACACTCCGCGGTCCCGGATGTGTATATATTTCATAGATTTATCCCAAAATATTCCCACAAATATATAATCTTCCCAAGATGAATTCCTCCCGGACGCAGACCATAAGACCCAGTGATTGACATAAGTGACACTTCAACTGTCATCGAAACTTATAACTAATGTGTTTGGCCTCTAGTCCTTTTAGCCAAAACAGGTCACCAATCGCTACTGAGTACGATTTGCGTACGTTCGTTAAAACTATCGATTAACGTGACCAAACAGGCTATGTTTCAAGATCTAATATATTCCTATACCAAATTTCAACAAAAGCAACTGGGATTAACGATAGGATGAAGAAGAATAGATCAACCTAAACGACTACTGAATATTAACTGGTCTCCCACTAGAGGCCCAATGGGCACCTATATAGGGGCCGAATTTTTATCCCATAGGATAATTTTTAGAGACCAGTCAGTTCGTCACCAAATAATAAAGTGCAGCTGTTTTGTTTTTTAGATGTTTTTTAAACCCAAATTGCTAATATTCCCTCTAACCGCACCAACTAATCTACTCCAATCCATCACATATAACGACATGCTCATACTATGTACATTTATATTGACCAAAATAACCTAGTCAATAGTCATTAGGGGTTGTATAGAAATGTACAATACTACAATCATTATTTATTGCTAACGACGGGTACGATTATTGTATTGTACTCATAGATATCTTTATTGTAGTATGTCATATTTGTTCGAGTCGACAGTAGCACTTCATTTCAAACAAATCGTTTTATACTAAAATTGCACGACTTTATTATCACAGAAACGCTCGAGTGAATCATACACACAGTAATTTATAATTTTTGGTAGAAATACGTAATCAATTAATCAATCAATTAACCCCCTACAGTCCAGTGCTGGACATAGGCCTCTCCCAATGTGCGCCATTTAGTACGATCCTCCGCCTTCCGCATCCAGTCCGTCCCAGCCACCTTTTTCAGGTCATCGGTCCATCTGGCTAGGGCGCGTCCTACCCTTCGTTTGCCTTTTAGCGGTCTCCACTCTAAGACTCGTCTGCTCTAACGACTATCGGTCCTTCAACAGACGTGGCCAGCCCATTGCCACTTCAGTTTGCTTATTCTGCGAGCTATGTCGGTAACATTGATTCCTTGTCCAATCACCTCGTTTCGAATTCTATCCTAACAAGAAATACGTAATAGATGTATTAATTTTAGGGTATTTTACATTAAGTCGCCCGTCATTCTAGCAGTGGACCGGGGCAACAGCGCAACGCGCAACTCCCCTTTTCAAGACGATGGGGTGGTTGTTCCAACACCTGAGAAGGACATCTCGAAACTGGAAATGGCACTGCGTCAGCTAGAATGCGAAAGATATGTCTTAGTACATCTTACACCCCAGCATCTGAAGTAACAGGACGGCGTGCGGTTTTAGTCAGTTCAGCCCGACATAACTGCCCTGAGAATTCGGGTCTCTTACAAATATTTATTGTACAAACCGTAATTTTAATAAAAAGAAACAAAAGCCCTGTATATACCAATTGCCCACTAGGTATGGGTAGGTCAATAATGTGACCTTATAGCTCCCGCTGTGTGATACATTTATTTTTTATAAAATTCATTGTTATTTAAAGTCACAGAACAAATAATTAAATATACCTACATAATATTTTTGGGATTCCATCTTTTGTCATAATAGTTTTTGTCCTAATTTAAATTGCCATAACAAATTAGGCATAATTTTCTTTGTCATAATAATAGTGTGCCATAATTGGTTTTAAGCATACAGTGTTATTAAGCATAAATATTGTATATCCTAATGTTTTTATTCATAACATTGATATGCATAAAGTTGTAAAGCATATAGTGTTTATTTGTCTAATAGTTATTTGGTATAATGATAAACGCCTGCTAACATGGTGCTTGCAAGCTGGCAAGGATCTGGGTGCAATCTGGACTTTAGGGCACTCCGACTCGGATAGGTTAGGTTAGAAGGATAATGCGGGAGCGGAGCGTAGCAAAGCTCCCGCATTAGGCCTTCGTGGTTATTTTTTTATAAGCCACCCAGAAGTAGGAGCCCCGCGTAGACAATACACTACAATTAGGTCGAAAGAACATTACGTTAAATGAACTTTGATGTGCCTACAAGTTTGAGGAGAGCAATTTTTAAAATAGTGTAATATTGTTAATAAAAATTTTGTAGTGATTGTTTCGGAATAGTTATGGTTATGCATCGTTATGCTTAAGTAAACTTATGCTTTGGGATAATATGCTTATTAAATATTATGCTTATAGTAAATAGGAGTAAAAAAATTATGCTTAAAAAGTTATGGCAAATGAGTATTATGCGTAAATAATGTTATGACAAGTAACATTATGCAATGTTAAATTATGACATAAAATTTTAGGAATAAAAATAGAGAACCAATATTTTTCATTCCAAATTTAATTTATGTTGATTTCGGCAAAATTTTTTTTTGTATGTAGTATTCCATATTAAAAATACGACAACAACTCTGCAATATATTTGGGCAAATATTGTGCATAATGTGGGTAAAACAAACAACTAAGCATATTTTGTTATGGTCAGGTTTCACAAATATTTGAATAGTTTGATGTACCTATTAATAAAGACCATTTACATACTAATGATAATGATGTATTTGGGTAAAAACAAGGGGATTGGAATATGTGGAAATGCTGCGATCGATAAGTATCTACTCAGACGGCGGCGAGGGACTACTATGGTAGCCTGGCAGCCAGATTTAGAGTCAATTTACGGAAAAAGTGGGCGCAGGGTACGAATACTAGGGGATTGGTAGGTTCGCCAGCATTAAGAATTCCCTCATAGCATTTCACCTGGGGAACGAACTCGAACCTCTTGCACAGCAGTCACACTAACACTGCCACTACATCAGTAAAAAAGCCATCCACACCAATGAGGCTGAAACTGACAGCTTAAGTTGTGGCAACCAAACACATATTCGCATTATCTAGAAATAGATCTTAAAACACAATAATAATTTATACAGAAAACAAAAACGAGAAAATGGTCGGCAATGGCGTCCATAAATCTCAACATTACGAAAAGTAGATATGACAATAAAATCCGGCGTAATGCGACGCAGCACTACAACACGAAAGAAAAAAAAAAGACATTTTTTCTAACAATAAAAGGACATACACCATTTGTCTACATTACGACAACTATCTAAGAGCAGAGACGGATTCAACACTTGTCATTCTACGTGAATAAAAAAATAAACAGCGACATAAATCTATTTGGCAGAATGATATGACCGTAAATCATAAGAGAACTATTAAAATTTTAACATTCTTAATGTCAGAAGTAGTTTTTAGTGTGTCTTGATTGAAAGATAACATCTGTTCGTTTGGTAAAACATGATTCTTATTAGTTCTAAATGGGGTTTGGAGATCTAGATTTTATTTATTCTGCAAATAAATGTTATATTTTTATTCATATAGGTCAGAAAGTCTGTAAAAATAATTGGTTTTAAAATTACGTCTACAACTAGAGGGTTAAATTTTCTTAATAAGAATATAGCCAAGATTCAGTTTCGCTCGAATCATTTTCTTGCAAATGTAATGTCATAAAAGATAAATAAAATAACAACGTAAACTCGCATTCTCTTCTCCATTCTGGACGACAAATTGGACATTTTTATGCTATCACTGACCGAATTGAGATTAGACTGTATTTTTATGAGCAGAACGCAATTTATGAAAGCGAGGACAGCGGGAAAGCGAGACTGCGGGATAGCGGCCTCCGGACTCGCAAAATACAAACTACCTGACTTTGTGCTCGGGTGAAAAAGACGCAAGATATAAATTGATGGAAAGTGGTGCTACCGACCCTGTAAACACAGAGAGTTTCTGTGCCGTCAGTGTCGAAGACAAAGCAGGAATAGCCTTTGGTCTTACCACTGACAGCGCTGTAACTCTCCAGTGAGCTCTGGCTACCCTACTCACCGCCGGGAACACAACACGAGGTTCTGTAGGGCAGAGATCCTTCCCCAATCGGACTGCTCAATAATTGGTCGAAATTACCGTCGTGTTCTACCTCCTAAATTATATAGGTTAAAACAAAAACTACAACTCTCGAAACTGGGTAAATAAATAAAGGATCCTCGAAGCAAGAAACAAAAGGTTAATGGAATCTATTAGTTAACCCTAAATCAATTTGTCTGACCACTCTCGTGTACCCCTGGGACTCCGAAGGCGTTATGTGATTATATTTAGGTGCGTGAAAGGCTTAAGTTTATAAATAAACAAAACACTAATGTATACTCCAACCTGTATAGTCACAGAAAGGGTAGGTAGAGGTATATTACACCCACATGTTTTTATTATAAGATTTGCCTTTTTTTTTTACGTGCGGGAAATGCCCACGGATACCCACCCCTCCGGAGCCGGAGGGGGAGGTTATGTCGGACTCGAACCAACTAAACCGCACGCCGTCTCTGGGTCGTAGTGCTAGGCCGAAGGTGAGGTGAGGTTGTCATGCGACATATCCCTCGCACCCCGGCTGACCCAGGGCCATCCCTCTCGGTCTGGCCCTCCTCGGGAAGATTTGCCTTACATAATATGGGGTAAACGACAGTGTTAGTCCCAGTTGCATCCAAAGCTTGCAATTAAACCAACGAGTATGCTCTCCTGTTTTTCTCAGCACACAACTAGCAATCAATATTTTTATTCATATCATTCATTAGACACGTCATTTTTATAGTTTAAAGCAATGCGACAATATTCTTATCAAATCATCGTGGTAAGTAAAAAAAGCGGCCAAGTGCGAGTCGGACTCGTCAATGAAAGGTTCCGTAGCAGCAAGTAACCTAATATAATTGTTCTTTTAGTTCGTTGTTACTTTGAACGATGTTTTAATAATAGTTTACGGTTTACAATTAATGACGTATTAAAAATAAAGTACTTACTAGATCACGTTCAAACCAATTTTCGATGGAAGTTTACAGGGTACAGTCGACAAAGGAGAAACTGGTTGCACTTTTTCTTACAAAATTGTATGTAAAGGTGCAACCGTATCTCGCTTTGTCCGACTGTACATCTTATTTTTGGGATTTATCATTCTTATTTTGGACGTTTTCAATGTCAGTTACGATAATCACTGTAGCTCGAATTCCGGGAATGTACTGGGCAGTCGGACAAGGGAGATACTGTTGTACTTTTTCATTTAAAGTGGCACGTAAAGGTGCAACCGTATCTCTTTTGTCGACTGTGCATACAAAACTACAGATAATACGACAGACAGTGTTCATAATGTTTTTTGTTCATACTAAAGGTTTCTAATTAAATAAAGCGCGTACATGTGATGTCGAACTTTCCCTGTTATTGTGTGTACGCTTCACATAATGGAACATTCCACACCAGTTCGCAGTTCTAATTGTTCTCACATCATACTTTCTTTTTTCATGTAATCATGCATGTTTGAAGCACTACGCTTTTAGATTAAACACAACATTTTACTACATCTTCAACCACATACTAATTGCGTATTTGGAGCCCTTGGCCATGGCTTATTGTTTTCGAATAATATGTCGACTTTTACAGAAGCTACTGCACTTTAACCTGCCAGCTCTGGAAAACGTGCGCCTGTCCCCTCCGTTGCTTAGTAGATGCACCAATTAGCAGGTGAATTTGACATGGGCCACAAGGATGTTGGTACACCCTGTACACCAAAAAACATGTTCCTAATTCAACCAGGAATAGTGTCGAAGCCATTTCCTCCTGACCAGGTTTTCGTTGGCATACAGTCCTCGTTTATCATAATTTGTTCAGACATTACAGATGCACTGTTTACTTTGGAACATCGTGTAGGCTATTTTGGATGCAGCGAGGGTAAAGCAGAGCAGAAATTACTAGTGTACATTATAGTGTACACTATGTCAATAAACTGTACGTCACTCGGGCAGTCGGCTGTTAAGTGATTTATTCCAGATATTTCTTTGAAGGTGTGAGTGCCGGCAAACTTCTTGAACAAACTGACCAACCGAAAAAAAACAATAAACGGAATCAATGACTGAATGACGCGAGACTGAATGTCTGAATGTAGGACTGAATGACGCGAGCCTGTTCGTCTGTGATTAATGTAACGCAATCTGTGATTGGTTGAATCTATGATTTGTTAATTAGTACCCCCAGCTCGCACCCCGCGCTTTCCGTGAGAGTCTTAAAAAGCCGTTATAAAGTATTTTATCATTATAAAATAACTAGGTCACCTGATAAAGGAACAAAGTTATCGATAAAGCTCTCAGAAAAAATAAAGGGCAATTAGAAGCCTTTGAAATTTACAACTTGTGAAACTTTAACTGGGGCATCATAATAAAAATACTCGCTAATTTTACATAATCTTTTGAACATAGCATAAATTATTCATTTACTAAACTAGTCCTTCACTCTTCATTCATCCTAGCGTTAATCCCAGTTGTATAGGAAGCGTTCAACTTGGAGTCTGGGGTCCGGTTTCACCAGTCTAACTGCGGATTTGGCTGAACTTTGACATCTTGCCATTAAGCGACTGCCATATGAGTTCCACAACCCATGAGACCTCCAACTACCCGTAACGACTGCCATTGATATTCGTATGGCCACCGGGACCAACGGCTTAACGTGCTCTCCGAGGCACGACCAGACCAATGCAAATACCCATAATCATGCATACAAATATTTGCAACATTCGAACCTGCGCCTCCTGCGTTGCGGCCGCGTTTACTACGTCATGGAGGCTGCTACGTTTTATTGGTCTATACAGGATAAATTCTTCTTCATCTAAGGGTTAATCCCAGTCGCATCCAAAGCTATCAGCTTGGAGTCTGGGGACCGCTTTACCTGTGTAACTGCGGATTTGGCTGAATTTCGATATTTTCTGTGAGACCATTGCCGGACTTCACCTTCTATGACGTCAAGCCAACATTTCTTGGGTCTACCCTTCCGACCAGGCGCCGCGGGGGCGGCTTTGCCCAGACATCTGTTACCTACGTAGCTTATTGCTTACTGTAAAAGGAGTCAAAAGTGGAAATATTATGATTTTTCAATTTATTATCTACTTATCTTTACATCTTGTACAATACTCAGATAATTTTTAACCAAAAATATAGTGTCAGTAACTTGAATTAAAATTTAATAAAACTTGACAAATTTTATTAAAAGTAACCGGTGACCTTTGTGTATTTCTTTTTTTTATATTCACCGCATAATTCAGCGTGAAATTACCTAATTAATTTGAGACGCACAATGGCAAAAAACGCGGATACGCAGTTTTATGGATTGTTAGTTATTAACTAATTACTTTTTAAATTTGTCAAGGTAGTCATTATTATTACAGTAAACACAATGTATTCACCGTTTTTCAGCCTATAAGTAACTTAACGGTACTCATCTGTTAGTTGTAAAGGTTTTTTAAGAGGTAAAATTAGTTAAACGTACACGAATTCCTTTAAAGGGAAGAGTTTACTTGTAAATGTGAATTTGATCTTAATGTCTAATATATTGAATAATAATAACACTTTTACCTAATTTGCCATACTTTATTTTTATTTTTAACCTGACCGGTTTCACCTCACCGCATTATCAAAGGTTTACGTAATAATGGTGTTAAACGATTATATTTCTAAATATTACAATTTTATATGTAGGGTAGTTTAAAAAAATGTGTATACCAGAATCAATTTCCTTCCTTCCAAAAGCCTTTTCCCAACATTTGAAGAAAATAATATTTGAATTGTTGTTGTTGAAGTGTTATTATTATTCAATATGTGTAATAGATTCCAGCAAGTGCCATCAATTAGTAATTTCTATAAATTCGGTTGCTAAAAAAACCTCCAGTATAAACAGTCTACAGTCTAATACTTTTTCTCTTGATTTGGCTTATCAAACAAAAGTCAATTTTGAGTGAGCGACTGCCATGTGGGCTTCCAATTCCGAGGAAAACCTGCACTAGAGGCTCGTCCTGTAATCACTTGTCCGTGGTACTACGGGCTACTTGCCACGTTGACTTGGACCCGATGATCTTAGTCAAAACACCCAAAATGTATGAATAAAAGATGTAATATGACGTCACTACGTGCACGCAAAAAACATGTTAAAATAAAACACACATCGGCAGCTTAAAAATAAGCCGAATGAATTATATAACGCTCACAAATAAATGTGGTTTTGACATCTCATTTTGACATACAATATTTTAACGAAATGGAAATTTGAAACAATAGAATCGTCATAGAAATATTATTATCCAGGAAATGTCTGTCAGTTGGTCACCTTTTCACAGTTGGACATCAATGAAATTATAATAAGGTAGCTTGATATACCACAGGACAAAGACTAATGCTGTTTTGTGGACATGCCGCTTCATATTCTGGCAGAGTGCCCGGAGGGAAACGGAGTTGCGCTTTCTCCTAATAAAAGCCATCGCAGCAGGAAGCCTTTCGCTGCTGATCCAGGTTAGAGCCACCGTTGGCAGTTAAAGAATGTGGAATAACAACGACCTCTTTGCGAGGCATTGATGCTCGCCAAATAGATGGTGGCGGTAAATGCAGAAGAAAGGTCTAACACTTTCCCGTGTCCCAAAGACACTAGTTATTCCACCAATAACCCTATCGATCCCGTTACCCTACCTATCTGAATACCCTGCCTATCCAAGTTTCACATCGTAAAACAATATTAGTACTCGGAATTACTGATATTCCCTCTAAGCTGGAGGGGCCCAGCTACGCTATAATATATCGTTATTGAGCAATAATCAATTTTTGAATACAACGCATAAGTTACATAAATCAATTCTAAAAGAGAGGTATTCACAGATATCGAATTACTGAATAGATCCAGAACCAAACCCCAGCCCCGAGCTAGGAACTAACCGTGTTCCCAATGTTGGCAAGCCTGTATATTACAGGTGTTTTGTAATAGAAAGAAAAAATTACCTTTGCTAGCAAAAAAAAGCTAAATCGCTTTTGTAAGACGTAGGTTCACGTCAGTAGTGTAATGGCCAGGATTCCAACCTGAGACCTCTCGATCGTAAGGCCGACTCCTTACCCGCTAAGCTAGGAGACGCTTCTTACTCTATGCAAACATCCCAACTTTCGGATTCTCCGAACTATCCAGCACATTCCATTACATCCTATTGTCTAATCTTTATAATGAAATCAATCCCTCCCCAGTAAATTGCCGCCATAAATCACCACCACATTCCCGTGACCTGAATCCCAGACCTTGGTGGAACAAGCAGCAATACACTGATGGATGCATAAGACTACAATAATGGTAGATATTGACCCAATTTCGATGTTTGATAGCGAACCATTAAAGCTTTAAAATGCATTCTCGTAAACAAGGTTTCATATATGGTTTATGAGTGTAATAATGGTGATAACAATGTTGAATATATGCAATATACGTAAATCTATTAGAACAGTAATAGTAGGGGAGCCCACGAGGCTAAATGGGGATTTACTCGAGCGTCGTAGAGACCTATTGGGATGCAAAGCTTAGATGATAAGAAGAAAAAAATGTTATTTGATATATACCTTTACATCGGTGGGGGAAGCGGCTATCGATTTTTAAATATGTAAAAAAAAACTGTTGCATGGACATCCTCGAGCGCGTCAGATATTGATAGCATCAATGCCCTACGTATTTTAAATAATGTACGTATGTTAATCTGATCGTTTGCATGATGCGGGTGGTTGGATTTAAGGGTTGAAAATGAAAAAAAAAATTATCGAGCGCGTCAGATTTTCTAAGGGAGTGTTAAGTGCACCAAAAAAAACCTCTTATTCACTAATCTGACGATTTCGATGGGACGCAAACTCGCGGCCATTTTCATAATATGCAAAAAAAATTCGCCATTTTGAAATACTCAAGCGCGTCAGATTAAGATATATATGGTTCATCTTTATGTTCTAAACGTACTGTCTCATAATCTGACGATTATCTAGAGGGATTCGCCTGATCTGACAAAAAAAATATTAGAAAAACGGTTCACCTTAAAGGCCATCCCTGCAACTTCCCGCTAATTCCATTCCTTGGCGCTTAAAATTGTACTTATGACATTTTTGAGCTCAAAATATAATTTATGTGATATTTTGAGCTCGCTGAGTTCAAAGAAATAATATTTCTATGCATTTGAGCTCTCCCAGCTCGAAAGTCTGATAGAAGTTTAATAGAACACTATTTTTGGAATTTTCAAACCGCAATAACTTTTGAATGGATCAAGCAATTTTCACGCGGTTGGCGGCATTCGACGCAGTTTTATCATCCTCATAAGTAATTTTGCAATTTTAATTGATCGAACCACAAATTTCGGAGTAATCACGAAAAAACACTTTTTTGGGTTTCTTTCGTTCACGATATCTCTCGGACGAATCAACCGCTTTTGACCAGCTTGGTGGCGATCGACGTGGTTTTTCAAGCTCAAAGGCGGATTAGTTTTTGAAATTGATCGATAAAGCCGGTTAAAACTTATTCCAAAAAAACCACTTTCAAAAAAAAAATCTTATTTTTTTTTAGATTTCGGATAACCGGCTTGCTCCGACGATATTCCAAATATTTACACATTTTTTTAATGTTTCTACAGTAAATTTAATTGTTTTTTGTAAGGTACTTTCACCACAAAATACAAATTTCAAATAAATAGCACTCATTAAATATTTATAAACTTTAATTCACACAACTAATATTAAAATGTCATGACAATCATGGCGTCATGGCAACAGGAACCAGAGTGGGGACGGAGTGAGAGAGTAATAGATAGAGAAAGAGTGAGAGAGGAATAGAAACGCGGAGAAGGAAATGTAGGCATCACGCAGCTGCACGCATTTAACTTTATCGACGAATTTTTGTTATTTCGGCTCGCGGAAATCGTCAGATTATACATTTTTCATTATTCTTGAATTATTTCCTTCAAAATAAAAAAAAGTTTAGCTACGCTCGAGAATGTCGAGATGACGTTTTTTTTTACAACTTTGTTGCCCTCCCCTTTTTTTACGTCACTCTCAAATTGTCAGATTAGTGGAATATACACTTTTTAGGATGTAATTAGCTCACCCTACCTTAATCTGACGCGCTCGAGAATTTCTGATGGTCATTTTTTTTTACTAACCTGATCCTGTATCCTTCACGGGCGGCCTTATATATGGACCTCATGTTTTGTGGAGGTACTTAACCGGGTACAAGGTATCCCCCTGATATTAATCTGCCGCGCTTTAGTAAATCCCGAAATCCCCGCTTGGGCTCCCCTACCATAAGAGACGTTTCCTGACCATAATAATTATATTACCATTGAGAGATTTCTTCATCCTGACGCTAATCCTTTCACTTCAGAGCATATTAGTCTGTAAAAATTCCCCCAAGATAGGACCATAACTAATGCAACTTTTATTTTAACCTACTCTTAATTGTCATTTGATTTGTAAATACCCTGTCTGTGTTTCCAGAATGCCATTAAACCTGGGAATCATCAAGTCTAGAGTACAAGCGTCGGTAGCTTAGTGGTTAAGGAGTCGGACTTACGATCGAGAGGTCCCGGGTTCGAATCCTTCCTGGCCATTACACTACCGACGTGAACCCACTCCTAGCACAAGCAATCAGCTTAGTTGGAGGGGTTAGAGGGAATATTAGTAATTTCGATAATTTCGGTTGCTAATACTCTTTAAAAAGAGAAAAAAAAAGAAAAAGAAAAAAGAAAGTAAACTTGTTCCATCGTGGACGTCATCATTTACCAGCAAGTAAGATAGGAACAGTCCGACTGGGGAAGTACCTCCGCCCTGCAGAATACCGCGGCCATAATAACCTCGTGTTGAGTTTCCGGCGGTGAGTAGGGTAGCCAGAACTCAGTGTAGAGGTTTTGTACTGTCAGTGGGCAGACCAAAGGCTTAACCAGAGTTCACTGGAGAGGTTTTGTGCTGTCAGTGCTGCCTTGACTTGTACACTGACGGCACAGAAACTCTCATTGTTTACAGGGTTAGGCAGCACGAGTGTGACTCCCGTGGTGATGCACACGTCCATAGGCCACGGTAACCACTTACCATCAGGCGGACCGTATGCTCGTTGGCCACCTCAGTTGTATAAAAAAAAACCAAACGCCTATTAACGATAAAAAAGATCAATTTCGATAATAATTTGTATTACAAACACGATTTATCCACCCTAAAGGATTTAGCCGTTGTTTGATGCCAAATCAGCTTCGATGTTCAGATCGGCTATAAATACGCCGCTACATCTGTTTAGTTTCATTTTTATCTGCTACAGAATCCCTAAGAACTTAAGATTCTAGCAATAAAACGAAGACAATCGTCTCTAAACACATCAAAGCTTAAGTCTTCTAATACTATCTGCTCCGTGCCAGATTCTTCGTCCGTACAGCGTGACTTACAGCGTCTAAATTTACCTCGCATACCTTTTATGAGTCATTACATTTCGTGTTTATGTTTATATTATATGTTTATTTGCAACAAATTGTGAGAGTATATTCAGGATCATGTGTCACGTACTGAAGAGTCACATTTAAAAGTTGCTGGGATATTAAATGAGGCATTCAGCTCATTTCGCGACTCGTAAATACGTTGGTCTCTCAATCGTTTTAATTTTAAAATGAGGTTGATGAATGCAACTTTGTTTTGGCCGTGTTACTAAATTATTTTTTGAATACTCTTCAGGCCACTGTGTCTCTGAAGATTGTTAATTAACCAACACATGTTACAGAATCTATGCAGTTATTGAGATATTTTTCTGAAAGGAAAATAGTATTCAGTTAGTTACTCCCTTGCTAACTTAGTTGCATAATATTAGGGGTTAAAGTATGAAATTGCCGATTTGTACTGACAAATTGAAATTCGTTTTTTTTTTAATTTAACGTATTTATTTAATCAAAATAATTACCATTATTATCTATACATTGCTGCCATCTAGTAGGAAGGTCATTTATGCCTTTGCGATAGAACTCTGGTGATCTAGATTCGACAAACTGTGTGAAAGCATTTTGTACTGCCTCCTGAGAAGAAAACTTTTTATCACATAGAAAATTGTCCAAATCACGAAAAAAATGGTAGTCTGTTGGAGCAAGGTCTGGCGAATACGGAGGGTGACGGATAGTTTCTAATTGCAGTTCCTGTAGAGTTAAAACGGTTTCTCGTGCTGTATGAGGTCTCGCGTTATCATGGAGCAATAATGGTGAAGATCGATTCATGAGTCGGGGCTGTTTCACTGCTAGTTTTGCTATCATTGTTCGGAGTTCGGCACAGTAGACATCTGCCGTTATTGCTTGACCAGATCGTAAAAAGCTATAGTGAATAACACCATGCTGAGACCACCAAACAGTTACCATTACCTTTTTATTGGTAAGCTTTGCTTTAGGACACTGTTGTGGCGTTTCACCTGGGGTCAGCCATTGCATTTTTCGCTTACGGTTATCGTAAAGAATCCACTTTTCATCACATGTCACAATTCGATCCAATATTCCTTCATTTCTGTATCGATTCAACAAGGCAACACAAGTTTCAACACGCATTTCTTTCTGCAGATCAGTCTAATCATGAGGTACCCATTTTTCACATTTTTTTATTTTATTGATTTGACGCAAATTAGTCAATATTGTTGGTAAGGTAACGTTAAACCATGCAGCTAATTCCTGGGTAGTTTGGCTCTGATCGGCTTCCACCATGTTTTTCAATTCATTGTTATTCACCTGTGTGGACGGCCTTCCTCGTGGTTCGTTCTTCAAATCAAAGTTTCCATCACGAAAGCGTTTAAACCAAAATCGCACGGTGCGTTCAAACGCAACATTGATATTGCGAGCTGTTTCTGCCGCGTTAGTTCCGCGTCGGAACTCGTATTCAAAAATCACTCGAATTTTCGAAGTATCCATATTTCTTGTCTAAGCTGAATAAAAAAAACAACTGAAAGTCGATAATCGAATGTTGCACATTTTTAAATGAAGAACTACATAGGTACCATGTGGAAAAAGTTTCACTCAAAAATCTCAAACCATGAAGGTTCTATGTCAATTCGAAGTACCTATTACAATGAAACGGCAATTTCATACTTTAACCCCTATTACCTACCGTTGTTATGAGTGAGCGAGAAGTTGAGGATTTATGATTTAATACCATATCAGTATTTATGTAATATCGACGCGAACCCATAAATAACGCACTTTAGCTAAGTCAGTGAGGTTAACGAGATTACGAAATGTGTGTCTTACAAGTCCAGTTAAAACAAAAGTTAAAAAAAAACTGGTGCCTAGCTAAATCAATTTAAATGTATCATCTAAATGGGCAATTCCCATTTTAGTGTGTAATTATTTCTTTGCGGGTTTCAAAACCATTTGACTTCCCCAAGGAATATACTAAATGCCAGGCTCCCAATTTTAGTGAGTCATTTTGGTTTGGCAAGATTTTCATCTTAAACTAGTTTCAGCTCAAGGATGAAATAGTATACCTTAGCCGTAATTACTAATCATCACAAAATGTATGCTGCTTCCGGGAAATGTCACATTTGACAGTGACATGTGATGTGCAGCATTTATGCTAAGCTACCTATTTGAGCTGGTACAAGCTATGAAATTTAAGATGTTACAGTCTTCTCCATCCTAGCGTTAATCCCAGTCGCATCCGAAACCATCAACTTGGAGTTTGGGGTCTGCTTTTACTAGTCCAACCGCGAATTTGGCTAAACTTCGACATTTTCTGTGCAGCGACTGCCATCTGACATCTACAACCCAAAGGCGATATCGATCATTGCAGTTAGACCAGTTGTTGGACTGTTGAAGGCTCCAACTACTTGTAACGACTGCCATAGATGCCTGTATGGCAACCGGGTCCGACGGATAACGTGCTCTCCGAGGCACGACCAGATAAATGCAAATATCTATATTCATCCATACAAATATTTGCACTGACCGGGGAACGGACCCGCGCCTCCTGCGCAGCGGCCGCGTTCACTACCGCTACGCCAGAGAGGCTGTCAAGTAAGATGTTACAGTGATGAAGGTTTTTCAAAACTTTCAATTTGACTTTGCCAACACGTTAAGGAATTTAATTTAAAAAAATAGTACATGTCATTCCCACGCCGACTTAAAACAAAGTATTTTTTATTACTCTTTATTTTAATTTTAGCAATATGCCCCTGTTACAAGGTTAGGCTTTACGACGTAGTGCGTCAGAATTCTAATAGGTGGTCTTACTATTAATATGATAAAAATAATAGTACTATTTTAAAAATAATTATCTTCTATCTGTGCCCCCGCCAAGTCGAGCAAAAAAAGTAGCACTGCTGTAACATTTTAATTTTTTTTTTTCTATAACTTTGAAGGGGTTGAACTTAGATACTATCCGTATAGGATCGCCATATGACCTTCACAACTCTGATATCAAAATTCTGTAGTTTGACCGAAGCCATCCACTTGAAGTTTGGGGTCTGCTTTTACCAGTCCAACCGCGGATTTGGCTAAACTTCGACATTTTCCGTGCAGCGACTGCCATCTGACCTCTACAACGACTTTGACTTCGGCTTCGGCTTTGACCAGTTGTTGGATTTTTAAGGGCTTCAACTACATGTAAAAGCACGATAAGCGGATGAGGTATATTTTATCCTTATGTATGTATTATAAAAAGCCCCATTCTAAGTTATACAGTTACAGTTGGATTAGCTATCAAAATTTAGGTACTAAGTGTTCTTCGTACTGTTTTATTTTCGCAATTTGTATTGTATTGTCATCCATTCTGTTGTGAGCATTGTCGTGAAGGTTTCCGACTGAAAGACAGAAACTCATTTCTGAAAATAATACAATTGCGGTATTATAACGCACGATGAGCTTTAACTACTGTCTATTAAAATTAATAACAATTAGTTATAGCATTAAACTAAACAAACATATTATTTAAATTCATACGTATTAGGCAATTGGTTAGTGCTGAATTACAATCCATAATAATATTATAAATGCGAAAGTAACTCTGTCTGTCTGTCTGTCTGTATGTTACGTTTTCACGCCTAAACCACTGAACCGATTTTAATGCAATTTGGTATAGTGGTAGATTAGACCTTGAGAAAGGACATAGACTATGTTTGGTCGCGATAACCGACATCCACGCGGGCGGAGCCGCGGGCAACAGCTAGTCTAAAATAAACATGTTAATTATTTAAAAAAACGATTTAAATAAAAAATGACGGATATCTTCTGATTATATAGGTGTATTTCCATCCAGTAACACCCAAACGAGTAACCCTGTCGTATAGTACATATATTTGCTCCCGTAAAAGCCAAGATAAACCAAATAATAGTGAATAGGAGAAACGGATTACAGGCTATAAAGGCCTTTAAAGTGATCAAAGGCTTGCCATTTACCATGTCTACGTCATTTCCCAATCTCGAAACTATCCGTGTACCTAAATCTATTATGATCGGTTCAGTGGTTTAGGTATGATGAACAGACAGAAAAACAGACAATAGCATGAGCAAATATAAATATGGACCATTGCTTTATGTCCAAATACTATTTCCGAAAGTTATAGTTGCAATGGTGAACGAAGATATACATTTTACCTTCAAACCCATAACTCGCTGAAACGCCCAAAACTATAAAATGTTTATTTCTGCTACTTTGTCAAGATTTAAAAATATACGTTTAGCCGGCACATAAGTTGTCCCAAAACACAACAATCAAATATCAACTTTGTTTATAGGAACGCTGAAATTAAAATCGTCTGAATGACAAAGATGGCATGTCAAGAGGCCTTCAAAACGAAGACTCCGTATTCAAATGAGAGTACCAAAGTCAACCGTTTTACATAATATGGTAAAATGTAGGTACACAAAATATTGCAAATCAAATTGTTTATTAAATTTGCCGAGACAATTTCAGCAGGTTTGGTTTCACAACTACAAATATTTATGTGTGATATACAGTGAATGGCTGGTAATAACGTGGTAGCAAGGGTACCCACCCACTCGGGCTTTATTTCATCTAAACTATCGAGGATATTTGACTCGAACCGATTAAAACCGCACGGTGTTTCATCAAATCATCACATGGGCTGGTGTGACCGTGGGGTCTGGTGAGCCCTAAAATAGATAATATGGATATACCCAAAACCCCAACCGGTCTTGGCTACAAACTTAAGTGTTGTTGGGGATCAAAATCCTCCCTCCCCTTATTGCTTCTGCTTGGGCGACATGGAATAGCCCTAACCGTCACTCCAGAACCGCACTCATTGAGGACGTAGACCATTCTACGATCTCTGCCGGTTGTTGCACCTTCTTCAGCCCTATAGAGATAGTATGTGTGTGTGTGTGTGTGAACCATTTCTTTTCTATCGCCACATTTGCGCGTAATACTGCCTTCAATATCATTGAGGAGCTCCAAAAACCCCTCTACAATTCTAAAATGGGCCTTTCATTTGTACTTCGATGATTATTTTCATTCATGTACACCATTTGCGCATACTGTTAAGCGTTAAATCCCATTTTATTATATCCATCGATAAGTAATTTATCAGGATTTTATGGGACACTGACTTTCGCATGCTCTTGACCTAGTTAAAGTCGTTAAACAACAGATATATTTGCAACAGTTGGCATTTGTAGCGGAGTAAAGATCGTAAGTATCTATTATAGTGAGCCCATTATCATGTGAGAGCATCTGTTCTCCTTATACCTACGTTTGGTTGAATAGGCAAGTACAAAACAATTCAAATTAAAGAACAAACAAAAGAACATTTTAAGAATTTTATTTGAAATAGAAGGACATCCATCACTCATTTTCCGTGTTTATAATATCGTTTTCTGTGTCTTTTCTCTCTTAAGGCCACATTTCCCCTAGGGACGTGCGAGGATGCGTGGCGAGGGATGTGTGACGAAGGATGTGTTGCTAGGGATGCGTTGCGAGGGATGCATCGTTGGCCGCTCCCGCGCTTCACTGCGCTTAAGCTTAACTGATAGAAATAGAAACATATTCTTAAGTACGCCAACAGAACCCACACATTCTATCGAGGATATCCTCTTGACGTCCAATCACATCTTGTATCTCGTAGATTCATGTTCAGTTACACATCTATTTCTGTTGGTCGAAATGTCAGTCTTTTAAATTCGGAACTATAATATACAATACATCAATACGTACATTCAAGATTCCAGAGTTACCTACTTGACTAATTTATGTGTAGGAATGCCGAGCGAAGTATTCAGAACTCACTGAGATAGCATGTAATTTCGATTCAATTGCAACTATACACGATAGAAACAGGGTTGGTGCAGGAAATACATTCACAAAAATATCATTTCTGAACTAAAAATTGAACTTATAATGGTTGGTAATTTGGTTGTATGTCCGTTGAAGCGGAAATGGGAGGAACAGCTGGGAAAATGTTGACTTACAGAATTGCACGCAACATAAACTAGGGTCATTGCTGCTTCAGTTGATATGCGTTTGCCTAATAAGTAGAATTTTATGGATTCTAAGAATTTATATAGAAGAGAGCAAGTGGTACGAAAAAGTGGAGTAAATGAACTGGGGTGGAAGAATTGCAGTTCATCGCTTTTCTACATGTTATCGAGCAGTTTCAATTTAAAAGCGTACTCCGCCCTGCTTATACGCTCTCCTCACTAAGTCTGTTTTAAAGCTGATTAAGTGCTTTTTTTACTCGATACTACCAAGAAAACCATTTCTCTGTGTGGTCGGCAGCACGAGTGTGACTCCCCTGGTATTGCGCACATCCATAGGCCACGGTAACCACTTTCCTTTAGGAGGGCGGGTGCTTGTCTGCCAACTCAGTGGTATAAAAAAAATTGTTTGCATTTCACCAGTCATGGTTATGGCAAGACTAGGTTCCTATAACCGTGACTGCTGGAATGCAAACAAATCGTAATTTTATCGTAATTTGGGGGCAAAAATCCAGAAACAGAAACGCGACAATTTAATTCCGTTCATGATTCTCATTCCTCAATCGCCTAAGACGTACGTTTACAAGAATTCCAACAACCCGAACCGGACTGCTATTGACTTTACCAATTAATAGGAGTATTTACAAAGAGATCTACAATGATCCCGAACTCCGTATTTACCTACTCAATTTGGAGGATAAACATTTGACAGCGATATAAAAGCAGCTTCAAATATTCCATTTCACAGAGTTACCTGATACGGCAGATACAGTTGGCAGCCTCTCGATACAGTATCGTAATTAGAACATGACGAACGAAATTCATTCCGGTTAATCCTCTACATCAATCAAATGTCTTGTAAATCCATGTAGGCGTTATATCTGGATTCTGAAACGGATTATAACCAATCCACATCAAATAATTACGTGGAAGGAAACTGGCATGCTATTACCACAACAAAAGGGAATATTGAGAAGATTTTTAGGCAGGTGCTATTTCCCCAATTGGATGGAGTTCAATGGCTGACATTAAAAAGTTGCGTGAGTCGGAAAATTTCCGTGTCAAATCTCGTAATTACTGAGACCCTGAAGTACTTATCCAAAACGCGGTAAATAATCTTACGTGAAATTGTCTTAAAAGAAAGACTATTCGTAAATTGTGGGTAAAACACTATCTCCATAACGACATTATACACATATATACATGTGGGAATGGGTTTGATGTAAGGAGACTTCTAATAACTTCTTCTTTGCGACCTTCACATCTGCTTCTTTTGCGTGTGTCGATTCAATCAGGTGGATACGTCAGAATCGAAGAAACTCGGAACGGGATCCTGGATAGAAAGTTAGAACATAGGTCAGAAACGAACTCTCCAGGAATCCAAGCAGACTTCATTTAGTCGATCGTCAAATTCAATCTTAACCCGTTCGGTAGCGTTAACTATATAGAATGACAGACAGCATGTTTCTACATGAATATTATGTAAGTATTTACGAAAAAAAGTATCTAAGTGTGTTTATCCGCATTCTAGATTCCATAACAAGCTAGTTAAGCTATGTTTACCATGGGTCTCGTACTCTCGATAGCGTTGTGTGAATTGTTGTGAAATATTTATTTTATTTTTTGTTTCTCACCATCACAGGTGGCTTGACTGTGAGCCTCGCCAGGAGCAACCGCCATATCACTGGGCTATCGTAAAAGTGAGAAGAGATTGCTCCATACATTCCAAAATGAGAACTTAAGTTTTTTAGTAAGTGGGTAGTTTTAGATTAACATGAGGAAGTATCTGATTTTAATGGACATTCACAGACAGCCCTGAAGACAATCAACATTATTTGCAAATGAAATTTGATTTCGGTAGTACATTACCTAGTACCAAGGACAGGTTATTGATTTAATGTGCCAGTTCAGGAATGTAGGACGCGACAGATTTGCGATGCCTATTACCCGCGTTATATTTTACTGGCCGCACCTAGAAAATATTAGTCAAACAAATCAGGTGGAAGAGTGGAGTCGGGAGCCGTTCTACAAAATATTGAATAAGTCAAATTGGGCGCTATTGTTCATTTGTCAACATTGACGCACAACGAATCCAAATGAGATTAGATTTTTATTGAGAATACTCTCCCTTTTTGTAATATCTTTCGAGGAGAATTGTAATAAAGGAAAATGACAGTATTTCTTCAGTGTTTTCCAGACTTCTGACAAGAATTTCCAATAAGATAAACTAAATGAAATTTTTGTCCGAATCGGGATTTAGTCGTAAGCTTTATGCTCTGTCGCATTACCCACCTCAGCAACATCAACTCAGTCCTCAAAACCGGTCTAACGCCATCTAGAAAAAACAAAGACGGGTTGCAGTCCGGGAGTGCTGGCAGAAGTGAAAACTTTTTCTTTCTTCGTTATATACAGAGAAAAAGATAAAAAGAACATACCATACCATAACTATAATATAGCGCCAATCATAGAACCTATCACTAATTTTCTGTCAGAAGAAATTAATGAATTACAAAATGAAAAAATTATCACAAAAAGTAATAAATTACAAAAAGAAAAAGATAAAAAGAACATACCATACCATACCTATAATAAAGCGCCAATCATAGAACCTATTACTAATTTTCTGTCAGAAGAAATTAATGAATTACTAAATGAAAAAAATATCACAAAAAGTAATAAATTACAAAAAGAAAAAATAGTCACAAAAAGTGTCAGAAGCCCAGGTTCAAACCCGGTACTATCTGAAACCATAAGGACTTAAAGTCGAAGCGCTTACCGCTAAGCTATGAAGCTTCTTGGCGTATCTAACAAAATGAACAATCTGTAGCTAATGTTGTATGACGTTAGTCGTCGGTTACGGTTCAAAGGTCAAGTAATCCTGACGCGAGTTTAACACTTTTTACCCATCCAACGCCGCTAAAGAAGTTCTCACTTCAAAATAAGTTACTTAGGTAACAAGTTGTTGTCGAGAAGCTATTAACTAGTAAACATCACTCATCTAGTTCTCACACTGAAAATACTAATAACTAAAATCGTCTAGTACTTATCCAATTGGCAAAGTCAACGACATGAGGACGCTTATCACGACTACAAAACAATATGAGTCACAGACAGTCGTCCCACCTCTCCCCTCACTCCTCTTCATCCCATACAACAATTCTTAACAGAGATTGTCTTTAGGATGCATTCCAAAATTATGATTTAACAGCATTGGCACAGGATCGCACAAATTGTCATCGTGGAAAACAAAGCGAAATGAGTTTTTGGCGCCAACTCACAGAGAAACGTCAAGTGGACTTTTTTTTAAGAGCACGTTTGTGATTTTTATTAATAATTTAATTAGGAGAAAAGCTTTGATTTCGTTTTATTGTTTTCAAAATTGTGTTTTCCACTTGTTTGAAGCTGTGGAGCTTAAAATTTTAATTTACGTATGAAAACGCTTTGAGCGAACTGTAAACTGGTAATGAATACATTGTTTCGTCTGAGCATAGATCTCATCAAATAAATTCAATTAATTACCAGACTAATAAATTAAGGAAATGAAAATAAAACAATAGTCTATTTCAATTCGGATTTATATTTGGAACGGTTTCTGTCCAACGTTTTACGTGGTAACCGGCGGTAAATTTAGAACAGTTCAGTCACAGACTACAACAAATCGATAGAATATTTTATTTGACTTTAGACAAGACGCTTAGTTCTAATTTTATACATGTCACGTCACTTCACTTTGTGCTTGCTCGTGTATATTATAGAGACTTGTAATACTGTGATATGTATTCATTTTATACAGAATTCTTAATAATATGCCGCCCATAGGATAGTCTACTAATAATCTGAGTACATTTTTCATTAACTTTTTTATTTTGGACTTAGACCTAGCGGCGAGATTGGGGACGTGTCCGTCGTGCAGTTTTTTCTTACTGTGATTTACTAATGAGAATTTCTATAGAAAAATTATGCGCCACATTTGCTCGACCTGGGCGTGTAAAAACGAACATCACAACAGGCGCACTTGCTACCGCCTGTGACAAAGGCGCATAAAGCGGATAGATATTTATAGAAAATTTTATTTTTTTATGACAAACTGCAGTGAAACCAGAGAATATAAACACGGGTGTCATCAAAAAGGGCGTATGCGTACAAATTCGCGCGGTAACCAATCGCGTCATAGAACTATCTGGCACGTATACTTATAGACGGTATGGCACGCCCCCTTGGCATAGTGCGTATACGCTTCTCTCTAAAATGTCAAGCGTCCGACCGACGTTGGCCTGCAAAGCTACGGACAGCCGTCGTGACAAACCACAGTTGTACGTCAGACTTGCACGCGCGCGCACTGATTTATTTCAGACTAATCTAGCTAATTTTTTCTTGTTTACAAATTCTAATAAATCTTTATTGAATAAAAAGATTTGCAGCAATTTGTTAATGTTGTTGCCGCAGCAAAGATCACAAGTCACAAATCATGATAATTTATGAACGTTTTCACGAAACAAAATAATGTAGATGCGTCTATGCATTTTTCGGCGTCTTGGCTAGATCAACGTGAATACGTTAAGCGAATTGTAAACATCGCGAAATATTTTTCATTCATGCTGTCGAGAGTAAATTTCGTTTGAATCTGTGAGTACACAATAAATGCAGGCACATTATGAAACATTCATTTATCTCAACATTACATTAGCATTGCAATGTTAGTGCCGGTAGAGTAGAATAGGGTATGAAGGAATGGGGCTGTTAAACATACAGCTAATGACAAAGTACCAGTAGAAGTAAATTAATACATTTCTGCCTACCTCTTGGAGAATTTACAGGCGTGAATATATGTTATATGTGTTTCCATCCAAGCGTCAAAGGGTTTTGAGCGGTTGGATGGCTTCCGCTGGTATAATTGATAAGATAATATTGGGTAGGTAAATTACGTTAGCTGCGGCCGGAGGTCCCAAAAAAAAACCAATTTGATTTAATTAAATTTAATTATAAAGTAATTTTACAGAATAAATTTATAACTAGTGGGAACAATGATAATGCTTCGAAGTGTGAAACAAGTATGAGTCTAAATTATTAGCCGGTTTCTTGGGAGCGGTGCCGATGATGTCAAAGCGATGCACGTGTCGCTGATGGTGCACTCTGTGTCGCCAGGCGCCTTGCGCAATGTTCGCGGTGCGCTGATGTTGCACTTTGTGTCTCCAAGTGCCGTGTGCAATGTTTATTGAGGTTGAAGTTGACGCAGCGATATCCATAGATTAGGGATGCGTAACACCTCCCCCCGAAGAACAACCACCACCGATTAATTTAGTAGTAAATTGAGGTGGAGGTTGGTTATCCCTTGGTCTTGGTTCTGGAACGGTGTATATTCCTTGTAGTGCTATTTCCTTCACTTGAACCTTCTTCGAACCCGATCTTGCAGCATACTTGCGATAGAGTAGAATACTGACGGTTATACAGGCTCCAATAATTACCACATACAGTGGGATGGTGGTATGATACATCATAGTGTGATCTTCTTCAAGATTAACTGCTGGAAGATGGGAGATCTTCATATTGGTGGCATGAAGATGATCCAAGTTTATTGAGTTGAATTTCAGAGTGGCTTTAGATATATTGTAGTTAGGTTCCTTGGGTAGATCGCTTATCGTCAGTACGTGTCCTTTGAGTCGATCCTTAATATTGGAGATAGTAAACTCTGCCGTTTCCAGGTAGCATGCCTGTGGGATGATTGCGAGATAACTGCCTTTATAATCTTTGTAGAAATCTTGACCGCAGGAGAGATGTACTTTTGTAGGGACAGGAAAGCTGATGGTATAATGTCTGTCATCGAGTTCTTCGTATGCTGGCTGGTCCATCGCGATGGTGACAGGGTTGCAGATGGGCGTCCTCTGTTGCGTGGTTATGAGCTGGTGTATACAGTCTTCAGAGGGTTGATTCTGCAGACTCCGGTTTTCTTCACATAGGAACCAGTTACTGGTCTTCGGGCATTCAGCCTCTATGTGCTTGAAATCTTTCTTATGGATAGCTAGGAATGGGGATGATGGGATAAGGATTTCAAGATTTTTGTTGGGTACAATAGATAATTTATATAAGTCATATGTGTGGGGTGAAAAAACGGGGAACTTATAAACTATAACTATTTCGTTGCCTACGTAGTATGAACCTAACCTAATTATATCGTAATATTCTCTAATGTCTAAATCTACTAATCTATCACTACCGTATAACATATTTAACCTCTCCGTTAAATTGCGTATCTCCTGGGAATTAAGGAACGAATGATGCATGGTAGATGTCCTAATAAATGCCAAATTATTCTGTAATCTAATTAATTCTTGTGATATTGAATCTATATTATCGCTGAGGATTATCAGTATTTGGGCAAAATGGGCATATTTTATAAGATCATTATCTCTATTAGCGTCACTTTCCTGTATCTTATTTACTATTCTCTCCATGTCACGTTGGTTATCTACTATACTATCTATGATTTTTGAATACTGTTCAGACAAATCCTTAGTTAAACTGACGCGATTATTAAATTCAGTTAATAATTTATTCTCATTATTTTGAATATTTTTAATAGCCTGGTCGTAATGTAATGCATCTGTGTAGTCTAAATTCCCAGTTATACTTTTAATTACAGATCCGAGTCCATCAATGAGTCCTCGTTTTACTCGACTCGTTTCAAGGGTTTGAAGTTGGTCTGATACACTGTTAAGTTTAGAGTTAAGATAGTTTAAGTGAGGTTGAAACAAGGAATGTGTCTTATTATTAAGATCGGGTGAAACGCTAATTTTTTTTTTTTTTTTTTTTTTTTATTTTTTTTTATATAGGACACGTCAATTTGACTTCACCTCGCCTGATGGTAAGCTGAAGGCAAAGTCTCAGAAAAGAGGGTCACCATTACAAACACGTACCATGTTAACAATGGTGGCACTCAGCTTGACGGCCTCATCAGATGCTTTTTCACGCCCCGCTTAAAGGACCCGGGACTGTAGGAAGAAGGAAACACGTGAGCTGGCAAGGAGTTCCAGGTCTTAATGGTGCGACAAAGAAAGGAGTCACCAAACCGCTTGGTTCTTGAGGGAATATTCTGCACCGTATACGGGTGACATCTAAGCCCTGCTCGTGTTGTCCTATGTAGGAAAGGAGAGGGCGGGACCAGTTGGAAGAGCTCATCAGAACATTCACCATGGTAGAGACGGTAAAATACTGCCAAGGATGCAACATCTCTACGCATCTGCAAAGGCTCAAGGGTGCTTGTGACCTCGAGATTCCCAATAATGCGGACCGCACGTCGCTGCAACCTGTCGAGAGCATCTAATAAGTACTTTGCGGAGCCATCCCAGAGATGCGAGCAGTATTCCACGCAGGACCGAATTTGGGTCTTGTATAGAAGACACCGCTGCTCCGGCGTGAAAAACCGTCTCACTCTGTTCAAGACTCCGAGTTTACGCGAGGCTGTTTTGATGATACTCTCGATGTAGTTTTTGTTATTAAGTTTGCAGCGAACATCCATACCGAGGATAGTCAGGTTGTCCTGCAGTGGCAGTGGAGTGCTCTGAAGAGTGGGAAGGGGAAGGAAAGAAGATACCTTTGCTGTGAACGCACATGCCTGTGTCTTCTTGGCATTGAACTCGACCAGGTTCTCAGAGCCCCATTGGGAAATGTTGTTCAGGATCCGGTCAAGCTCAGTGACAAGAAGCTGCCTTTTATCTGCGATATCCGACTGCTTATCCGCAGGACGTCCATGATAACTCCCGTGCAAAGTGCTATCATCTGCATAGCAATGAATGCTGCCGGTAGACAGCATGTCATTGATATGCAGAAGAAAGAGAGTAGGGGACAGGACGGACCCCTGCGGCACACCAGCATTTACCTGCAAGAACTCCGAGGCGCGTCCATCACAAAGGACGCGAATACGGCGATCCTGCAAGAAGCTAGCAACCCAGTTGCATAGTCTAGGGGGCAGACCGAAGGCTGGTAGCTTGGAAAGTAGCGATTTGTGCCAGACTCTATCGAAAGCTTTGGCGATGTCAAGACCAATTGCCAGTGACTCGCCGTGCTTGTCCATAGCCTCACCCCAAAGATGGGTAACATACGCCAGAAGATCACCCGTTGACCGTTTCGGCCTGAAGCCATATTGCCGGTCATTAATTAGGGAGTGATCTTCAAGGTGACGCATGAGCTGTTTGTTAATTATGTGCTCGAACACCTTGCACAGCACTGAGGTGATGGCTATGGGTCGATAGTTAGTCGGGTCTGAGCGATCCTGAGCTAATTATTTGATTGTTGATAGAATCTACTTTTTCTTGCAATTCCTCTAGGTTTACGTACTGCAAGAAGGAATGGTAATGGGAAAGGATCCGGGCAGGACCTAGTTTAAAGGGGAGTATCCCAGGACCATTATCCAGACTTTCAAGTCGTATTTCCTGAGTTATTGCTGGTTGTAGGAGCAGAAGTAGTACCGGGATTGTTCTGTAACAAGTTATTGGTTTTAGGGACTCTTTTTAACCGATGTTTCGCCACAGGACCCCGCCTTTTCTTTGTATATATATGAATAGGGAGGTCTGCCATTACAGTGTCATGAGTGAAGCGTGGAGCTAATTTTTGACGGGAAGCAAGGGGGTTTCTAATAAAGATTTGTTGTTCAGGACTGTACTCAACTTCAGGTTCCCTAGTTCTATTCCGGTTAGTCATTAAATTTTCGCGAGAGTCAGTACCTAGATCATGTATCAATTTATAAATCTCAGTCATCTTGTCTTTGTGGTTAGTCACGTATTGCTGTAATAAGTGGACTGAAAGGTCAACGTCAAAAGCGTCGCGGGGATCAAAATGTCCTGTTATTAATTCTATAGGCCTGCATTTCGTAAGGCTGTGTATACTATTGTTGTAAGCAAGAAGGGCATAAGGCACAAGATTAATTACAGATTCACTTTTCTTATTAATCTTTAAGATTCTGAGATGTTCTAATATAGTTGCATGAAACCTCTCAACTATTCCATTCTCATTAGGTGTATGAGGGGCAACCTTATGATGTTGGATCTTGTGCAACCTTAGAAATTCTGCAATGAGTTGATTATTAAACTCCGGCCCGTTATCAGTAACTATGGTTATGGGTATGCCATGATGGGTGCAAAAGCTAAGCAAAGCTTGTACCACACTAACTGCTGTTCCGTCTCTCAAATAGTAAGCCTGGGCATATTTAGAAAAGGCGTCTACGATCGTCAAAAACTTCTCGCTTTGAATAGTAAGAAGGTCAAGGTGTACAAGTTCAAAGGGCTTATTGAGTGAGGGAACGATTTTAAATTGCTGTTTAACTGGATTACGATCGTACTTTGCTTGCCCACATACAGTACACTCGTTTATAAATTTAGTGATGCTGTCTCGCATCTTGGGCCAATAGTATTTGTGAGATAGAGCTAGAAAAGTTTCATTGATGCCACGATGGTTGGTTTTTCCATCATGATACTTATTAATAATTTCTTGTTGCCTTAGATATTCGCGGACATTTTCTATTTCCTTCTTTGTTAGGACTAATTGCATTGTGGAGCTTTTAAATGTTCTTTGAATGATAGGAATGATATTATACATAGCCAAAGGTGGGTTAATAAGCAATCCGGTTTTGATTTTAGGGTTAACGTATTCTTTAATAGCTTTGACAACGTCTTCTTCTAAACTGGATTCTGACAACTGAACTGTAATACGGGTATGTGTGTCAAAGGGTTTCGTGACTATAGGTCGTCCTTTAATGTCGCCAACTACGTTCAAGATTATTTGTTTCGTAAATTTATTTAGTGGTTCATCTGAAATAGGGACTTCTAGTATGGGAGACTCGTTATCTGTATGTACTGTCGCGGTCGCGGAATTGTCAGAAAGGCTTTGGGCTGTAATAGTTGTAGAGTCATCTAATGTTTGATTTCCTTCAGAAGGGTTTACTGCAATGGACGTTAATTCTTCATTATTGATCTCAATTCGGGATAATGCGTCGGCATTAGTATTGCATTTTCCCTGCTTATAAATAACTGAAAAGTCATATTCGCTCAATTTCAAGCGCCATCGAGTGAGTCGAGAATTAGGTTCCTTCAGATTCATGATCCATTGTAAGGGTTTATGGTCGGTGATAACTTTAAATTTGCGACCAAACAGATAGGGTCTAAAGTACTTTGTTGCCCATACAATGGCTAGGAGTTCTTTTTCTATCGTACTGTAATTGAGTTCGCTTGAATTTAAAGTACGAGATGCGTACGCTATGGGTTTGTCAGAACCTATTGTTCCTTGGGATAGAACGGCACCAATAGCTACGTTAGAGGCATCTGTGGTGAGTATGAATTCTCTACTAAAATCCGGATATTGAAGGATGGGGTCATTTGTTAGTAATGTTTTACAGTGATTGAAACAGTCTACATAAGCTTTATCTAGCGTTATTTTAGAACCCTTTTTAAGGCATTTAGTGAGTGGTTTCGTTAGTCGGGCGAAATCGGGAATGAATTTCCTATAGTATCCTAGGAGACCGAGAAAACGTTTGATGTCAGTGGGGGTCTTAGGTAAGGGGTATTTTTCTATAGCAGCAATTTTATCAGGATTTGGTTTAACTCCTTCGTTACAAATAATGTGACCAAGGAAACTAGTTTCTAATTTTAAAAATTCGGACTTATCCATTTGAATCTTGAAGTTGGATTCGCGTAGTTTACTAAAAACTTTGTCTAAATTAACTATATGCTCCTGTAATGAAGTACTAAACACAATTATGTCGTCCAGGTACACGAGACATATTTGGTGTTGCAAGTCCTTCAGTACGTTGTCCATTACGCGCTGAAATGTCGAGGGGGACCCTTTTAGGCCCATAGGCATTCGTAAAAATTCGTAATGACCATTTTCCACATTGAAAGCAGTCTTATGAATGTCCACGGAATCCATTTCGACCTGATAAAAACCGCTTGCCAAATCCAGTGTGGTAAAATACTGGCATTTTCCTAATTTGTCGAGTACGTCTGTTATATTGGGGATGGGATATTTATCATCAATCGTCTTTTCGTTCACCTTTCTAAAGTCTACGACAAGACGCCATTTTACTTTACCTGATGCGTCTGCCTTCTTGGGAACAATCCATATAGGAGAGCTCCATGCAGAGTCAGAGGGTCTTATAATATTTTGTTCGAGCATCTTACTTATCTGATCCCTGACTTCTTGTCTGTGAACGTAAGGATACCTGTAACTTTTGGTATGTACTGGAATCTCATCGGTGGTTCTAATCTTGTGTTTGATCTTGTTGGTGAATGTTAATGGTTCTCCCTCAAGATAAAACACATCGGCATATTTTGCACAGAGACTTTTTAAATTAGCACACTCTTCTGGGTTGAGATGTTCGGTACGTAAACGAGATAAAACAGCTTGGGCACGATCCGATGGTATTTCAGTAGATGTACAGTTAATATTATATAGTTCACCATCTATAGGGCGATCCATTGAAAAGATGAGATCGTTAGATGAAGTGTTAGAAATTTCTACCCAGCCTCTATTATTAGTCACAGTGGTTAGACAATCGGAGATAAGGCAGTTACAGATGATTTGATTCTGTATAAAAACTTCACCATCAAGTGTGTTGACAGGCAACTTTAGTAGCTTTGACGAGTTCGCAGGGATAATCTCCTCGTAGAGATTTACGTTGCGAGAATCATACATCTCTATGGGTATCTGTGCACTCCGAGTAATAAGCAGTTTGTTTTGAAGATCTATTTTTGATCCCCAGTTTTCTAATAAGTCAAATCCTAAAAGTCCGTCGAAATAATTATGAAAGTTATAAACATACAAAGTAATGTCGTCTTTTGCTTCATTGAACTCTGGAAAGCAGGGTAAGGTTAAAGAGTGGTCATTCCTACTAGTCCCGTGAACGTTAGTCACTTCAAAAGGCTCATAATTAAGAGGTAAATGACTGAAATACTTGGTTACGGCGGCAGGGCTGATAAATGATTGATTAGCACCTGTATCAATTAACAGTTTCAGAGGGGGATTACTAATCTGGATATAACCAAGTTGTCTTTGTATGTGAAGGTTTATTTCTATTTTGGTTTGTCTGATTGGGGGCTTTGCTGAAAATTTTCAGCCTGACCTGATACGTTAGTACTCTCCTGATTTACGGGTTCTATCGTGGGATGTTCAGTATACGGTTGAGAATTGTCGTAGTAAGTGTAATCCGAAGTCTCATAATAAGTGGGGTATTGGTCTGTCGAATAATTGTATTCCTGTTCGTAGTCCGCATAATTATAGTTTCCATAGTCATAGTCATAACCGAATTCATTAAAATTGATTTCTCTTGTTTTAAAATAGTTACTAGGTGGAGGATTGCCATGCATTCTCCAGTCACGACCTGTAGGCGGTAGAGGTTTTGCAACAAAATGGCTTACGCCACTCATAGGACGTGGCCCATTGAAGGGTTGTTGGGGTTGCGGCCTGTTAGGTAATCTAAACGCATTACTATTAGGATTATAGTTCGTTAAAGGGGCACGCATCATTTGCTGGGTTCTGGACAGTCCTGGGGGTTGTTGAAATCTGTGGTTATTATTCGCATTCCAACCTTGCGGAAGGGGTTGCATCGACTGCTGTCGAGAAGGACCAGGGACGTTGAAGAAGGGTGGCATCGGTTGCCTAGGCATACCAACCGTGTTAAAAGGAGGTTGTTTCGGCGTAAAGTTATTAAGGGGTAGATTAAATTTATTAGATTGTAAGTGAGCCCAATCTTTCCTATTAGACGGCCCGCCTTCGTTACGGTTCTGTAAATACAGGATGTTTAACTCGTCCTGTACATATTCAAGCGCCTTTTCCATGGTCTCAGGCCGCATGCAGCGTATCCTGGATCCCAAGGGGTCCTTCAGGCCTCTCAAATAAGCCTGGAGGGTTAACTTTTGGTACAAGGATCGTTTAGAAGCTATGGTAGTGGGCACAGTCTCATGAAGTGAGATATAGGTCATTATGGTGCTAAATAGGTTCAGGCACCGCTCGTAGTATTCTTGAGGGGTGCTAGATCCCTGGGTTTGCATGGACAGGTCACTGTAAAGCGCTGTCTCATCGCGGTGGTCTGCAAAGTTGTTAATAAGAGCAGCTCTTATCCCTTGCCAACTGTCGGGGATGCCATTAGTGTTAATAAATCGGGCCGCAGGACCTGTCACCTTATTTAGGATACCGTTAATAAGAGCTAAATTAGATAACTCATTACCTTGTGCTGTATTAAGATGTGCTAACACTAACTGGTCGCATAAATTAATAAATCGAGTTAACACATGTGGGTTACCATCGAAATCAGGCAATAACCTTAGAGATTTATAAATAACGTCTGGGTTATATTGATCCATTGTAGTGTCCAAACTTCTATACTCGTCTATAACACTCAATCTATTCCTATTCCTATTCCTATCTAACCTAACGCTTCGCGATTCTCTAGGGTGAAAAATTTTGGACAATTAAATTAACACACAATAATTAAAATAAAATGGGATAATATCATGCATACGATTATGCAAGTTATTGGATTACATATATACCTAAATAATTAGGAAATAAAAATTACATATAATTATTACTTATGGGTTATAGGGGCAAGGACTTGAAAGATTCAAGGACTTACAGCATTGTATTTCTTCTGGACGAATCGATAGCTGGATTCACCTCTGGACTGCAGCACTGTAGATTCTTCGATACTCGTAGCGTGGTTTAAAAACCGCCCGGGCGATTCGGGAACGCGAAAATCGATTTTTGACTCCCGAAAGCTCGCGAACCGGCCCGCGAGTATCCTACCGACTGCGCCAATTACGTTAGCTGCGGCCGGAGGTCCCAAAAAAAAACCAATTTGATTTAATTAAATTTAATTATAAAGTAATTTTACAGAATAAATTTATAACTAGTGGGAACAATGATAATGCTTCGAAGTGTGAAACAAGTATGAGTCTAAATTATTAGCCGGTTTCTTGGGAGCGGTGCCGATGATGTCAAAGCGATGCACGTGTCGCTGATGGTGCACTCTGTGTCGCCAGGCGCCTTGCGCAATGTTCGCGGTGCGCTGATGTTGCACTTTGTGTCTCCAAGTGCCGTGTGCAATGTTTATTGAGGTTGAAGTTGACGCAGCGATATCCATAGATTAGGGATGCGTAACAGGTACATAAATAGGCGTAAAAATAAACATCAAAAGATCAGTCATGTTTTACATGCGTAATTCGATTATAAATCTGATTTTAGCTTGTCTGGGACATTTATCGCTAGGAACACGAGTCACAGTTGCAATGAAAATAGCAGGTGCAATTTAAACTATTGCACTGGGAACAACATCAACATGCCATACGTGAAATAACACACAGACAGACAGTTCAAACTGCTATAATTTATCGGTATAGACATTAAAGTTAACTGGTCTCCTACTAGTGGACCAAACACTTTAGTCAGTTCGTCGCTATTTTATTTTATTATAATTGCTAACTGTTCGTACCCGGTGACACTCGGGTGTCGACCAATTTCACTAAAATTTTGAAATTTTCTTTCATTTTTTTATCTTAGTTCTGATAATTAACAAAAATAAAAAACAGTGAACCCCAAACTTTGACTTCACCAAAAAAACAGACGCCTTGGGAAAATCGATATGAGGAGGATGATTACGCCAATAAATCGACTAACGAGTTGGGTCTTTATAGCCCAATAACTGACAGCTGTAGACTAAAATAAGTAGACTCGAATCGCAGAATTCTTTAGAATTATCACCAAGCAATTAACATTTTTGCCTTTAAACCAAAACGGTACAACATAAAATAAAAATTATCGAGTACCGTTTGCGTATATTGGCGAAGCAAATGATAATAATTGGTAAATTTGCATAACCAGTTACCGCTTTATTCGGCACGAACGTCGTAATTAACACTATTTTTTTTCTATATGCCATTTGTTACGAGTATTATAAGCAGCCGATGCATGCCATGCGTTACATATGGATTGGAAACGCTTGGGAACTTTTTAGTCAATTCCTGCCCTGCAAATGAGGCAGGAGCGCTTGAGCCCTTACTCGATACTGTTAAGATTAGCTTCTAATAACATTGTTAAAAATACTGTCAATATGCCAAATTATGCTATTTCCAAATGTAGAATAAAAATTTAAAAAAAATAAAATGAAGATATTTCTTATCTCTCGTGAGTATTTATTTACAGTGAAAAAGTCGCCACGTTCGGTATGCAGGTGAACAACTATCCTTTTATAATTCTGTGGTAAAAACATTTTAACTAAAATAACCCTCAAAAGCCAATATCGTGAAATGAAAATCAAATTATAATATCATTAAATGGAACCATAAAGTCTTGCAAGTTGTACAACTTAAATGATCAGTCGTAACAGATGACGGCTGTAGCCATTAATTGATACTATCACATCTGCGGAATACCGGCGGCGTGCAATTTTGAAATCTTAATATCTGGCTGGCTAAATTGGCTATATATTATCGCGATGGCTTTATGCAAATTGACTAAAAGAAAATTGGTAATGTGATTTATTGTAATTAACCAATTTATGACAATCTATTTATAAAAGTATACTTAACATTGTGTGATTAACATTATATAATATAAATTAAAGAAGTAACTCGTCCCTGTCCGTTCCCGGTGCAAAAGTGCCCATCAAACTCGCCGTTAGATTGCGATGGGAGCCTTTGCCCCAGGAACGATCCAGAACAGAAGTCACCAGTTGTCTCTTTAAGTCTTTTCCCCACTTTCTTTTACAAGGCTTTAGACCTTCTTACTTCAGCTCTTATAAATTGATTTTTGATTACAAGCGCCTAATATAAATTACCTTGTGTATGGAGTCCCACTCAATTAAGTCTGGTGACAGACAGACAGACGTACGGACAGCTGAGTCTTTGTAATAGGGTGCCGTTTGAATCCTTTGTGTACGGTACCCTAAATATAACATAATGGCAGAGGCCCGATATCTTTTGTTTTTAATTTCTATTTTCTGGACAATGTCTTAGAAAATTGAATAAGGAGAGGGCCTCTGCGAGTTTGAACCCATTATCTCCACTCAGCCATATAATGTAGCGGAATCTTCTTTGCAAAAAAATAATATACTATTAAAGAAATATAATTTTGTGAATCGGTGCGTGTATTATTTGAAAAATAGTATGGAACGGCTTCTATCATTGATTAATATACACAATATTTTTGTTAGTAAGTATTTTATCCGGGACCGCGCTGCCGTGGAGTAAAATAGGGCTACCCGATCTCTTCCCGTGGGTGTCGTAGAAGGGGACTATGGGATAGGGCTGGTCTCCAACCAACAGTAAACATACAGCCCGAGGCAAAGTGCTCACTATCACGTGGAACCGTAAAACATTAATGTCGAATGTCTGTATTTAGGTATTAATATACATCTGCCTACCCCTTCGGTGATTTTATTGTCATTTTTTTACATATATACCATTGAGGTGACAGGCAAGCACACGACCCACCTGATGGAAAGTGGTAACCGTGGCCTATGGACGTGTGCAACACCAGGGGAGTCACACTCGTGATGCCGACCCTGTAAACACAGAGAGTTTCTGTGCCGTCAGCGTAGAAGACAATATTATTACGTACCTATTTCTCCCAAGTCTACTTAATTGAATATAGGCATACAGTTCTGAATCGATTCGTGGTTTAAGGCTAAACGATAGGGGATTTATGGTATAATCCCTCTCATACTGAAGGGGACCCACTGAGCAATGGAACCCCTTTGAGCTGGGAGGTAATTTATTAACAGAGTTAATAACTAGATAGAACCGTCTGGTGTTTACGGTGTAATGAAATAATATTAATTATTATAATAAACTTTTGCCCGCGTTTTCGCCCGCGTGGATGTCGGTTATTGCGCCCAAATATAGCCACTGTCCTTTCTCAAGATCTAATCTACCCTTACCCCTTCATGTCGTCTGTAAATTTTCTTGTATTATTTATCGGCTAAACAGATTATTATCATCCTTTTAGAGATTTTTGACATTTGACAGCTTCTGTGGCGTGGCGGTAGCGAACGCGGCTGCTACGCAGGAGGCGCGGGTTCGATCCCCGCTCAGTGCAAATATTTGTATGCATGAGTATGTATATTTACATTGGTCTGGGTGTTTCTATGTATATTATGTATGTATTTACAAAAAAAAATGTAATAAGTATGTTTATCCGCATTCTAGATTCCATAACAACTAGTTAAACTATGCTTACCATGGATTTAGTAAGCGTGTGAAATATTGTGGAATATTTATTTATTTGTTATTTATTAGATTACCATGTTGCTTCAAAGGTCCGCACTTAGAGCCCGAGGACCGCTCACTGGTTTTTATTGGTCCGAGGACCGTTGTCTGATCTCTTAACCCGTAAAGAAAAGCCAGCACCAAGCCTCACACATTGAGCTGGTTGAGGGACGGACAAGGTTCTAGCGCAGGCTTCCCGCTCAGGGAATCTCCGGTATCGCTTCAATGAAATCCAAAATAACCCAAATTGCAGAATGAAGGACTAGGAAAGGGCCCTAGGCTCTAAAGTGCAAGCGTTGGATCCAACCGATTTAGCGTACGGATTCTAAAAACACTGATGTGTTAAAACTAAGAAATAGCGGACTGCTCTCAATAGAAAGGTTTTATTATTTCTCTTCGCAACCGAATAATTTAATTAAACATAAAAGTTTTTAAACTCAACCTGACAAATTAAATGCCTAAGCTATTTCTGTATAAATACGTCATTGTTGAATAACACTTTCGTCCGCACTTATGACAACACGAGGCCAAGGGCCGATACAGAAGGCCTTTATATCGTTAGGGCTAGCCTAAAAAAAGTATGTCGTACCATAAATTAACTGCTCAAATATTTTATGACGACATATATGAAATAACGGGATATTAAAGAATTAAATTGAAGCATGTGGGTTGGGTACGTTGAACGAATGAGAACTGAGTGAATGATACTGATACACCAAGTATGTGATGCCAGGCACGTAACGGTAAAACTAACAATTTCGTGAACTGAAGGAGGTCGCCACTTTCCCTTCAATAATGTAAAACCGTGCTAAATTATCTTTGATTTGCAATTAAACAGTATGCATTTGACAGTGACTACCGTAGTTTCTCTATTGGCCATTCACGGTAGGGTTTCCTATCAGTGTGCACTGTTACCAGGGTTCAACTCAAGTTCAACTAGCAGAATATACACTGATCAAATTGAATAATCTTATAAAAAGTTCCCAATGTACAAAACAGGTACTTTTACTAATAAATAATCAAGATTGATTATAAAAAACCTTTTAAACAAGATACCTGTTAGTAAGGAGACAGGTGCAATTCAATTTAAATGATTGATAGACAAAAATAATGGCATAACACTTTTTTATTTTAACCCATCGCACGCCCACTGCAATTATTCATTCACCTTTTGACCCCTCTGGTCGGTCAAAGACATTTAAATTGGTAAATGGTAAATAAACTTTTTTGAATAGCTGTTTGTGTTTCGTTTTTGCCCGCAAACATGGGCATAAATTGAGTTTATTTTCATTTTTTATAGCATGTTAGATATCTTTATTTAGTGCATTACATCCGTTTGAGTATGTTTATCTCTTTTTGTAAGAGGGGAGACTTGAACAGAGCCCATTGGCCGATGTAAGTACAAATTCTATTTTCGTAAAATGTCAGAAACATGTTTTAAAGTTAGCGGAGCGAATATATTGACTCAATGTCTGAGTTATTTGCGTTGAAAGATAAGGAGGATCAGATTATACATCAAGATATATTTTACTTGTAATATTTTTCTTAACGGTACAGATAAAAAAATACGCTAATAAAACGTCGAGTCTTATAAAAACGTTTGTCGACAACATGGTGAGATAAAAGCTAAGTGTGAATTGACAAAATCGTACAAATATTATGATGAATATCTTTGTATTTGTATAAAAATGGCTGGCTTCGACATGATGAGGCTGAAATTGGCAGTCAATATCGGCAGACAATTTGGTTGTGCATTATTTTTTCATTAATGCAATGCGAATAATTGGTTTAGGTATAGGCTTTTAGTATCTAGTAATATGGTAAATGGTGATAGGTAAACTTCTGTACTTAATTGTCTCAGACTTTCTAGCTGGCTGCACATTTCAGCCTCATCGCTTCGACTATTCGGACTAAAATATCATTTTTTAAACTATTAGGATAGCATAATTTTCAGTAATTATTTAGGTATCCTTGGTCATAACCTCGGTAGACGAGCGCACTGATAATACGGTTTTGCATAATATTCAAATCTAATTGCATGAATCTGTTCAATGCAAATTGGCGGTCTTAATTCATTATGCCCGATATAATGAAATAAGACAACTTTGATTACTAGTATTATCACAGATTACCTAATAGTTGGAAGTATTACTACGCACGACGCTGAGATATTCATCATTGTTATAGTATTGTTCCCGGATGCATTCAAGGGTTCCCGGCGGTGACTAGGGTAGCCAGAGCTCACTGGAGAGGTATTGTGCTGTCAGTGGGAAGACCAAAGGCTATTCCTGCTTTGTCTTCTACTCTAACGGCACAGAAACTCTGTTTTTACAGGGTCGGCAGCACGAGTGTGACTCCCCTGGTGTTGCACACGTCCACAGGCCACAGTAACCATTTACCATCAGGCGGGCCGTATCCTTGTCTGCAACCTCAATTGTATAAAAAAAAGGATTTCACCTCGGAGTCTCTCCCCGGGTTTTTATGGGAACTTCTGCCATCTGACCTACCAACTCTAAGAGGACAGCCTCACCCGTCATACAGCAGCTGTACCAGTTAGTACCTAAGTGAATTTAACCTGGCCGTAAAAGTCACGGGTCCTTAAAAAACATACAAATATGAACTCCATTGAATAATCGACTCCACAGAACACGTTCAAGGAATCATATCAATTCAAAACGAATTTATTCTGACGTTTCAATGTTAAAGGGAATACTTTTATCGCTCTTTCTGTTTACGGAACTGTCATTACCATATAAAAATGATATTAAGAAGGTATACATTTTCGTAGCGAAAATGGTGCCGATTCTGTTACGCGTCTTACTAAGCTAAACCATTTCTAAATTGCTTTGGTCTTAATTGGAAACTTTTGTTTTTTCCTTCAATTTGTAAATGGTAAATCCTCAGAATGTGAAAATTTAATATCAATCGAATGAACTGAGGCATTATGTACAGAAAAGAAGACAGATGACAACAAAATTCATATATTGTCACTTGATCATTTTGTTTCGTTCTGTGTGCATACAGAATGCCGATGAGTTTGACTTTAATACGTACTTGATTCCCGGGTATAATTTTTTTAACAAACCCTATTGTAAACTCTTTGCAGTTAACATCATTCTGGCGGACTGAACAAAATTTTAGCGATTTGAATTCTAGTTTTGAAACAGCAGAATCAGCTTCAATACGTTTCTCAACTTCGATACAAATAATCGATTGTGTTATATTTCCCGTTTTCAAACGTACATGTTCTTAAACCGAAGATCGATACACGTGTGACAAACGAGTGTGAAGCTGAATCGCGCGTATCGTAGTAGATAAAAAATCCGAGAGTGTTGAATGAGTTAACGATTCACACGTTCATGTCGTTCAATCAAAGCGCCATCTTTTCTTTTTAGGGTTCAGTAGCCGAAGGGGAAAAAACGGAACCGCTTTACTGAGAGCGGATTTCACCGATGAAAGGAACTACGATTATGGCAACCTTAGCGGCAATATCTCATTTGCCGATTCGTAACTAATCACTTTTTATTCGGGTCAGGTTTTTTTTAATTGAAACATTTTTTGATAATTTATTGTTACATCGATGTTCTATACTACCTCGAATCAAGAGCGTTATACAAAGTGTCATAATACTTTTTTATTATCGAAACAATTAATATGCCCTGAAAGTAGATTCAACCCTTTGAAGTTTTGAATTAATATGTAATCCACAGATTTGTTAGTCATTAAACAAAATGAGCGGGAAATTCATTCAAATTACCGCCTAATTTAAAGATATCCCTAATGACCGGCAAAGATATATTACCGTGAGCGTAAGAATTTTGGAATGAACTTAATAATAACATTGGCATACGTAACGCTGTAGTCAATTTACTATAATTATTATATTGTCTCTATAAATAAATGCAAACCATGAATATTGCACGTCTAATATTTTAAAATGCTTTTGAAAAGAATGTTGCTTTTATGAAATGAATGTAAATTTTGAAATACATATTCTCTTGATCCATTTATTATTATTCGACAAATTGTCCATGTAAATAGATGAAGGTTATTAGGGGCGTGCAATTTTTGTACATTTCTTTTTTAATTATTAAATAAGAACTCGTCGCAGTTCATATTTTCGTAACATAGAGATAGGTTATGTTATAAGGTATCTACCTTATAACATAACCTATCTACATTATAAATTTCATACAAATTCGTCCAGCGGTTTCATCATAAAAATAAAATCATACAAATATTCGCATTTATTGAAATTCATAGTGTAATTTATTGTTTCTTACCTATTTTTAGGTAAGTAGTTATGGATAAGATTTATTTATGATTGGGAGCAGATAGAGCAGATTTATGAATTGGCAACTGTTTAAAAAAATGTTACGAGTGTGGGTAACTGCTCCATGCAGATTTTTCGAGTCTAGCAATGAAATAAAGATGCGCAAGTTTTTCTTTAATCAATTGTTACTCATTAAGATCTGACTATAATAAAGTGCAGGTACCTATAATTTTCGTTTAAATTAATAATTTAGATCTGTTGAAGAACTATAATAAGCATTGTGGTTTGTCAGTCTATCGGAAGTCGTTGAAAATCAGAGATTGTTTTGGAATCACGAAACCTGCGATATCCATTCTTTATTCAAATAATTCCGAGAAAATTCTATATTCTCTGGTCGCACCAGGAATAAAAGCGGGAAACCTTTGCGTCATAAATATTTTAAACAAAGATATCACTACCTAATCGAATCTTTTAACACATTGATTGAAAAATTGTTGCGTCTTATATTTCTTATTAGAATCTGTTTTAGGGCCAATCGGTCCGTCATTACATTCGTAAGAGGCCTTTCACGAATTTACGTGTTTTACAATGTACCTACATGTTTTAGTAAGAGAATTCAAGGTTTATACTAACTACCTACAAAGTATTGATAATACCGTCGCGTCGTGCATAGTAAATTCTTTTGTCGAGTCGCGCTATTACAACATCCTATTTTCTATTTCAGGTAACTTCGTTATGGATCCTAAAAAAATTTAACCGCGGGAAAATCGCGGGGAACTTACCTTTCGTGCCATGTCAATAAAGTTTCAAAAATACAGAAGTTACCTAGGACATAATACAAGGTTCATGAAAGGTCTTATTGGAAATAAGTCTAGTCTGTAGTGTGTTATGTTCAAAACTTAAACTGATAAAGGCATTAAAAGTACGTAAATAAAAATGAATTCAAACTAAACCAATAGCATTAATTTTAGGTTATATGGTAGGTACAAAATCTTAATAGAATTTACATTATACCCGCCGAGTAGTTATTAAATTTTATACAGAAATTTCATAGCGGAAAATTGCGTATTAGTAATAGGGAAAATTAATTAGAATCAGTTGTCACCACACACCGCAGGGAATATTTTTGTCACGGCATACGCCAGCATTTAAGGCCGCAAGGTGCAATTACTACTACCGAAGTCTGATGCGTACCTATTCGACAACAAGCTCGATAACTTTCCATTGTTGTCGACCTAGGCAACGGGAAATGTCTGTTTCCCGCGAACAAGAAACACCAAAAGGCCTAATGACCGAGCGGTGTCAATCACATTAATTGACAGTGTCTGGGTACGGAGCTATTTTCGTGCTTGTCTATTTTGTGAGCGATGTTGAAAAAATGTCGTCTCAAAATATTTTTTCACAAATATTTCGTCCAACTTTTTCAAAAATTCTAATTGGAAGCTTTTTTCTCAATAAATCATGTGTCAACAAAACGTAACCTCAAAACGAGAAATCAACAACGTAACGTGATCATGACAAGACGGTAAACGCAGTGTTATATTAGTTAACAAACAATCATTATCATTAATTATATGATTTCAGGAACTATTAAGAGAGTGTTTCGTGACTGAAACACGAACATGGAACGGGAAATGTACAAAACACGGCCATTTTCGTCAGGTCTACTTAGATATAGAATTGACAATTTGTATACATAAATATTGCAACTCACCCTCTCGACATCTAGGTCGGTTCCTGTACACAGTCTCTTGCCACCACTACCGTTGTAAGCCATCGTGCACCACAAAACAAAACACAAATCACACCGAAACGCGCTTTGCTAAAATCGAACTCGACAGTACTTCCTCGTACGGCTATCCCGAATAGACTGACTGAACGAATGGATTAATATTGAGTCATGAACGAATGATGAGCGGGACGCGCTGAACATGAATTGCCATAGAAAACATATCCGTACTGAATTAGTACAATTTCATACTACAGTATTTATAATCTTAGAATTATGCAATTAAAAGCACAATAAGTAATACTGGTATTTTGGTTTATAGTGGCAAAGTACTTAATCTTCTGCCATTTAATTGATCATTTTGGTGCCGTCCAAAAATACACTGTCACATCACAACATCACAAGGTCATTGAACTTTCGGAACGTCAAATAATGCCTGGCCCCTGGCCCCAGTCAAAACAAAACTGAAATCAATAAAGTAGCTGCCTATTAACTATTAATACGCAATGTGTGCTAGCAAAGACGAAGAAGAGATAAAGATTGAATATTGGCAAACATTTGAAAGAGATCCTTTGAGTGAGAGTAACCAAAAAGAAACGCCAAAAGACATTGTTGTTTCACCTGATAAAATTAACAAAGTATGCAGTTATATGCAATTACTTTAATAATATCAACGTCTTTACATGAAAATAATGCAAAATGTGTATATGTTAGATTTAGCTTTGTATATTTTTTATGTATTTCTGGTGTGATGCCACCCAAAATGGCACTCTTGATGAAAGTCGCACTGGTAGATAGCTAAATAATAAGGTGTAAGTTCGGCTACTTTATTTTAGAAAAAGAATACACCTACTGATTGACCAATTACACTGGCACTAACTTTCTGCTCAGTATTGGTGGGTCAGATGGTAGTCTATTGCATCTGTCCAATTTACTATTGTTTTGATATTTCAGGAACAATTCATTGCAACACACTGGTATAAACAAGTGAATAACTTAAGCAAATATGTGTGCTCATTCTGTGAGCTTGCGTACACAACAACACAGGCATTACGTAGCCATGTAAGAAATCAACATCCACAAAACTACAAAGAAGTTAAGAGTATGACCAAAACCAGGTTAAGAAAAAAGATATTAAAATGCCACCTCTGTGGTATGATGAGTTTTTCAAAAATAATAGAATTGGAAGATCATGTTCGAAACCAGCATAGTTTAAAATATTTACAACAATCATGTTTTATATCTCAGGCTAATTTTGGTGGGAAAGTAGAATTGTCAGATAATCTGAAAAGTAAAGCCAGTACCTCAAATGGAATGCAACACCTTTGTTCCACATGTGGATATAGTACATCAAAACTATCACATTTTAAAGTACATGAAAGCATTCATACACTAAAAAATTTATTGCAATGTTCTCACTGTGATTACTCAACGAGTATTGCATCAAATTTGAAGATTCATGAACGAATACACTCAGATGATAAACCATATGTCTGTAATCATGAGAAATGTGGTTACCAATGTAAAAGTAGATCGGCGCTCACAAGCCATCAGTTGAAACATGACAAGAAGAAACATATGTTGTACTGTGATATTTGTATTTACAGTACGGTTTATAAGCAAAGTTTGAAGAGACATATTGAGAGTCATAGTAGAAATAGGGTTCGGAAAACATTTTAGTAAAGCCTACCATGAAATGTAGATACAGTAAACCCCAAGAGATTACACAGATTTTTTCACTGACTATACTTCTGGAACTCTGTGCCAGCATTAGACGCACAATTCGATTTTAAAATCGAAAGAAAACCATAGCGTGTGTGCTGCCAATTTATGCATTACAATAAGTACAGTTTTACACAATCATAACTAATTTATTAAATGAACTCTAATGCAAGTCTTCATTTTATTTTTTTACCTAATATAAATAATAACACAAATAAAATACCAAAAGCATTACAAATAAATATATTTGTTTTTCTCACATTTTTCTTCTATATTTAATAACAACTTACATTAAACTAATATTTACAATAATTATGCTTTAAGCATGTTCTAGTTAGATACATACTTCATTCATATTTTGAAAGTACAGTTGCCCTCAAAAGTTGGTTAACATTAACTTTATGACCATCATTTAATTACTTTCAAGGACAATGTTAATATGGATATTACGTATTTGATTTATTTATAGTGTTAAAGCTAAGGTGAATGGTAACTTGGACTATGATAAGCTACTTCTGAGGGTGATTGTACTTATAAAATTACACTATATTATGTTTTTTATTTCACATCTATTACAAAAACTTAACTACATTATGTGTATGTGCAAATGCAATCCAAGTTTGATTGTCTCAGTATTTTATTTTCATTTCATTTTTTTCGAGTTAAAGTAGGTACTAACACCAATATATTTATCTCATTATGCATTTTGCTTGTTTGTACAGGTATAAGACTAATTTCTTTCAATAAAATAAATTAAAATTGGAAAAGTCAATAGCCAGTATGGGATTTACTAGTCCAGAGGGACTGTGCCTTTCTAGAAAGAACACTCAGACCAAACCCGCTATCTGGTCCCATCTTGGATAACCGGGATTCTCGTCTACATAAGTGTTAGTAAAGTTAGAACACTAATTGCTCCAAAATTTCATTTATCACTTTTTAATTCCTTATTTTGATTGTCAATAAGACAGTACTGTATTGAAGGACTAGATCATAAAGTTGAATAGCTTTCACAATGTTACAGATCTCTTCACTATAGCGTAATTCAATGGGGTTTAGGCTTGTGACCATCTACATAGAAATTTCTTGTTGCCTTCGGTAACTGTACTTCCATACCTTCTAGTTCTTTAGTCAGTACTATTTGACAGCCTGAAAAGTATAAAGAAGTTTAAATATTATCATACAACTACAAAATAATAAGTACATATATTTTTTTTTGTTCAAATTATTTGGTCAATCCTTTTATTTTTAATTTCATAGTTAATTATATATTTTCCATACTTTCTACTTCAAATTCTATATCTAAGATTAGGTATGCATTAAAGTTTCTTTTGGTACAAATAAAATCAAAACAATATATTATTCTATGTTGTTTCACTTTACAAGATTCCATTTAATTTTAAACTTTAATGCTTAGCAGTAAAGTCTTAAATTAAATGGCATCTTTTGTAGTGTCTGTGGTATAACAGTAGTTGACAATTAACAGAATTGGGATCCAGGTATAGGGCAACATGATGATAAACAAATTGTAATATGTACCTAATCTAGAATTTTCTTTCAGAAACGGAGCCATATCTAATAAGTCATCTTCTTTTTCCTCAGGTTGCTGTAGCATGTCATAATATTCTGGTGGTACATACACATGACAGGTTGTACAAGCGAGAGAAGCTTCACACGCACCTGTTTGCAAATAATGTAACTGTAATACATGTATAGTAAAATTTGCTGTGGGTGCCATTGATGTCAGTGACATAGACTTTTATTACATACTTAATACTCTTTCCGCTACACTGGATGAGAATTTACAATAAAGAACAAATAGAACACCATCATTATGAAGAACAGACCCTGAAGTCACTTTGACATTACATTATGCATTTTTCTTTCACATTTTATATGGCGGAACAGCATTTAGTTCCGGGTTAGCTAGAATTTTATAAAAAATTCTATTACTACAATTTAAGTTTTAAGGTTATAAAAGTATTTTTTTTTTGTTCATAAAATAGATACACATTATAACATACAAATGAAAGTTATTTATTCAAGTGAATGAAAGATTAGTTACCTTCCATAGGGATATCATATCGGTGAGCGAGATACATCACATTATCACCCACTTTACCTCTCACTTTGATTTTATTACCATCTTTATCTATGTATACTATATTAACACTGAAAAAAAGTTGTTTTTAAATTAGTAGATAACCCGTAGATAGTAAAATTATAATTATTGTGATGCCTATAAGCTAATTACAAATTACAATTGATGTAGTGTTACCACAACTGCTACAACAACTACACAACGAATAATCAACCCTTCTGTGTGGGTAATTTTCCCTAAATAATGACTGCCATAGCTACGTATGACAGCTGGGACCAGCTTTCACAAGTTTCACTGCACAAATTCAGTGACACAGTGTCTGGATAGCTTGGGATATCTAGCCAACTACAAATTTGTGGATATTTAGGTACATTTACTCCTTTTTTACTTAATTTCTGGCCTATATAAAGTTATGTAAAACTTGACTTACACCTCATCTTCCGATTTAGGGTCTTGCCATTCGTACTCGCCGTGTTTTAGACCTGAAAAATAACGATTACTTAATTAGATAAACTCTAATTTATAGGTTAAAATTATTTCAATTGAATATACACACTTGCAGTCACATGAATTCTTCTAATTTGTGATGAATACACTGCCTTTAGAGGTCTTAACCTCTGCATAGACAGACACTGTTTTAAAATAGTTTGAAACATTATGTAACTAAATGGTCATAATAAAGCAAACTAACAATAAAGTCGTTTGTTTGCGTAAATATCACGAAGTAGGCAAAAAACTTTATTTAATTTGACATTGACAATCTTGACAATTGATGTTGACATTGTTTTTTTTTTATTGAAATTTGATGAACTGGTATCTAGGACCTTTAGGTAAAGTCTTCTAGATCATCCTAGCGTTAATCCCAGTCGTATCTGAAGCTTTTTAACTTGGAGTCTGGGGTTCGCTTTAGCCCGTCTAACTGCAGATTTGTCTGAACTTCGAAATTTTCCATGAAACGACTGCCATTGGACCTCCACAACGACATAACCCAATGGCGATATCGAAGTGTTTCAGTATAGTCGAATCACTTTAATAAGCCTCATTTGAAGTTTCATCAGAATTTCGCAGCATTACCTTGTAACGGAGGAACAAAATATTTTAAAGTTATTGATTCATATTTTTTTTATTTGTGGTATATAAGTTCGTTTCGATCTTACAAAAAGTATTAATTGCACAATTCCTTAACATTTTATAGTTCAAAATGCATATGACAGCTCCCGTTTAAAAAAAACTGAACCTCAATGAACCCTTTTTCCTTTTAAACACTAGAAACCTAATACTGTATAAAAAAACTAAATATTTTAGCCCGTGGGGGTCATGACAGCAACGAAATAAAAGCCAGCAAATGCTGGTTGAACGGTAAAAATGGAAACCAGTTGACTGGTAATGCAAGATTGTTACCTGTTCCTATATATCTATATAATTCATTAAAATATTTTCAAACATAAAAAGGTTTAAAAATGTATTTCGAGAGAAAGCACGATTTTTAATCATTTTAAGTTTTATTTTGTTAGTTTGTTTGAAGAGTAAGCAGCTTTGAGTAGTCTGAGTGATTAGGAACACGATTCTTGGTAATTATGACAACACTGCTGGAAAAAAAGGCGGGAAGATTTGGATCGGAAAGGGCGCTTTATTTTGTTAAAATTTATTAATTCATTTCTTGTACAATATTAGTATTTATTTATAGTTAAATTGTATATTTTTAGTGTAAATACGTCAATATATATTAGCTGGTAAGTTTTTGTACATTATTTTGTCCCCCCAATGGATTCATCCATTGAGGGGGACCTTGATCCAGACGACATTTTCACGACGCCACCGTCTTCAAGAGGTATAGACACATTAGTAGCGGCTGCCAATCAAATTAATGATGCTGCTTTGGTTAAATATGTAAAGTTTAAAAAAAATAGTAAGCCTAAAACTATAAAAACTGGCAAAATTACAAAGTTAACAGGCGGATCAAAAATGGCAAATAAAGTTAATTTAAGTAAAGATGCAAACATGGACACGTCTCTCCCTGTGGTTCAGTCCAGTTCAGCTGATGAAACCGCCACAACTACTGTTTTTCGAACTCTATACAATGACAGGGATCCAGGCCCATATATTGTGTATGCTCAATTTCTTGAAAGTGATCCAAAACAGGGATCTAGTTTACACCCACTTACTTTTTCTGCATTTTTACATAAAAATGGGTTACGTGCGATTGTACAGAATGGCATAAGGAGAATAGGGCGTAATCGTCTCTCAATAACTTTTAAGACAGCCAAGGAAGCGAATACCTTCCTTAATAATGACTTATTGGCAAGTAGTAAAAAATATAAAGTTAGTATTCCAGTATTTAACATTTCTAAAATGGGTATTGTAAAAGGTGTTCCTGTAGATTGGTCACACCAGGACATTTTGGACAATGTTCAGGTTCCTGATGGCTGTGGTGTGATTCTTCGGTCACGTAGAATTTCAAGAAAATTGGTCACATCTAATGGTGTTGAATGGATCCCCACTCAATCTGTTGTTTTGACATTTGATGGCCAGGACCTCCCTTCAAGGGTTTATGCATTTTATTCCTCATTGCCTGTGTCACAATATATATATCCAACGATTCAGTGCTATCAGTGCTGTCGTTTTGGTCACACCAGAACTTCATGTAGAAGTAATCCAAGATGCTTTAAATGTGGCTTGGACCATGATGGCAGTAAGTGTGATCTAGGTGAGGGCTACATCTGTTTAAATTGCTCTGGTGCTCATAAAGCTACAGACCATTGTTGTCCGGAGTATGTTAGACAATCTAATATAAAAGCACATATGTCCAAAAACTCCATCTCGTACCAGGAAGCATCAGAATTGTTCCCAGTTGCTAAGTTGTCATTTGCAGAGGTTGCCACTTCTCCGTCCAAGGCTTCACCGAAACAGGTTCCTGTAAATATTAATACAAAAATTTGGGAAAAGAAAACTGTCATCAAATCCAAAAGTCAGAAACCACTGTCACAAGCACAAGGATATGATAAAGTTGCCCACAGCAACATAATCCACTCTTTCACTGCCCCCCAAGCTGAAAACGGTTGTGCTTTACAATCTAAAGAGAAGGGTGATGTCAACTCGATCACATCTTCTGAAGATCTGAATCTTCTGCTATCTAATTTGGTCAATATCATTTTAAATTCAACAATACCGTACAACGTTGCTCTGAAACTTATACAAACAATTTCCATCTCTATTATTAACCTTCGTTATGGACCAGATAGTCCAGTGGAATACAAAGAGTGTTAGATCCAAACAATCTGAACTTATTTACTTGATTAATAAATATAAACCATTTGTGCTTGCCATCTCTGAGACTTGGCTGAAGCCTGGCACTAATTATCGTATGCCTGGTTTTACTGTTCTCAGATGCGATAGAACTGATGGTTGGGGAGGGGCAGCCCTCCTCATAAAGAATAATTGTGTTTTCAATCAGTTACAGTTACCTTACTTTAACAACAATCATTTAGATGCTGTGGCAGCAAGGGTAGGTAACATTACTTTTGTTTCCATTTATATTTCTAGAAAGGATGGGTCTTTGTTACCAATATTAAAAGATATTTTTGAATCATTGCCTTCGCCTGTACTTATTTTAGGTGATTTTAATGCACACCATTCATTATGGGGAGCTCCTAAGGATGATCATTTTGGTATTGGAATTGCTAAGCTTATTGACGATTTGAATCTTTGTGTATTAAATACAGGTCTACCTACTCGCCGCCCCGTTCCAGACCAAAATCGTAGTTATGTAGATCTGTCTTTGTGTTCTCCTTCTCTCGTGGGTCTGTTCTCATGGATATGTTTACCATTATCACATGGTAGCGATCATTTTCCTATTGTTTTATCTAAACCCTCTTCCAGGGATGCTTTTGTTGAACATCTTCCTCCTCTTCTCAAATATAACATTTCAAAAGTTGACTGGAAGGCATATAATTCTCTTTTGGACCAAAAGGTTTCAATGCTTCCAAAAGTAACCTCAAATAACGTACTGGATTCGTATGAGACGTTTATTGCTATAATGTTGTCAACAGCTGATGAGATATTTCCATGTAAAAAACTTACCAGGGGAAAAATACCTTCACCACCTTGGTGGGATAGTGAATGTACGGAAGCAGTCAAGAAAAGAAATGTGAGTCAACTGTTATGCCGTAATTATGTGGATTTAAATGTTTTCTTACAATTCCGAAACACAGAGGCTGCTACTAAGCGTCTTCTTCGTAAAAAGAAGCGCGATGGCTGGCACCGCTTTTGTGCCTCGCTCTCACCTGATACCCCTTTGTCACTAGTATGGAAAAATGTTCGTCGCTATAGAGCCTCTTTTACTGACACTTCATGTTCTTCATTTTCTCATGAATGGGTTGAACCATTCTTTTATAACCTTGCCCCAGATATGGTGCCCAATATAAATCAAATGCCATATTCATATTTATATCCATCTGGAAGCGACACTATGAATTCTTCATTCACACTCACCGAACTGAATTTCGTTTTGAATCGTGTATCGGATTCCACGCCAGGAGTAGACGGTATCCCTTACTCTTTTCTTGTTAACTGCTTGCCATCGACCCTTTCTTACTTTTTGGAGATAATAAATTTAGTTATTGAAACTGGCTCTATTCCATTATCCTGGAAGATTCAAATCATAATTCCAATCTTGAAACCCCACAAAGACCCTCTCATGTTTTCTTCATACAGACCAGTAGCGTTATCTTCTGTGCTTTGTAAAATAACAGAGCATTTAATTAAAAACAGGTTAGAATGGTTTTTGGAACATAACAATTCGTTATCTAGCTCTCAATATGGTTTTAGGAAAGGTAGAAGCGTAGCAGATAATCATAGTATTTTGTTTACTGATATACTCCTGTCATTTTCTGGTGAGGAATCTACTGTTTGTGCTTTTCTGGACGTTAGTGCTGCTTATGATAATGTTAACCTATCAATGCTAAAACAAAACTTGCTTAACTTAAAAATACCTCCAAAATTGAGTAACTTCGTGTTTAACTTATTTACAGGGAGAACTATTAGTTTACGTGTTGCCGGTCATAACCTTCCAAATAGAACACTTTGGAAAGGCATTCCTCAGGGCTCAGTGTTAAGCCCTTTATTGTATGATGTATATACAAGGGATATTGATTTTAACTTTCATCCTTCTTGTTCTGTTTTGCAGTATGCTGATGATTTGCTCATTTATTCTTCTCATTCCTCTATAGAACAAGCTACATTAAATTTACAAAACTCGTTAGATAATCTAGTAACTTGGCTATTAAATCACGACTTATCTCTCTCAGTTTCTAAAAGTACTGCTGTTGTATTTTCTCGTAAAAGATCTATCCCACTGGTAAGTGTTTCTCTTGGGCAGTCGTTAATCCCAACTGCTAAAGAGGCACGTTTCTTGGGGAAAATTTTTGATAGTAAATTGAATGGGGTCGCACATATCAATTATGTAAGTAAAAAATGTGAAAAAAACATCAATGTGTTAAGAGCTTTAGCTGGTGTTTGGTGGGGCGCTCATCCCTCTTGTCTTAGATTGGTTTATAATGCTTTAATAAGAAGTTTGTTGGATTTTGGTTCCTTCACATTAGAACCTGCTAATAAGAATGCACTCCGTAAATTAGATTTAATTCAATCTCAAAGCTTACGCCTTGTGATTGGAGCGATGAGGAGCACCCCAATAAATGCCCTCCAAATTGAATGTGCTGATCCTCCTCTAAATCTTAGGAGGCAATTTTTGTCTGATAGGTATTTGTTTAAGTTAACTCAGAATAAACCACATCCGTTAATACCAAAACTTCATCAATTAAACTCATTGATTGTAAGTGGTAATCGATTTTGGAATAATAAAACTGTACCTAATCTTTTAGCTAGCCTTAGAAAACTCATTGATCTTAAGATGCATATAGTTGATTTTCCGTGTCATCCACTATTCTTTTATGACTACAAAGTTTTAACTTATTTGCCAAATGTCCTCCTGACTATAGGTATCAACAAACATTCAGTCTTCCTAAACCCTAACCGAGTGTTGGAGTCTTTCGTGCATCAGCATTGTCAAAATGCTGTCGTATTTTTTACGGATGCATCGAAAACATTTACCTCTGTTCCTTCAGTTCCGGGTCTTAATGACAACAATAATGTGGTAGGTTCAGCCTTTTTAGATTTCCATTCGGGTCATTTCAAACTATTTAAATACCCTGGCATAATTTCAATTTATTCTGGCGAAGGTATGGCCATTCTTGAGTGCGTCCGACACATTCTTATTAAAAATATTCCTGAATCAATTATTTTTTCGGATTCTCTTAGTTGCTTACAATCGCTGCTTTCGAACCCATTCAATAAAAATTGCTTTGCTCCGTTATCTTTAGAAATTAAAGCTAAACTTTTGGAATGTAAGGACCGTGATTTACAAGTCACCATTGCATGGATACCTGGTCACTCGGGTTTCAATGGAAATGAGATGGTAGATGAATTGGCGAAGTTGGCTGCTCTACAGGGTAATACGAATAATCAACTAATTTATAGTAATGATTTGTCTATACTTCCTCGTATTTTTCTTGAGGAGAGTTGGAATAAAATTTGGTCGACTTCCAATAAGGGAAACTTTTATCGTCGCTTTCAACCTTGTATAACCATGCACCCATGGTTCTCTAAATTACACATCGAAAAAAATTTTTCTTCCACTATTTCTCGGCTGAGATTTGGCCATTGTACTACACCAGCACACCTTGCAAAGTTAAGGGTGCGCGATTCATCTTTATGTGAGTGTGGTTTGGATGAAGGTAACATTATGCATATTCTATTTATGTGCCCTAATTATTCTCCATCATTACTCGATATTATGATTTATTACCAAGCTTCTTTACCTTACGATCTATCATCTATATTATCGTTATCTAACAAAGTATATATAAAATCGCTTATTAAATTCTTACGTCTTCATAATATATCTTTGTAATTATCATTATATTTGTGTATATATTGCCCATATAAGTCAACGTAAAAGCCTTTGTCTACATTCAACTCAAACCGCAAACGTCGAAGAATCACTTAGTGATTGGGAAATTTCCAACTTGACACTGGCAAGAATGTCCCCTAAATTGGGTTGACTACATTGCCATCAAAGAAAAAAAAAGAAGAAGAAGAAGACAACACTGCTTATTGTCTGTCAAAAATTCTTGAAAAACGTCAATAATAGCTGAGAAGGCCATTTTGGCCATTTTTAAGATGATTTATATTAAAAATTATTGATTTTTAGCATTATGGTGTGGGTTAAGTAGTTCTAATGGATAAATATAGTGTGTTAAATAGCTTTTGTTAAGTAAATGCTAGCGTAAATTTATTATTTTAGTCATGAATTTATGAGATTTTGGTGATAGAAGTTGTGTTAAAGATAAAACAGGTGAGTATTTCTGACGTGTTAATATCTATATGCATATTATAATGTCTGTCCATGTAAGCATTCTCTCAACCTCATTATTAGTGTTTATAATAGAGTTTTCAAGGAACTTGACCGGCCATCCTAATGGAATGAAAAGTTACAGTTTTTTGTTATTAACCCATTTGTTGCTAGTTTGGCCTTGATTATAACGGCAGATTCATTTTTTGTAAGTTTAATTAGTTTTCAAAGACTAGAGTAGACTTGAACATTCATTTGAAGGAAAATAGAATTCCAGTTTGAAAGTATGTACTTAAATCTTTTTTTAAGTACATCACATTTTATTATTACAACTTTCCACTTTGTAATAAGTAGGTATATAGGTATTCTTCTTATTTCGACTACATATCAGTGGTGATCTAATCATTTTCGTCTGTGCATTGAGACCCAGTAGCATACAAGGCTCTTTACTTCACTAACTTCACTTAACAGCGTTTTTTTACCTTTTATTTCATTTTTTATTTCCATAATGGACAGTGTACCAAGAATTCTACTTTAACAACTTAATTTTTATTATACACTAGCTGACCTGGCAAACTTTGTACCGCCCCAGAATCAATAAAAAACAGTTGCAATTTCCCATATCTTCTCACCGTTTAAACCTTCCCTTGACATCCACAATTATTTCAAGGCTAAAATTGGCCAAATTGGTTCAGCCGTTCTCGAGTTTTAGTGAGACCAACAGAATTGTAATTCATTTTTATATATTAGATAATCCAATATACTTTAATTTTATTTCCAGATATTTTTAAATAATCATGGCTGACACAGAAATGTCTGGCACTGATGTTAAAGTTAAAATTGAAAGGCAGGATCCTACCTCGTTTTTGCCTGACGAGCCTATGTCTTATGAGATTAAAAAGAAAAAGAAAAAAAAGAAAAAGAAGAATATTGAAGATCCATTTAAGGATATTGATGATAAAAGTATACAACCAGTAACTATAGAAATGGCACCAGATGCTAATATCACCACATTGGACCCGGAGGTTAATATAAAAGCGGAAAATATTGAAGTTGAAATTGATTTTAATGATGTAAGTGTTTGTTTTGAATATATGCATTTTATTCTTGCACCTAAATATCCCTGAAAACATATTGATGGGTGTCAAATCAATATTTTTGTAGAAGTATCTTTATTCAATTGATAGGTTGAGATAATTCTTGAGAACTCTACAGTTCTCCAGACTTCAATGGATTTTCCATGTGTCAATCAGCCCACTGCAGTTCACTGCTGGACATGGCCTCTCCCAATGTGCCCTATTTCATGCATCACTACAATCTGGAAAAACATGTTACGTATAAACATAATGTTTGTGACATTATGTAGCATAGTGACCTGCATGGTATGAAGATCGTAGTTGCACTTGACAAGTGCTGTAAGGGTCAACCAACTGTAGCTATATAAAACCATACTTTAAGAAAAATAATATTGTTTTTCAACCATTTGTGTAAATATGAATGTTAATTTATTGAGACTTAATACATGAGTAATTGATTTCACCTATAGGGCATTATTGTGCACATAGGGTAATGTGGTTTCTTAACCAGTCAAAAACTTTATGCATACTTGCGTCGAGCGAGAATAACCTTAATAATAATATCACGACTGAAATTTGAAAGTCTAGCACAAATGAACTAGTTCCTGTACTAACTCATTTGGTAAATCTATCTTTTACCACAGGCTGTTTTCCAGATTTGTTCAAAGTATCCATTGTTAAACCACTGCATAAAAAAGGAGACAAATCATCACTCTCAAATTACAGACCTATTACTCTTGTGTCTGTAATCTCTAAAATATTTGAAACAGCCATGTATAAACGTTTCACTGAATTCCTAGCCAAACATAATATTCTCAGGAAGGAACAGTTTGGATTCCAAAAAGGGAAGTCAACCACTGCAGCATGTTTCAACCTCATGGCTCAAGTTATTGATAGTGTAGATGATGGTAACGCTACAACTGTGATATTTTTTGATATGACGAAAGCATTTGATTTGGTTTCACATAAAATATTGCTAAATAAGCTAGAAAAATACGGTATTCGCGGAAATGCGTTGTCATGGATAGAAACATATCTAGCAAATAGAAAACAATGCGTTCAAATTAGCTCCCTAAATGACAAAGAAGAATTAGAAGCAACTAATTCAAGTTACAGAGTAAACGGTTCTGGGATACCGCAGAGCAGTGTGCTAGGCCCTCTATTATTTCTATTATACATAAATGACCTTCCGGATGTTACTGAACATCCATGTACATTATTTGCAGATGACATTTCAATAATAATTAATCCAAATTAACTGACAATCACTTATATGACACTGACCTTAATAAATATGACATTACTAAATATGACATTAATAAGCATGACATAAATAATTATAACTGTGACATTAATAAATCAATAGAATCTATTATAAAATGGCTGGATGAAAATAATCTAAATGATGTGCATCTGGATTGAGTGATCTTTTCTTATATTTCAACTAAACCAAAGCGTACATTTAGTCAAAAATTGTCAAAACTTATAACCGATATCCAAAAATTTGTCACTCACAAGATAATGAAGATATTGACCAATATGTCAATCACTCAATACAGACATTTTGCAAAATGGCTTCAAGCTGAATCTTAGCCAATACTTACTCCGTGGACAAAATTTTCGTATCAAAAATTTGTACCTAATTTGTCACATTGTTTTACAAAAAATCTAGAAACTAAAAGGTAAATCCAGGAATCTATGACAGTTTCATTGGATCACTCAATTCAGACAAATTTAGATTGAGTGATTCTAGAAATAGGGTATTATGTAGACTTAATAAGTATTTTTTATTTTCGCCATAAATTTAAGACTCGAAAACATTTTTACAAATTGCAATCACAACGCCAATATTTATAGTTAAATAGTTATGAGAAATTAAACCTGTTTGAATTTGCTGAACTGAGTGATCGTTAGAAACGCATGCAGGTAACTATCCCTTTTGTTTAAATGTACACTAACTGCGTTGAAAATTTGTACTACTTTGTGACTAAAATTTGGCATAAAATTCATTTGTTTATGTCATTTCATTTACGAGATATTCGTTTCACAATTAATTTTCAGAGAAAAGTGCAGTAGGGTGACCATAGTAATATGAGATCATAAGAGAATTAAAGACTACATAAAATGTTTGTAAATTTTTATTTAGAAAGCAAACTACTCTTTTAAATCGCAAATTACGTAAGTAAGTACATGCAAAAAAATAAGTGATTCATTTTTACTACCATACATTTTTTGCATATTATCATCATAGCAAACCATGCGTCCATTTATATACCCGCGTGCTCTATAATGACCCATTCCACCAGGATGCATAGAAGCGATGAATTCTATACCTCTCAGTAATCTGTAGGACTTCTTTTTTATTAACATCATTTCGGGCACACCATGTAAATTGACTTTTTCTGTTCCATTTAACTCCATCGAAATAACATTTGAAAGTTCGTAATTATAGGCAGCAGTACCATTACAAAAAGAACAAGTTCCCTTTTCGTCGCTAAAATAAATTGCATCTTCTAAGAGCGTGAATACCAAATACGGTTATTATATTTAGATTCAATGGCAGGAATACAACAGATAGTAGATGATAAAATAGTCCATCAACAGTAAAAATTTATATCTACTATACAACGCTCTATTCTTTAATAAAAATAAAAAATTAAATCTCGTAAGTGAAATGACATAGACAAATGAATTTTATGCCAAATTTTAGTCACAAAGTAGTACAAATTTTCAACGCAGTTAGTGTACATTTAAACAAACGGGATAGTTACCTGCATGCGTTTCTAACGATCACTCAGTTCAGCAAATTCAAAAAGGTTTAATTTCTCATAACTATTTAACTATGAATATTGGCGTTGCGATTGCAATTTGTAAAAATGTTTTCGAGTCTTAAATTTATGGCGAAAATAAAAAATACTTATTATGTCTACATAATACCCTATTTCTAGAATCACTCAATCTAAATTTGTCTGAATTGAGTGATCCAATGAAACTGTCATAGATTCCTGGATTTACCTTTTAGTTTCTAGATTTTTTGTAAAACAATGTGACAAATTAGGTACAAATTTTTGATACGAAAATTTTGTCCACGGAGTAAGTATTGGCTAAGATTCAGCTGGAAGCCATTTTGCAAAATGTCTGTATTGAGTGATCGACATATTGGTCAATATCTTCATTATCTTGTGAGTGACAAATTTTTGGATATCGGTTATAATTTTTGACAATTTTTGACTAAATGTACGCTTTGGTTTAGTTGAAATATAAGAAAAGATCACTCAATCCAGATGCACATATCTAAATGTAAACTTAACAAAAACTAAATACTTATATACAATTTAACACATATGGACGTAAATACTTAAACCTTAACCCTAGATAGATAACCATATTGTACAATACTGTAAAGATAACCATGCGTCATTTCGACTCAAGTGTATGTGTTGGTCGATTTTGCGTAATATATAGTATATTATGTTTTGTAACAAGTAGGGCTGCATTATTAATTATCATATGCAATAAATAAAACGAATATTTATGTAATTTTGAATTTTTTTATTATTAAGCATTTGAAATAAACAAAACACTTTTTTCTTACAACAAAAAAACTTACTATTGATGAGATCTGTTCCCAGTCTTAAAAGTACTATTAGAAAATGTATAAAATCAACTTTTTATAAACTTAGTAATATAAGAAGTAATAAAAAAATATTAAAATATATGTTATATGACTCAAAGGCACTTAGGGCAAGAGCTACTAAAAAGTTGCAATAAAGATAACCATGCGTCACTTTGACTCACGGACGATGCATATTTACGAAAATAAAACACTTACCTTAGCAATACGAGTGTCACCTGCAAGCTCTGAGGTCCGACTGAGGTGGCGGGAGCAGGGAACGCAGTGTTACGAAATACGCGCGAAATATAACAGTTTTTCGAAATGGAGGGAGTCGATTTGACGTAGGTTATCTTTCTAGGGTTAATATTATGTACAAAGATATTCAAATCGAGGAGGTAGAGCACACTACATTTTTAGGTATTGTTTTGGACAAACATATAAATTGGAAAGCCCACATAAATAACATATGTAACAAAATAAACAGATTTGTATATGTCTTGGCGAAGTTAAGTAGAATATCATCGCAAAAGACGGTTCTTAGCGCGTACCATGGGTATGTGGCCGCAGTTCTTAATTATGGTTTGATTCTTTGGGGAAACGCAACTGACATAAATAAGGCATTTATTGTTCAAAAAAAATGCGTCAGAGCGATTTGCGATGTGGCCCCCTGGATATCTTGCTGACCGCTATTTCAATCACTTAAACTATTGACTTTGCCCTGTATGTTTATTTTTGAGTGTGCAAAATTTGTAAGTCTGAATAAGCACCTCTTTACAACAGCAAAAGAAATGTACCCGAGAAATACACGCGACCCAGACACAATAGTTTTATCTAAGGTACCAAAAACAGTTTTATATAAAAAGAATTGCCTGTCTATGTGTGGATATATTTATAATTGTGTACCTAGCGAATTTAAAGCTTTACCATACAATAAATTTATAAAATCGCTAAAAGACTGGTTGCTGCATTGATATATACACACTAGATTAGCAATGGCCGCACCAAAATCAATGCCACCACAGGTCTGACCACGGTCAGACCTGAGGCGACTTCAGTTTAGTCGACGTTAGACAGTTCTGTCACACGTCCGAACTGAACCGAGCGCGCTAAAATGGTGAAATGCGCAGTAAAATCTTGTGATTCTAAGTCCTACATGCACAAAAATCAAAAGGAATTAGTTTTCACGCGTAACTATACTATTTATACATTGATATTGACGCAAATATCGCTATAATCCAGTTTTAAAATTAATAATTATGATTGCCATTCAGTGTTACCACTAAAACATCGTTTTGGTTTACCCACATTATTGGGAGAATTAGGAATTATGTCAATTATAGAATAATATTTTCTTTTCTTACTTGGGGGACTTGAAGTAAACTCGCGAGTGCATAATCCAAGTACCTTTAAATTTATATTGCGATCATACATAATTTAGGCTATTTATACGTTGAACACAAATCAGTTTACAACAAGGTCTTATAGTAATGACCTTCACACACGTTAAATAATGTCAAAATACAATTACAAATAGCATCACGTTCTCGGGTTCCCTCGCAACAACAAAGAAGCACGCGTACCTACCCTTCGAGACGTTCTGGCTGCTACTGATTACACCTAGAGTAGTTGACTTGTGCACCGTCTAACGCGAGCGCAGGCGCCTCGTATTGAGGTGAGTAGGGAGTTAAGGAGCCACCGCACGCGCGTATGTTGTATTGTCAGTAGGTATACTAGGATATTATACTTATTACAATACATTATATATATATATATATAATATTATAGGATATTATTAGACCATTATAACTTAAGATTTTTGTTAAGGGAACTACTTTTTTTTAATAGATGTGATTTTTTAAATTATGATGATGACGGGAGGGATGTTAAAAATAAGTAAATTCTTGACCTACTTAGACCATTGCCGTATTTCTATGGTTAGAATTTCAAACAGTTTTATGTGATTGTCCACTTTTGGTGATAAGGATCAAGTGTTATATAATTGTACTTAAACTAAAAATATGTTAGTTTATAAAGACTTTATCTGCAAAAGTTAATGTCATAATGTTGTAGGAATTGAGAAAAGACGTAACGACCATTCTTCTAAAAACATAAATTAAGTAGTTTTGTATACCTATTGAAGTTTGATTTGTCCATAAAGTGTCGGCCATTGGTGCTTTTACCTTAATGGACGAATCTTGAAGGTCGATATATTCAGTTATTTCCTTTGGCACATTATATTTTCGAAGGTGAAAAATCATAAGGCTTATATTTACATACATATTATACGTTTTACTTAATTATAAACTATTTTCAAATATAAATAATTTGTTTCATAATGTACTAGTAGATACATACATACCTACATACCAATCAAAATCGAAACCCGCAGTCTGGGAAAAATAAACATTATATTAATGATTTTTATTTATTACAAAAGTGGTTGGTTTATCGTGGGTAAATATTCATACGTCTGTAAACACTGACCCACGATCACATGTTAATACTTTTGTCTTTGTCTAATCCCAGCGACATTAGTGTTCATGCCACGCGTGCGAGTGAGACATATATATTTACCTTCATCATCTTCAATAGTTAAGTAGTTTTTCTCGTAGTTGCGCTTCTAAGCTAGTGATGGGTAATTGTCCGAAAAATTTCAAATTCCGGAAATTTTTCAATTTATTTTTCTGAAAAATTGAAAAATTGGAAAAATAATGGAAATATATCTTTTTATCGAAATTATTAGTTTAAATGAAATAGTTTATAAAATATAGTTCATAATAAGTTGAAATTCAAAGGATTTAATGGCGTTACATGTTGTTTAAAAAAAAAAACAAATGTGCAAAGTTATATTTTAATACAGATTCATGGTCAATGGTTTATTTTACACATTGTCGTGCGGTGTTCCACAGGGTTCGGTCCTGGGGCCACTCCTGTGGAACATCGGTTACGACTGGGTGCTTCGCGTACGGTGCCACCGTCACGTGTTATGCGGAAGACACGCTGGTGACGGTGAGCGGGGCTACGCACCGCGAAGCGACCCTGAGGGCCACGACCGCGGTTGCTCAGGTCGTCGACAGGATCCGGCGGCTGGGTCTCGAGGTGGCTCTGCACAAGTCCGAGGCCATGTTCTTTCATGGCCCTCGGCGCAGGCCAGGCCCGGGAGCCAGCCTTACAGTGGGAGGCACTCCCATCGACATCAAGCCCCGGTTGAAATACCTGGGGCTCGTCCTTGACGGTCGATGGGACTTCGGACAGCATTTCCGAAGTCTGCGCCCCAAGTTGGTGCTCACGGCGAATGCCTTGGGCCGGTTGTTGCCCAACTTGAAGGGCCCAGAGGCCTCCTGCAGGAGACTCTACGCGGATGTCGTGCGGTCCATGGCCCTATACGGGTGCCCCGTGTGGGCGGACACCCTGGAGGCCAGATTCCTGCCTCTGCTCCGTACGGCGCAGAGCACGATGGCCTCCAGGGCCATCAGGGGATACCGCACGATATCCTTCGAAGCGGCGAGTCTCCTGGCCGGATCGCCACCGTGGATCCTGGAAGCGAGGGCCCTTTCGGCACTATATCAGTTCCGAAAGGAGGCGCGGGAGCGGGGATTCGATCCCGAGCCCGAGGATATTCGGGCCGAGAAATCCCGGCTTCACCAGGTCATGGTGGCCGAGTGGGAGCGACGACTTGGGCAACCACGCGCAGGGCACGCCGTGATTGCGGCGGTAAGGCCCATCATGGGGGAGTGGCTAGAGAGGCCACACGGTAGCAGATTATCACCGGGCACGGTAGCTTCGGGCGGTATCTGCATCTGATGGGTATAGAGCCAACGCCCGAGTGCCATCACTGCGACGCGAGCGTGGACTCGGGGCTGCACACGCTCACCGAGTGCCCGGCGTTTGAGACGCCGAGGCGGGAGCTTGTGGCGGCCCTGGGGGTGAGAGTGCTCACGCTCTCCACCCTGCTCGCGGCGAAGCAAGCCACGGCCTCCCCACACCGGGTTTGAGTCGGGGACTGCGTGCCCCCCCCCCCCTTCCCGAGGAGGGCCAGACCGAGAGGGATGGCCCTGGGTCAGCCGGGGTGCGGTGCGAGGGATATGTCGCATGACAACCTCACCTTCGGCCTAGCACTACGACCCAGAGACGGCGTGCGGTTTAGTCGGTTCGAGTCCGACATAACCACCCTCCTTTTATGAGTGTTTTTGACTGATCTGACCCACAAAACTGCCATTGTTAGTAGACAGCGATGTCCAAAGGTAAGCACCTAAAACTAATATTTTACTATTAAACAGAAATACCAACAAACTAGTAGGTATCTATCTACTTAATATCGCACGTTCGTATAACTACTCGTACACGTAGCATTATAATTAGAGATGGGCCGAGTACTCGGTTGCTACTCGGTACTCGGCGTACTCGGCGGGTTTTTTGATACTCGTACTCGGCCGAATAACTCGGTTTTAATGCCGAGTATACTCGGTTTAGGTAAAGCAATATATTTAGGTTGTTGACGTTGACGCAAATAGTTCACAATTTTGAGATATTTCCAGCATGTTGGCTTCTGCTGTTGTGTCTTTTATTTTTGTTTTTTTTTTGTTTTGTGTTCCATCTCTTTTTCTATTTTCTAGATTTTTATAAATTTAATATCTTTCTATTTATTATTCATGTCGCATGCCCTCCACATAGGAGCCAGTTGAAAACTAGCGTCAGGCACTTGTGACTAATACCATGCAGTTGTGCCTGATACCATGCAGAACTGGCCCTTTTTTTGGTGTAGCGCGAACAACAATTGTGCCTGATTAACTTGTTTGCGTGTGTCAGTACACAATTAATTGTATAATCGGTGCTGCACTAAAATAAAAGGTTTTTCTTTCTTTCTTCTTCTTTCAAAGTTTCATTTTCCAAACCTTTAAACTCTTCTGTGTGCTTTATTTTAACATGGCTTAACATTGCTGTCGTAGAAGCCTTCCGTCCAATACCGCTACGTGAAATCAGACAATTGCATAAGGTGCATTTCACTTTCGTTTTATCTTCTTCAATTTCGTCGTAAAACGTCCAAATTCGGAATCTTTTACGTGAAGTCATCACAGTCAATTGTTAATTAACAAACTTTTTCAATTATTTATTTACTATGACGTGCAACGCGATGTATTTGTTTGTAAACTAGCAAGCGACTGATAGATGAAAGGCGGGGGCGGGGTGAGGGGTGTATCAGCGCGAGCCGGCCGCTCGTGCCGCGCGAATCTGTTTGTTCTTGTTTACGCGCCCGAAACGGGGATTTGATTGAACCGAGTTACTCGGCCGAGTACTCGGTAGGAAAAAAATTGAACCGAGTAAAACTCGGTACTCGTTACTCGGCAAAAGTGCTACTCGGCGCATCTCTAATTATAATATATTTTAGACTCAGTGGCTTTGCCTTCGTATGAGTTTATGTAGGTATGTTTATTTGTTTTTCAGAAAAGATTATACTAGCTTCAGATAGTGAATCAGATACTGAAATGAACTGTAATTTTGACAATATGCGTAATGAATCAGAAAATTTATTCACTGAAAATGCTGATTACATTCCAAGAAAAAAAATAAGCTTTCAGAAGTCGCCGGAAAAGACAATACTCCAAATTGCAGCTTACCTAGAAGTGATACGTACCTACATATCAGAAACCAGATGAGTACAGTCAGTACGCTCAACGTTGGTCTAGTCCAGATTATACAGTTAAAGAATCCCAAAAACAAATCCCAAATTCAGAAAAACAGTTTTGTGATGCGGCAGTGATGACAGAACCAGAGTACAAAGCGGAAGAAAATGAGAACATTAGAATTTCAAATTTAATGATTTGTAAATTTATCTCGCATGAACTTGACCGGTATACCGGTGATGAACGGTATAATCTTATGCAAGAAATCATAAGTCTTTAAGAAAAATAATAAATAACAGTCTTAGTAATAGGGTACGGAATCCTAAATATGAGAAATTTTAGTATTTTGATAAAAAGTAACAAATAAAAATTTGTTATCTTGTTTTATTTTCTGATCTTGGTCGACTCCCCATTTTTTCCAATATTTGAAAAATATTTGAAAAATTGGAAAAAATTTGGAAATTTTTAATTTTTTCTTTTCTTTTCATTCCGAAATTTTTCCATTATCCATCACTATTCTAAGCTCACAAGTGGCATTGCTTTTTGTGGCGGCGATTTGTACTGGTTTGCCACTCTATTTGTTTACCTCAGTGGGTTGCTAAACAAATGTTTTTACTCCGTTACAGACTTTTTGCCTATAAAATGTAAAGAGTATAGATAAAAGTGTAATTAGGTGATATAAGCCTCCTTTTGACTTCGTATACTTTTGTACGCTAAAGTGTTTTATATTAATGAAAATTTGCATGCCCAATTTAGGCAGAACATGATGTACCTACCTAGTCATAAGACATAATTTGTAACATCCTTATCACAATGTTCTAGCAAATAAAGATCTATTCTATTCCATTCTATTCAACCTGAGACTTCCAAATTAGCCCTGGAACATTCTGACACTGCGATATAATAGGGAGGTATAGAAATAAGAAGTAAATTATTAATTTAATTACACTTTCTGTTCCAGTTCACCGACAATGCAGGACTCATGTTAGGGGGACCCCACAGTGATGACAGCATACAAGACGAACCAGCTGTGAAAATTGAGAACCATAATCATACCGCCTTGTTACTCACTTTTGAGAATGTCATCAATGAAAAACATCTGTTAACCCCTAAGGAAGAAATAGATGTCAATATCACACCGAAACTGGACCACTTTTGTAAAGTATGCCATCTCGTATTCCAATCGACGAAAACACTAAGAATGCATCAGAAAAGAAAACACAAAGTGTTTAGAAAATCATTCAAACATATTTGCGATTACTGTGGCATGTCCTATGAAACAAAAAATAGTTTAGTGGCACATATTAAGCGGAAACATGGACCAGATTCAACACCTGATGATAACGAGGAAAAGACTTGTGAAATATGTGCTTTAGTGTTTAAAGGTACAGCCAGGTTACGTATGCATATGAGACGGAAACATGGGTCATTCCAGGACACTTTCTTACATGAATGTCAAGACTGTGGTCTGACTTATGACAAATATAGAAGTTTAATTGTGCATATACAACGTAAACACTCAAATCAAATGAAACCTGAGATTAATCAATGGTACAAATGTATGTTTTGTCAAAAGGTATTCTCTAAACGAGAAACATACGCAAGACATGTACAAAGAAACCATAGAATTGCAGATGATCCTATAAAGCAAGAAAATGTTGTAGACAAGTCTGAAGCAGATTTAGGAGATTATAAAAATGAACAAACTGGTGAAATAACTTGTAAGGAATGCCCTCTAGTCTTTTCATCAGTTAGTTACCTGAAACTGCATATGAGAAGAAAACATAATGCATTGAGAGAAGACTTCAGATTGAAATGTAGAATTTGCAACTTGTCATACAACAAAATTGAAAGTCTCAAGCGCCACGTAAGACGGAAACATGATACGGGATCGCATTGTGAAGTGTGCAATAAACAATTCGATACTAGAGAAATGTATTTGAATCATTCACATACAAAAATTATAAAGGAGTGCTCACTCTGCGGGCTTATCTTCGCTTCTCAAGGTGGTTTGGCTAAACACTTAAGGTGTACACACAAAATAGACTCACCAAAAACTATATTCTGCAGCCTGTGCAATGAGGGCTTTCATGACAAACGTCAACTAAAACCGCATTTAATGAAAGTGCATTTAAAAGTTTCCTACACATGTATACACTGTAAAAAAGTTTTTAAAGCAAAAGAGAGTTATCGGAGGCATGTTCTATTTAAGCATCCTACTGCAAATCCTGTTAGCAATACACAGCTACAGAAATGTGAGCAATGTACTGAGATGTTTAAGGATGAGTTTGAGCTTTGCAAACATATAAATATAGTCCATAGACATCAAGATGAGGATAATGGAAATGTTATACACATAAAGAAGGAGGACGATGATATTAAAAATAACTTCCAATGCACTAAATGCCCAGAAGTGTATTTAACATGGGAACAGTTGAAATTACATTACGTACAATGTCACAACACAACTCAGTGTCAGATCTGTGGTGAGATACTACCTGGGAATGAATTACAAAAGCATATAAAAAATTTACATAAATTCTCTGAAATGCAATGTAAATATTGTGAGTTTAAAACTGATGTTAAAATAAGCTTGACCCAGCATATGTTGAGACATAAGAATGCTGCAACGATACGTTGCAACTACCCGGGTTGTAGATATAAGACTTTCTATGAAGGTGCGATGGAAAAGCATAGGAAAAAGCACCTTGATCAGGGAGTTAAACTCCAATGTACTAAATGTCCTTTCCAAACTATGAACAAATACATTTTAAAATATCATGAAGAGGCGCATGCAACTGGTGTTAAAAGGTATATGTGTGATCAGTGTGATTATGCAACGATACTGCCTGCGAACTTAGTGCAGCATAAGTACAAACATTCTACGGAGAAACGGTTTAAATGCGATGTATGCCCTTTCGCGACTAAGTACAATACCTCGTTAAGGTTCCATGTTAGGAAGAAGCACTGTGATCTCCCCACATTCAGTTAAATTTATTTTATTAAAGTACATATTTGAGAAAGGTTTCTATGTACATTACTGGACTAGCAGTTTGGAGCAAAAAATTGGTCACACCGCAGCATGAGATGGGTGCAGAGCAGGTATATAGGTACCACAGTACATAAAATCGGTCGACTTGCTGCCATCTCAGTTGTATGAAAAACAAAATTAGTATTCAAAATAAAAAAATAAACCCAGATCTTAGATCACATGGATACATAAGATCTCGCTCGCTTTATTTAAAAATTTTGTTGTTCAAAAATAAAATTTGCCTGAGTTACGTCTTCTACGCTATTTACAATGAATATTCCGTCAAAATTAGGCCGGCCACTTTGAAGATTACCCTGTTAAGCTGGATAGACAGACAGACAATTTTTTTAACAATTTCTGTTTTGTTTAATCTTCTAATTCCCCAGAAATCCCTCTCAGGGTTCGATTCTGTCTAACTAATATATGATATATGACATACTATCTGTTATCACTTTTATTCTTATTTGTCATTCATGCCACACCTTTCATATTTTGCTTTTTGTACCTATATATTTCGATATATACTGCTTCATCATCATCATCATCAGGCTATATTAGTCCACTGCTGGACATAGCCCTCCCCTAATGAGCGCCCTGTCCTCAGCTTGCCGCATCCAGCATCTGCTTATTAAAATTTATTCCATGTGGCAAACAGCATCAGTGAGATCCGGTATTTTTAGTTACTCCAAATTAGGTAGAAAACTCATTTTCTACTTTTTAACGCCCCTCGCGTTGCCCACGTCCATAGGCGGTAATCACTTTCCATCAAGTGGGCCGTGTGCTTTTATAAATAATCACCTGAGCACTGAACCCAGTTGGACTCAAACTTTGGAGAATTGACCATAATTGAATTATTTTGTTCTATACAGCTACTCTAGTATTATAAATAGAAAACTTCGATATAATATTTGGTGTTATGACTTGTATATTTTATTTTCTCCTATCCCGATTCCTCCGGCACGGACAGCCCCTCGTGGCGTGGCGGTAACAGGGACGGATTTGATACGTTGGCTGCCCTAGGCCACGAAAGATTGCCGCCCCCCTATGTGATGTAAAGCATGAAAAATTATTTATACTAGAAATTAAATTAAAATGGAAAAAGAAAGAAAATAAATAGATAAATTTATTTACGCTACTCTGTACCAAATATCATCAAAATCTGCTTAGTGGTTGTTGTGTGGAAGCATAACAGACAGTTCTGTAGCTTATAGGGGATTAAAAAATCATCGAGACGACCGGTGACTATCGTTCCGGATCGTTTGTGGTGCAAAGACTGGCCATCGCCATCCAGCGCGGCAACGCAGCAAGTGTGATGGACACTTTTGCACCAGGAGCGATCAGGGGCGGGTTGTTTGATTAGCACTTGCTCATATAAAATAATAAAAAATTAAAATCTGCTAAAATCTTAGCAACTACTTAAAAAAAAGGAAAAAATTTTAGGCCTCGGCCTTACTCGGCCTATAGGGAAATTCGGCCCTGGGCGGTAGTGCATTCAATTGTTACGCAGAGGTCGCTGGTTCAATTCCCGCTCAGTGCAAATGTTTGTATGTGTGAATATGTCTATTTGCAGTGGTCTGGATGTTACCGTGCCTCGGAGAGCACGTTAACGCGCGACTGAGACTGGAATGGACTGCGTGTGGAAAGACTACCGGAAGATGTTTTTGGCGTCCAATATGAATGTTTTTATAAACAACCTTCATGATTCTCCAGATCACAAGAAACACGCATCAGCTCAATAACTGCTATTGTGCTTCACATATAAAATAAAAATGAATAATGGCTGTTCGTATTCAGCGAAAAAGCATCATCAAAATCATAGCATTAGTCCCGCCCGGTTGGACTTGGAACCTGGGATCTGTTATAGTCTTTAGTTTTGGCTTCACGGGAGCGACTGCTCATTCCCCCAACCCTGAGTTGGCTTGAACCTCGAGTAGGTATCTTGGCGCGGCATGACTCGCACGCATATACCGCTGTATTAAGTAGAGTAGGTAGGTACTCTTATCTATACTAATAATATAAAGAGAAAAGATCTGTAAGTTTGTTTGTAATGAATACGCTCAGAAACTACTGCGCCGATTTAAAACATTCTTACACCATTAGAAAGCTACAGTAACATGGGCTACCTATATTGGTTTTTTAAAATTTTAGGGTTCCGTACTTAACCACAAAAACGTTTCTGCCACCCGTGCGAAGCCGAGCGGTTGCTAAGAATGACTAAAAAAGTCATTGTACACCACTAATTCAGAAACAGTCACGATGGCAGCCGAAATTATTTCAGGAGGTTAAATTCCTTGGACGCTAGTCATAAGGAGAGTGCATTACGAATTCCGAGGTGAAATCCTCTGATGCAAACAGGGTTAAACCAATGATCAATGATGGATTATAAGGTTAGTTTATAATACCTACATCATTGGATAACGCTAAGATGATAATGCCAGAATTTTGAAACGATTGTTTCAATAAAGTCCCACCTCTCTTTTACTACACAGCATAGCACGAGCAGGGCTTAGATGTCATCCGTATACCGTGCCTCTGGAACTCCTTGCCAGCTCACGTGTTTCCGTCCTCCTACAGTCCCGGGTCCTTTAAGCGGGGTGTGAAAAAACATCTGATGAGGCCGTCAAGCTGAGTGCCACCATTGTTAATATGGCACGTGTGTATAATGGTGGCCCTCTTTCCTGAGACTTGGCCTTCAGCTTACCATCAGGTGTGGTGAAGGAAAATTGACGAGTTCTATATAAAAAAAAAGTTTATAACATAATGTAGGAGTGAATTGTAAAAATATTTTGTCGTCTAAATAATATTTTGTTTAAAATAAGTAATTTTATTTATTTAAATGAAAACCCCTCGTAATTTTGCCATCTGGCTAGCACGAGCTTTGTACTTGTTGATTCTCATAGTTACCTAGAGAGGGCACTGGTGTACGAAATGCGTAGACTGAGACAAAATATGCATGCTTGAAGTGAACCTGTGGTGAAGCAGTGATGAGTGAGGGAGAGATCGGAGATTAGATCGTGTACCTACCGAACACGACTTCTTTAAATACCAAATGTCAAAATTTACTACGTTTGTTTTTTTTTCTTTCTCTCTCATCGAAATGATGTTTGTTTGAAAGCGACAGACGCGCTGAGATATGACGGAATCCAGAGAAACATCGCGAATACTAACCACTTTGTTTTAATTTAAATGTGTAAACATTACAAATATTATATTTTCCACGTGTGCCATTGATCATTATTTGTATCATTTACCAGTTATCTGAGGTCAGCCACAATGGATATAATAAACCTTCCGGTTGTTATGATTGAAAACATTTTCAAGTATTTGTCTTACGATGAAATTGCAAAGAATAGATTGGTGAGTAACTATTTTTGTACACAATTACTAGAATTCAACTCGTTAATAATTTAAATTGCATGTACAAAAGTGTTTCATCGTAAAATTCAAATCACGTAACACCAAAATGTTCTAGTCGTTTGTTCCATGCACCTACTTATCTAGTGTATTGTATTTATATTCTGCTATTTTTAACTGGTTGCTAATGTAAACTCTATTTGCTTGTATTTTTACCACCTTCCGGCATATGATGGATAGATATTTTCTTACATTATCGAAAGGAGTCCTTTGTGCTCTGATCAGATGTTTAATTGGTTTTGCAGGCTAATGAAACTGTTTTAAATACCTTTTTTAATTGATAGTTATATATGCAGTTAGAGCTGTGAAATGATAGTTGATTAGCAACATAAAAAATACTACTAGACAAGTTGCAAATTAACAATTTAAAGTGTTTAAATACAATGACAGAAAAAAGGACCTAATGCAGGTTAAATATTGGATTTGGGGGTCGGATGTAGTTACTACTCTGAAAGCCAAGGTAAACAAAACCAAGAGAAGCAGTAGGAGAGTACACTCCACTCTCTAAATGGGCCAGTTTTAGATGCAACTAGGTCTATGTTGTGAAGGTATAATAAACAGGGCAGCAAAAGTTTAATTTTCACCATTATCTTAAAATATAAAAGTAGTCAGGTCAGGTTATAGCTTCTTAGTTAGCTAAACAGGTAAGATATGAAAAGGAATTTTACCAGAAAGTCAACAACCAGGAGGGGATTTGAACCTATGACCAGTTTGATTCTTGGTGAAATTCTGACTTACTGAGCTACCTGGCCCAGTTATTAGCCTAAATTCTAGTCTACATACATCTCGGGGCGACATTGGATTAATCTAAGACATAGATAGACCCATTAAGACTTTACAAGTACTGATGTTTCTGGCTCCTTAAGAAATGTGGTTTGTTCTTCTTTCTTTCTTTCCTTATTTATCTACAGGAAATCCTTATGAGGTAACAAAAACAATGAAAAATTTTACAATTATTTTAAACATTGTATGTAGACTACTCCACCCCATTAAATGAATAAAATTCTAAATCAAGCATTTGTATATAATATTTTAGTATTTGCATAATATTTGCGATAAATATAGTCACATAAGTAGACCATTTGAAGCTAGAAAGTGTAACGAACCGGCATGAAACCCACTTGCTTGTGGGTGTCACAAGTCACATATAAGAGAAAAGACATATTTGTAACACTGTTAACAGCGTACTCTAACGACAATGTTGCTAAACAAATAAGACTCATACTTTAGGTAAGGATTTCTTTAGTTATTAACAGACAGATAACAACAGCGTTTTCTATTATTTATTGATGTAAGGATATTAGCCAGATGGACGGAGGACCTGAAAAAGGTGGCTGGGACGGACTGGAGGCTGAAGACGGAGGATCATACGAAATGGCGTACATTGGGAGAGGCTTATATGTCCAGCAGTGGACTGCAGTGGGCTAATTTATTGATTGATCCAAGGATATTAAGGTCCATATTCCAGAATAAAACTCAGTCTCAATTTATAACAAGTACTAAGGACAAATTGTCATTGACAATCTATGGAATCTGTTAATAAAAAATAATAATTGAAAATAAAATAAAAATCAAGATTCAGGAATGAGAATGAGTAATTGTACTTGAACTTAAACCTATCTATAGTTAAATAATAAATAGTTTGGTTTGTGGTTTGAAAAGATCAATGGTCAATTTGATAACAAAAGATTTATCAAGTTGCGTCCAAAATGTGCACTTTAGAGACTGGATGTGTGGACGTTGGCTTCTCTGAGAGTGACTGCTGTCTAACCTACCAACCCCAGAAAGGGAAGTTTGCCCGAGATCTCGCCTGTTGTTCAGTAAGTGCTAACTAGCAGGCGAGATTGGCTTGGGTGTAGGTAGGGCTATGTAACATCTTCTTTACCATACCACTCGCTGATTAATCCTGAAATCTCAAAAACTATAATACCTAAAAACTTGAAATTTGGCAGGTAGGTTCTTTAGACATCTGCTAAGAACGGTATAACGGGGCTTAAAATTCCAAATGTATGCTCTATAGATGGGATGGAGGTGTACTAACAATGCAGCCTTAGAAATCAACTCCCTTTCGGGGTTAAAACAGGGCAAGGTAGTTTGTTGAAAGTCTTACTCCACGCATAGGATGTTGCGGGAGCCCGCTAGTCTAGTAATAAATGATATTTGTGTATGTGCCTTCAGGTATCGCGAACTTTCAACGAGATATGCATGCGGATGCTGAACAGAGGCTTCGTAATGATCGAGAGGAGACATGCCATGGCGCTCAAGAATGTGAAGGCACAGCTTCCCCGGAGAGAGTCAGAACGCAGGTACAAATTCAACAAAGACTGCCCAGAAATAGGAGGTTCTCGGTAATGCGCCAGTATATTTGGTTTTCATTCCTTCTGTTCGAAAAGTATATTTTGCTCCCACTTATCTCCTCTATAAGTGGGAGCAAAATAGATCGTTTCTTTTAAGAACTTTTTTCTCTCATTTATAGAATTTTACGCAAATTGTTTGAAATACTGGCTGGAGTTTACATGTGGGGAGCACGGCGCGGGGCGAGTTACATCATTGTTCTTGTAATAATTTTCTCATAGAAAGTAGAGTAAATGACTCGAGAGCATATTATTTTTCCTCAGGCGATGCACTTTGAATCCCTCGTTTGCTTAGGATTCTATGTTGGAATTCATTCTTCTCTTCCCGTCTTGGATGTTCACTTTTCCGACCAGTATGGGCTTAACAAACATAGTTTAACGGCCAAGTCACACAACATCAACTATAATAATAAAGAAATCGCAGTGAGGAACCTTAGACTTGGCACGACTTTGTCTAGATTTCATTACTTTTTAGAAATAGACAAGCAGCTCCATCGAGACTTGGCTAGTTTTTTTGCAGAATGTTTTTGGTCGGATTCATTCTTCCCTTCCCATCTTGATGGTCACTTTTCCGATCCAATGTCAAAATATTTGCCGTGACGTAAAATTATGCTGTGTTGGTTTCCGCGTGGAGCAGAAGAAAGCCACCCTAACTCTTCCTGGGGGTGTCGTAAGAGGCGACTGAGGGATAGGGCTATTCTTCATGCGACAGTAAACATACAGCCTCTAACTAAGTGCCTGCTAGACGGTTATAAGCTGGCCAAAACCTAATAGGGGTATTAGGTGCGAAATCATAGTTGGCGTAACGTGGGTGTTAATACACCTCTGCCAATCGCTTTGGGGATTTACAGGAGTACATAGATATGTATAAAACATTCCGGGGGGAATTACCACACGATTTTATTCAAAAATTAGTGCTTCGCCTGACTGTTGGAGCTGTTGCAGCGACACAAGCAGGAGCTACGTGTCACGGAGGTGAAAATGCTGCAGTGGATGTGCGGAGTCACGCGTTAGAATCGCGTGAGGAACTCTCGCATCCGCGGCAGCCTTCATGTCCGTGACATCGTAGATAAAATGCAAGAGAGACGCCTTCGCTGGTGTGGCCACGTCTTGCGGCAACAGTCAGGCTACGTGGGTAACAAATGTTTGGCAATGGCGCCCCCGCCGGGTCCAGGTAGAAGGGGTAGGCCTAAAAAGTCCTGGCTTGACGTCTTGCAGGGTGACATGCTTGCAAATGGTCTCACTACCATGGACGCCCAAGATCGTGCGAAGTGAGGGGGAAGAGTCGGAAAGCGGGCCCCGAGCTCCGAGGGCATCTTGGCCTCGGATGCAATCGGGACAAAGTCTAAATGTCAATGATGATTTATTAAAAAATTATAAATAATCGTCTATTTCAGGTATCACCACCTGTCCCGCCACTGCGATATCTTGACTTCTATAGAGACACGCATATCCATGCTCAACATGACGTACTCCAAGTTTATTGACAATGGCCTCTGCTGCTTTATACCTGGCAAGGTACAATCATTTTTTTATGAAAATTCACGTTAGAAATCTCTTAGGTAGCGATATACCAAACTAGCAAGCAAATGCTTCTTGACATCTCTTGTCAAGAAACATAATGTATGTATGTATGTACAGTGTTGCAATGCTTTGATTTTCCCTCCTTCATGTTGCCTCATTGTCATGATCTTTGTCACACACCTTTAGTTCGGACAGTAATACAATTTAAATCAATAAAACAGTTTAATTTTCTCTTAATACCTTGCTTTAAAGATAATTTTGAAATTTCGTAGTCAAGATATTTCTGACGCTGAATGTGTATACGATTGCCTAGCCTAGCCCCCCAACTCCAGGAAGACAGCCTGCCTTAATTATTTTTTATCCCAATATGTAATGTATCCGGAGTACTACCAGGCCTTTAGCTTCGGAAACTTTGCCTTTTCATCCGATATATTAACCCCGTTTACATAAAATTTAATTGCACTCTCGGAGTGCCTTTATTTTTTTCGGCTCCGAAGACCATGATATCCCATAAACCCAATATATCCTCGCAAAACCAATAACCACACTCTAAACTTACACAAATTACAGGTAATAGACGAAATAAAACGCGTGCTTACCATAGTAGAGTCTAAGAACACTCCGCCGCGAGCTCACGAAGTACTGCAAGAGTTGCGCGATATCTCGAGCATGGCTATCGAACACTTCGACGACAAGATATCACCGGCGTTCAGGAAGAGACTGCAGGAGGGAGTGCCGCCCCCGCAGCCTAGGGCTTCGCATGGTACTTTGATTATTCTATCTAATTTTATATCTAAATATTAAATTTCTAATTAATCTATCTCGGATTCTTCAAGCAAGGCGTGAAAAAGCATCCGTTGAGGCCGTTAAGCTGAGAGCCACTATTGTAACATGCTACGTGTCTGTAATGGGTAGCTTACCATCAGGCAAGGTGAAGTCAAATTGACGTGTCCTACGTAAAAAAAAACTAACCTGAAGCTAAAGAGTTTGTTTTTTTGAAAGGGCTATGCTCACGAAATACTGGTTCAAATTGAAAAAATATTTTTGTATTGAATAAAACCGTTTATCGAGGAAGATTATATGGGATATATCATCACGGTACTACCCTAGGGAGCTGAGTAATCATATAGTCAAAAAATCTGGCAGATTATAAAAGTAATAGTAAAAAAGTAAAAGTAAAAAAGGATTTACTCACAGTATGTATGTAAATCCTTTTTTACTTTACTAATCCAAGCTGTGGCATAAACTTCTTGCTGTGGTTTTCCCAAGCGACTGCAATATGGGGTTCTTCAAGAAGGCCATCAGTGGTTACAGGGTTGGTAGCCTGATTGTGATGCTCCTGGTATTGCATACGTCCATAGGCCATGGTAACCACGCACCATCAGGTGGGCCGTGTGCTTACCTGCTACCTAAGGGGAATAAAACATAACCAAACAAACAACAACTGTCACATTTATTGTATTAAGTAGGATTTAAATTTTTGTAATAGTTTTTATATCTGTTTGACAGCGGTCCTCGCTCCCCTGGCGATGCGACAAGAGATGATCCACCTTCGCCGCCGTTCTATCCTCAACGCTAAGCTATCCCTATACCTCGCATCGCAGTACAAAAAGTTCTATAAACGGGTTAGACACTTTCTTTTTATTAAGTAATATTAAGCCTCGTATTCTGGATGAAATGGCCCGCAGAAGCCGCGGATGGATCATCCGTCCGGCCATCCGGCGTACACAAAATGAAATAAATGAAGCCTCGTATTCATTTGACAGCAATTGACACACAACACGTAACGCACAACATATGACGCATGGCACATGACGCACGACTCGTGATGCACAACACTTGGCGTACAAAACGTGACACGTAAGATGCGACGTACAAGATAACATGACGCACAACACTTGACAAAAACGCAATACGTGATGCACTACACTTGAAGCATAGTAAGTTCGGCAACGTTGCACAACATCGATAGCTGTCGAGCAACATAATACGCGCCTTGGCTATTGTTTCTGTGGGACATGAAGTTGGGCATAAAATGTTGTCAACGAGGATGTGCAACAATGTCGCCGCTGAAATACAACATTAGTTTGTCTGGCGACATGTTGTTAACGATTGCTCTTGAGTGGACAGACTATGTTCTTGTTAAGGACAATTCCGCGTTGCTGCGCGTCTTTGTTCAGCAACGTTGTGCAACAATGTCGTGCAACAAGACCCGCGTTTTTATTGCCTAGTGGCTTGTGTGCTTGTCTACCACCTAAGTGGCATAAAAAAAAAAAAAAAAAAAAACAAGTCTAAAAAAGCATGCTAGTGCACCTAGGCTTAAAGAAAACAGTGTGTACGATCGACAGAAATTATATGCTGCAATATTTGCCAAGCAAATAATATAATCTGTGTAAATTTTCAGTGTCCCATAACTGGTACTATAAAAAATTTGAATTTACGGGAATTCCGGCAATATTTAGCGTATTTACAAGCATCTAGTGGGATTACGGTCGACAAAACTAATCATTATCATCAGTTACAGATGATGGAATATAAGAAAGTGGCCTGGCGCCAACAGAAGACTATCAGGGAACTCACCAAGAAACAGCGAGAACAGGACACGGCTATGGGTAAATATCTTCTATCATTGGACCTACTCTGGGCAAGGGAGACGACAGCGTCTCTCTCGTAATAAAAATGTTTACAAAAATCAGCTGCGATCTAATCTCAATCTCCCAAATGTCAAATTCAAATCCATACTAATATTATAAATGCGAAAGTAACTCTGTCCGTCCGTCGGTCCGTCCTTTCCAATGAATGCGAAACCGTGGAAATCGGTTCGTGCGTTCTGGAGTTATAGCGTCAGGAAGGAAAACCCGTCTTATTTTTTTATAGTAGATGAATCGGTCTAGGCGGCGTTTGAACCTGAATCTTTGCCTTACAGGGGCAACGCTTTGACCACTAAGCTACCAGTTTCTATTATAATTCAATTAAATATTATTAAAAAATAATTAAAAATTTAATTCAATTTATTTCCAGCTGATCTAAAGAAGCGTATCGAAGAATGCGACATAAAGTACAGCGAGCTGACGCACACGAACCAAGCGGTCGGAGGAAAAGTTATTGCAGGTAATTGTTTATTGGTTTGACGCTATCTTTTTCTAATGCGTTAGGTTAGAGCGAGGTAGAGTGTTTTTAATGAGGACCTAATACTGTACACGCTCTAATGATGTATACCATAACAGAATTTATCTACTCTGATACTATGATGCAAAGATTATAAAATTGAAATCAAAACTTTTATGACAAACATTACGCACAGGCCAAAAAAAAAGTTTTATTATGATACAGGTCTTGTATGGACACCTATATCATTAAATAACTTTTTAATCATAATCTATACAACCGTCATCTGGACTGAACCTCTACTTTAAAAAAAGAATCCGCCGATTCGGTTAAAAAAAGAAACACGCATGCGCCATCGATGTTTGCGCTTTGGCGCCAACATTTTACATTTAAATTAAACAAAGTTTGGTTTGTAAAATAAATTAGTTTATGTAACATATGAGAGTACATAAAGTAGTGTATGACACTGTACATAACTTGGTCTTATAACACTCGTGTGATAATATAAAAAAATCACCTACGGCTCTTTTTTTTAAAACACACTCGTGTTATAAGAACCCTTATTATGCAACAATATCATAAACTACTATTACAAGATTTCATCTAAGTTTTCGCGGTAGGATCCGAGGCCGCCATCCGGGGTCGGAGTACTCTCCAGGCGTTTTTTTAATTGCCAGGTCTGAGTACACCCAAGGCTTTTTTTAATGCCACCATGTAGACAACCACGTGGCCCACCTGATGGAAAATGGTTACTGTGGCCTATCGATGTGTGTAACACCAGGGGCGTCACACTCGTGCTGCTGACCCGGTAGCAACTTTCTAATGCTCTCCTGAAGAACCCCATATTGTAGTCTCTTGGAAAATGCCATCTTGTACCATCATTTTAGGGACAGCATCTAGAAAGGTACTAAGTTTTTAGACTTTTCTTAGTTTATCAGCAACTTGGGTTTAGCACGGACTAAAACTTATCGCGATTAGCTTCTAACTCTGAGAAGAAAGCTATAGCGGCTTGATTGGCTTCCAAAAGCCCAGGAACTCTAAAAACTGATGTTATGTAAAAAGGGGGAAATTCGAGTAATTTGCACTGCATTTCATTCGTAGCGTTAATACCAGTCGCATCCGAAGTGGATTGCGGATTAGGCTATACGTCGAAATTTTCCGTGAAGCGAATCTAGCCTCTACAACCCAAAGGCGATATCGAAGCATTGCAGTTAGACCAGTTGTTGGATTTTTGAGGGCTCCAACTACCCGAAACGACTGTCATAGGTGTTGGTATGGCAACCGGGACCGACGGCTTAACGTACTCTCCGGGGCACGACCAGACCAAAGCAAATACCCATATTCATGCATACAAATATTTGCACTGAGAGGGGATCGAACCCGCGCCTCTTGCGTAGTGGTCGCGTTTATTACTGCTAAGCCACGGAGGCTGTATCCTACACTAGGGGTGGTATTTCTTATTCTATACGATCTGGATGGGGTGTAATTTCGTTTCGGATGTTTAGATAGCCCCCTGATTCTATAATATGCTATAACATCTGCAGCAGTGAGCGGCGCGGGCGAGCCGTCGACATCGGCCCAGCCCCTGCGCCACTTTTCGAGCCAGATCAAGCTGGACCTGTCTGTACTGCCCATTGGAACCTCCAAGCGGACAAACAAACGTGAGCACTGCTTCTTTTAGAGTCAATCCGAACTGAAAAGACAGCGGCTGGCAGCGGCTGGTGACGGTCAAACTTTTGTACTAGAAATGATTGCGAAAAGCTCACGTATCCTTCACTTTCAAATGCCTGTGGTCTCTCCCGTGGATAAGATTAAAAATTATTTGTAATATTTGGCATCAAAAAACCACTGCCGGCCGCTGAACTTTCAGTGGGTATTTTTTTGTATTTAATCGTAATACATATTACGACTAGCTGTCGCCCGCGACTCCGCCCGCGTGGATGTCGGTTATCGCGAATCGGGGTATGAAAAATAGATGTTGGCCGATTCTCAGACCTACCCGATATGCCCACAAAATTTCATGAGAATCGGTCGAGCCGTTTCGAAGGAGTTTGGCAACGAAAACTGTGACACGAGAATTTTATATATTAGATAGCTGTCGCCCGCGGCTCCGCCCGCGTGGATGTCGGTTATCGCGAATCGGACTATAATTTGAGATTTAAACTATCCTATCTCTCAAGTTGGATCGAACTGCACATGGTGTGCGAATTTTATTATAATCGGTTAAGTGGTTTAGGAGTCCATTGAGGACAAACATTGTGACACGAGATTTATATATATTAAGATTAAGATTGGAAAAACCTCGACGGAACTCGACCTGCGATCAGTCCTTTACAGGGTCAAGAACGAAAAGCATTCGAATTTGTAACGTAAACGTATCGTAAGAATCGGAGCATTGCGATTGGTTTCACAGTAGGCAGGCGGCCAATCGCAATGCTACGTTCTCTCGACACGTTTACGTTACGAATTTGAACATTACTCATGCTCGGGGCACTGATTTCAACTCATTTTGCGTCACCATGTGAATTATATATCATTTTTCTATGAAACTGATTGTAGCAGAAATTATGAAACTTACAAATCATAAAATTATACTTCAGTCTCCTACTTTGTAGTTTACGCAAAATTGTATCGTGGTTCCTGATCACGCGGTAATTTGCAATGAGATGCAGGATAACTAAGTTAATGAATTTTGACACATTTTTTTTGTCATAGTGCGCTTTTTGTAACGCCATCAGTAGATGAAGGAGAGGGCTTTAATGACCTCTAAACATTTAGCGTCGAACACAACGCTGTGACAGCGAAAGATTGTCATTGTCGATCCCCGGTGACGGCACCCAGTCCGACCGAGGCTGTCACAGCGATGTGCTCGACGTAAAATTCTAAGAGAATCGCACAGCCAAATGGAGATAGTATACTATAGCCTTTAATATTATTTGTTGCAGTGTTGCCAAACATGAAACCCCGTAAACCCCTAATAAAACTCCCAAGCCTCTCAGAAGATGACTCAGAACCACCTCCAAAGCTCCAAAAAGTTGAACCGGGCTCCCAAGGTCCGCTACGTTTGAACAACCCTTCAACATCCAACGATAGGAGCCCCCGACAAAAAACGCAGACCACCATGGCCAAAATAAGAGGTATTACCAACGAAATCCGCCATCTCACAAATCTATCAAAGAGTTTTGAGACAAAACTCAAACGTCCTTTAAGCGTAGTAGATGTCTCGATACCGGATTGCAAGAAACAGAAGATTGATTAGGATTTAAACCTTATTTGTATAGCGGTAAAGTGTGAATCTGCTTGGAGATTTCTAATCGCGTGAGAATATAATATTTAGTGTTTCTGAAGCGATATTTGTGTTAATAAGTGACAGCTAAGGGTTTAGACAGACGGACTGCTTTTCAACTGCATTTTGACTGGTAATTTGCAGTTTAATTGCAGTTGACTGTAAATCAACCGTGCATCTGTGCATCATTGCAGTTGTCGTGCAATTACAATGACTACACAGTAACTGCAAGTAAACTATACGGTTTAAATGCAGTTGAATCAACTGCATTAGGAGTGTTGTAAAACGTCATTTAAACTATAAAGCAGAATATTAGTATTTAAAGAAATTTGATAATGTACAAGTGAATTTTAAATGTTATTCTGAGATTTGATTTATCTGGACTGCACATAAAGTGTGTAGCTAACTTGCAGTCTGTGTCTGTATGCACACGGACTGCAAGTTAACTACATATTTGATGGCGTTGGAACATGTGTGCCAACACCATCAAATATGTGCAGTCGTACTAACTGCGTTCAAACGCAGTTTTCCGCCTGTCTGTAGCCCTACTGTTAAGAGACCTTGATATATCTATTAGAATTACAATTCTGTAGGCTGCAGTACTGGTATATATAAATATACATGTTTATAATGTGATTGTACGGTTTTACTAACCATTATACATTTTTAAAATATTTGAACCACCAACGAGTTTCTTTTTAATTTATTAAATTCCTATATCTTTTTAGTGTAGATAAAACCGAAGTTACAGTTTTGATATTTTATAAACAAATGGTTTTAACTACTCTATACATGTATTAAACTGTCAGTCCGATATGCAATAGAGAGTGTACTCTATTAAACTGAATCTCGTTATTTCTGGCAACTTTATCCGGCAATTATTTAGTTTTTTTAAATCTACTATATGGTTTACCTCATGGTATATTTTATTTCATTAGTAGCTTTTGTCGTGGATGTCGGTTATCGCGACCAAACATAGCCTACTACCTAACCTACCTAATCTACCCCTATACCAAATTTCATCAAAATTGGATCAGTATTCTAGGCGTGAAAGACGGACAAACAAACAAACACACACATATACCTTCCCATTTATAATATAAGTATGGATAAACATATTCAGATATAATAACAAAGGAGACCAAGGCCATTCTAGGAAGACATTCAGTCCTTAATCTCGATTTATCTGAGGGCCGATTGACAGATTGGACAGATTACACGTAAATAACATTACTTGCAAATACCGCGTAAGTATGACTAAAATGGTGTAAACTTAATTTCCGTGTGTAAACCACTACCTACGTTTACTTTCGTGCGGAAATATTGTGTCGGATTGAAACCGATAAATACCGCACGCCGTCTAGGGTCTTTAGATGTAGGGTATAAGGCTGCCTTTCCACCTCAGATGTGCTATGCAGCTACGGAGATGTTAAAGCTAAGCTATAAAACAGATGTGATGTGAGTAGGGTAGCCAGAGCTCACTGGAGAGTTTTAGTGCTGTCAGTGGGAAGATCAAAAGCTATTTCTGCTTTGTCTTCTACACTGACGGCACAGAAACTCTCTGTGTTTACAGGGTCGGCAGCACGCGTGTGACTCTCGTGGTGTTACACACGTCCACAGGCCACGGTAACCACTATCTATCAGGTGGACCGTGTGCTTGTCTGCTACCTTAGTGGTATAAAAAAATTAAGATATTCTCCATCTATTGCACACATTCATAGCACGCATCTTTCTATATAAAAAACATAGCTTAGCTGAATTCAACAATACTATGCTATGTGGGTCAATAAACATGATTGGTGCATATCAAACGCATCTATAGCAACGTAGCATAGCACACGTCCGGTGGAAAGGCAGCCTTAGATGATCTATTGCACATTGTTGACCTAGGTCAGTGCCCTAGGTCAACCGGGGTGATAGGTACCCATATATTGTGTCAAATTGAAAATCGCCATATTGGCGCTGATAGTTGCGGCACGCAATAGTGAGTGTACATGGAACTAATACTGATTAAACATAGCTCAATTAATTATTAATTGTTGCTTAATTTAACATTAGCATTAAACTGTATACATGCTATCTACTTGTCCTAATGTCAATTTATTGGTGTACAATAAAGAATTATCTATCTATCTATCTAATGATGGACAACAATTGTTTTGGTATCGATAATTTATTAGATATAAACGATAGGTCTCATGTATCAAATTAACAATATGAACATTTTAAATATTTTTTATGGTAAACGCATTAATAAAAACAACGAACGTAAATTTGCAAACTAATTAGTTCTCAGTACACTCACGGTGGCGGTTCAAATTGACACAAAAAGAAAGCTGTCATTTTCTATGGAACAAACAATCCAGCTAGTTACAGAGGTCAGTGGCCTAGGACCATCCATCCCTCGGGTGTGGAGGAACCACAGTGTCCCCATCTAACTTATGGAAAGGTTGGGCATAATAATATGCTCTGGTGGTTGATATAAACCAATTTGGATCAATATGTTATGACCCGGATTTCAATGTTAGAATATTGTCACACTGACTGGCGCTGACTAAAAAAGGCCACATTTGTATCATATTCTTATTTCATATTTGTAAATCATGATATTTAACAGTTTCAAGTTGGATGTAACAATATTATTGATTGGTAATATCACAATACGTGAAAAATCTTATTTATTTTTTTTCACAAAACTATTAAATATTATCAAGGATAATATAATATGGTTCTTATACAGATGCACAATCAGGAACAAAAAATGGTTACACTCGCAAATTCGAAAAGCAGGAAGATAACTTTTGTTTTACCAACGAGTTTTATATGCTTACATTATCATGTGATTAAGTTCTGAAATAATTTACGTGATCCTAAATAGGAAAATAAGCGTGTTAACTTTTTTATTTTTTTAAATGAGTCTACTAGTGCCATCTATTGATTTTTGAGTATTGCTAAATATATTTTCTAAGTATCAGTACCCCATAATATTACAAATATTAAATAAGAATATGAAACATACAATGAGGCCTTTTTAGACATGCAGATTCGCAACTAATGCGATTTGCTGTGCACGGGATATTGGTTCGAATCCCTGAGTTTATTGGGTCTTTTTTGGAAAAATGTCTGTATTTAGAGACATGTTTTTGTTAATTTGCTACGTGCAAATGATCAAAAATATTATTGATTTTTACTCTATACATTTGGTATTTAAATTTATTTAGACTAGTGTTAATATAAATTAAAATTATGTTAAATTCCGCCTACTTAATAACCTTTCATTATTTACTAGTAAGTATAGGTTAGTAACGGTATGTAAAATCAAAAGGGAGTGCCCTCAAATATAGTTGTTTTAGAATCTAGTGTCGCTCACATATGACCAATGACGTCACACAAAACAGTTACGCGATTGATTATACTTTAAAACGGAGAACACGACTACAAATTACGCTAGTAAATCTCCGAAGAGGTAGACTGAGTTGTATAAAACACCCACATTTCGTCAACTATGATTTACGGACCCTTATTGTAGGGAATAAGCCTATTGCTTTCAAGAGGGGACCTTGTCATGGGCTTTTCTTCACAGTAAATTAATAGCCAATCGCATTACGACTTAAATTGAACATTTTCACAACATTGTGGCAGTGATAGCTTTGAGGAGGCATTGCCTCTCGATTTTATATTTAATATATAATTTAAGTGGATTATGCCTTACATAATTATATTCGTGTGTTATTAGTTAACTGTTAAATCTTTTTAATAATATTAGCTTATGTTCACACAAAATCACTCAATTTCATATAATTTTTAGCTAACAGTTTCCAAAATATTAAGATTTATTTTTTATGCGTAGATACTTAGATAGGTACTTCTTATGGTCTTACAGACTTAGGATCTACGATTGTGGTCACGTCACGGGTTGCATCGATAGTGGTCACGTCACTAATTGTGTTCACGGCGTACATTGATTGTGGTCAGACAGAACGTGGCCATGGGTGCATTGATTGTGGTCAGATTACGGAACGTGGTCTTGTTGCGGGACGTGGTTACGCGGGTTGCATTGATTGTATTCAGATTACGGAACGTCGTCACGGGTTGCATTGATTGCGGTCGCGTCACTGATTATGGTCACAGGTAGCATTGAGTATGGTCACATCATTGATTTGCATCGATTGTGATTACGGGTTGCATTGATCGTATTTTTTTCTGACCAATGAACATGCATCTGGTTATGCTGTAACATTTTTATCAATTAATTGATTGTTGTACATATTATTATGTTGTACGGAGATACACCATGAATCACAGATAGGTTAGTCAATAGATATATTTTAGATCAATCTAAATCTTCAGTAAGTATACATATTTAGTGGGTTTTAAATATTATCGCTTTTTAGATTACCTATATTTAACACTTGGCATACTAATTAACATAGATAATATTATCGGAAATAATAAAACTATTTTAATGGATTCTACAGCGATTTACGCCGGGAAAAGTGTAAATAAATTGCGGTAGAATATTAAAATAAGTAGTTTTATTTAATTAAAATAATTGTTTTAGTCGTGAATTAGTACTTAGTGTTAAGTCATATACTTATTTGTCTAAGTAAGTTTATACCTTATACTACTTTATAACGTATATGAACTATGAAGCGATTTTCTTGATTATTGTATGACTTTATTATAGGTGCGATTTAAACTATCGCCAAAATAATGGGATTTGTGTGCAAAATTGATCTATCGCCAAAATATAATCTTTAGGGGCCAAAAGGTCCCTATTACTTCGTGCATTATATTATAACACGCGGTGTCGTATTTTTCGAATAATAATCGATATATTGGCAACAGATCTACAATTTCAACTTCTAACATTTGATGACAAAATATAAACTTAACAGACAAAAATAATTTCCCCTCTTTTGCCTAGTGATAAAGCCAATTAAGTGCATACACAATAGATGTGACTATATTTATGGTGATTTAGTTAAATTGAAATAAAACCACGCATTCTATCGCTATTTATTACAATATTATTTACATTTAGCCTGACGTTTTGACTACTTTTCAGCAGCTATGGTTCGGTACTGAAAAGTAGCCTAAACGCCGGGCCAAACGTAAATAATACGATAGAATCAGTTATAAAGTGGTTTTATTGCAATGAGTGATATTCGCGTAACTCTAGACTGTATCAAGAATAATAAAAGTTATAAGGTTTTAAAATAATCTGTTTTTAAGATCTAAGAGTGATCACTCCTGGTTAACCAATCATTGTTTATGTAGCTCTAAATAAGCGAATTTGTGCCCCAATAATTGCCGACATTGAGGTGTTAGCATGTAATTTAAACGATTATCTCCTAAATATAAAAGTATTATATCAATACTCGTCGTAGAAAATATATATTAAAGTGATTACTTGTTGTGTTTTATTTTCAACTAGCTGTTGCCCGCGGCTCCGCTCGCGTGAATGTCGCTTATCGCTTAGTATTGAGTTAAGGCTATTTTTCTGAAATAAAAGTAGCCTAAGTTGCTCGTTATTACATCAGCTACCTGCCAATAAAAGTCCCGTCGAAATAGCTTCAGCCTTATTTTGGTGTTCCACCGTATTATATTCATATATGCATGTAGTAAAAAACGGTTATTTCAATATTAAAAACAGACACTCCAATTTTATTTGTATGTATAGATTGTGTCATCCTCTTCATGGAGATGTATTTTTCTGATTGCATCCGAGGCTAAGGCCCTCCTAGCTCAAGGTCCGCCTTCCGGCTCTTCCTCTTCCACTTCGCACGATCTTGGGCGACTATGCTAGTGAGGCCATTGACACGCACGTCACCCTCCACGACGTCAAGCCAGGACTTTTTGAGCCTACCCTTTCTACCTGGCCCCGGCGGCGGGAGGTTTATCTTTCAATTGTGTAATTCCCTCGAAATATTGGTTCAATCTGGATCTTACTATTGTGAACATAGATATTTTTCATGCGGCGACTACTTCCTGACCATCCCTGATATCGTAGTTTTGTAATCAGATCAGTTGTAACTTTTACTCCAACTATTCAAATGTCAATAGATCTTCGTATTCGAGAGTGCTGGCTTAACCTGCTCTCAGAGGTAGGTAAGTATTATATATTCAGTATAACTTAGAAAAAATATTCCATGGCAAGAAAAAAACTTCATTTGGGATCGTCGTCAATCCTCAAGGCCCACACAAGGAGAAATGAAAGTCATTTTAAGATAAGTACACATTAATTTAATAATAACAATGCTTGTTACAACACTTGGAAAGTTAAAACCTTGTTTGTTGACAATACTTCGTTGTACGCAAATATTAAGGTAAGGAGTGTGAAGTTGAAGTGTCATTTTAGAATATTGCACTCAATTTGTTAGTAGTTAGTTAATGTGGGTGATTAGTTCCTAATTCTTAATTTTTCACATGTGAAATTTTGTAAATTATTATTGGATGTTTTTTACGTTTGGGAAATCCCGACGGGTACCCCCCTCCCCCTACGGAGGCGAAGGGGGAGGTTATGTCGGACTCGAACCGACTAAAACAAGCCATCTGTGGGTCGTAGTGCTAGGCCTAAGGTGAGGTTGTCATGCGACATATCCCTTGCACCCTGGCTGACCCAGGGCCATCCCTCGCACCCTGGCTGACCCAGGGCCATCCCTCTCGGTCTGGCCCTCCTCAGGAGGGGGTACCACGCGTTCCCTGACTCGCCCTCCTCGGCATGGGGAGGCGCGCATCGTCCTGCGAGCCGCCTACGAGCTCGCTCTGCTGTCTCTTTCACGAGCATGACTTGCTCGTAGGAGGCGCTGGTCGCCCACGCATCCGCGCAGCAGACCATCGCCGCGAGCAGGGTGGAGAGCGTGAGCACTCTCACCCCCAGGGCCGTCACAAGCTCCCGCCTCGGCGTCTCACTCGATGAGCGTGTGCAGCCCTGAGTCCACGCTCGCGTTGCAGTGATGGCACTCGGGCTTTGGCTCTATGCCCGTCAGATGCAGATACCGCCAGAAGCTACCGTGTCCGGTAATAATCTGCGTCTGACGGTACGAGAGGCTACCGTGTGACCTCTTCAGCCACTCCCCCATGATGGGTTTTAGCGCCGCAATCTCACGTGCCCTGAATTATTATTGGTATCTATAAATTTTTCTTCTTCCTTCATCCTAGCGTTAATCCCAGTTGCATCCGACACTTGGAGTCTGGGGTCCGCTTTTACCAGTCCAACTGCGGATTTGGCTAAACTTCGACATTTTCCGTAAAGCAACTGCTATCTGACCTCCACAACCCAAAGGCGATATAGAAGCATTGCAGTTAGACCAGTTGTTGGACTTTTTGAGCGCTCCAACTACCCGTAACGACTGCCATAGATGTTTGTATGGCAACCGGGACCGACGGCTTAACGTGCTCTCCGAGGCACGACCAGACCAATGCAACTTTTTTTTTTATAAAAAAGAATATTAGCACCCGAAATTACCGAAATTACTAGTATTCCCCCTAACCCCTCCAACTAAGCTAAATTGCTTGTGCTAGGAGTGGGTTCACGTCGGTAGTGTAATGGCCAGGATTCGAACCCGCGCGGGACCTCTCGATCGTAAGGCCGACTCCTTAACTACTAAGCTACCGACGATAACTTCATGCATACAAATATTTGCACTGAGCGGAAATCGAACCCGCACCTCCTGCGTGGCGGCCACGTTCACTACCGCTACGCCACGGAGGCTTTCGATGGGATGATGGATTTCTTTTCTTCTGAAAATTTTTAATTTTACCAATTCTTAATTTTCTGAATGCCTCATTTTTTAAATTACTTATAGATAGCATCTTCTATCTAAATGTTTGTTCGCAATGGAAGCAAAAAATACTAAACGGATTTTGATGCGGTTTTTTGTTAGAAAGTCCTGGGTCAGACTTAAAATCTTACGTTTTTTTTATTGCAATCGGTTGACTATAACAGGAGATAAGAGATCCACGCGTACAGAGCCGCGGCCGGGAGCGCGACTAGCCGGCAGCACCAGCACCTCTTTTCTTTATGAGAATTTTGATTACAAATTGATCAATTGGTGCTTACAATCTTCATAATTATCAAAGCGCGATGCTGCGCCCACGTACCTTAATTGTTATAAAATGCCTTATTTTCTTAATAATAAAAAACTAAGAATTAAGAATCTATCGCCGACACCAGTTAGTTCATGAGTGTACCTTTTTGATGATGATGATATAAAGCGTGTGTAGACAGTCAATACAATACTGCGATCCAATATCGTGATCATGTGCAATGCATGAGCATCCTGTTTGATGTGCAGCAAAATGATTGATGTGCAAACACGCGATTGAGCTCTTGCCTATATTGGATCGCAATATTAGGTATAAATGATGTCTACACGCGCCCATACACTCCCTGGTTAGTACCTAGATAAAAAAATTAAAGACAATGTTTGACTTATTAATTATAATAAAATATAAATCTAATTTCAACTATTGCACAAAATATGACTGGAATTTAGACTTATTCATCACAATTTTAATATTAGATAATTTAATAGGTATTTTTCCTATTTACAACATTTAATTTAGTTATTTTTACTGAAGAAGTTGATTATAGATGAATTTTAAGTGCTAAGTGTTAGATATAAAAACAGTAAAAAGACAGCCTCTGGTAGCGTAGATCCTTCGAATGCAGGCTATGTCGAAGATCGCGGGTTCGATTCCCGCTCTGGTCTAAATATCTAAATATAACTTAAGAATCTTCAAAATTTCGAGTGAATATGTATCATAAGTTTCTTTTAGGCAAACGTATTTCATTGTAGACTAAGTGTGAGCCTATCAATAATAAAAATTCATAAGTATTCCATATCAGTATGTAAATAAGTAGCTACAAAATTAAAGTGACCGATTTTTTTTGGAAATAATTTACATACATTTTTGTAGAGTGCAAACCTGCTTGCATCGCCATTAGAAAGCGCGAGTTTTCGAAAAATATCATTACAATGACATACTTAGGAGCAGACAGAGCTTACGTAACGGTCTCTTGAAAGCCTCAACTTAAGTGTAACTACCTACTTAAATTATCTTTATTATACAATGTCTTATCGTACTCTAAACTGGAGCAAGTTATAATGGTTTAAAAAACTAGAACATACATGTTTCCGTCTTCCTACAGTCCCGGGCATTTTAAGCGGCGGGTGAACAAGCATCTCTTGATGCTAAAGGCCACCATTCCAGCATCTTTCTTTTTTATATATGACATGTCAATATGATTAAACCTCTCCTGATGGTAAGCTGAAGGCACCGTCTCAGAGGGTCATCTTCACAAACGCCATCAATGTTTTATATCGCTTAGGTGGCAGAAAAGCACTCAGCCCATCTGTTGGGAAGCGGACACCGCAGTCTATAGACGTGTGCAATGCAAGGGGCATCACACCCCTGCTGCCGACCCTGTAAATCTCTTCTAATGGCCTTATTTAAGAACCCCATATATATAGTCCCGTAAAACACGGGGTAATGACACTCAGGAAGTTTCCGGGAAATTTATCCTGGCTTGGATTGGAACCCGCAACGAAGTTAATCAGAAGAAAATTGAAAATATATAACAGCTTACAACCTACAAGAGACTTTCAGTTATCCAGGACGAGTAGATACAGTCATCTCAGTTGTTCAGAGTATTTTTCCCATAAAGGGGCTCGTCCGGTCACTCCCGTCCTCATTTGTTAAAAATCTAAAGTAAGTAGGTACCTAAATAAAATTGTCAACTCTGATAATTACAATTCCCTAAATATAACCTTGATTGTAAGTCTTTAAACATAGTATATATTTATATACCTACTTTCACAGACAATTATCTCAACGATCTCTATTCTTATATATGTTATAACAAAATTAATATGTCACGGTAATAATTGCATTTTCCGTGTTTTCTTTATTACAGTGCTATCTGAAGTGCTAGTCTCGTGCGTGGTGACATATTGGCTTTCTATTTTCTCCACCATCACATTAAATTTTGTCATTGCATTACACACAACTTTAGTTACTACATTTTCTCGACGGGCCATCATATATATATTTTTGCGACGATTTCTTTCGCGCCATTACAGACTTAGACGCCGTCACATATACAGCCTAGTTTGTAGTGAACGTTTTTGAATCTGTGTCAAAAATAGTGTCGAATTTTTAGTGATGTATTTTTTAAACTATTGTTTGAAGTGTTTTGTGTAAAATATTTTTGTGTATAAATATTTATTGATTATGTTAGGCTGTGTTAATAAATATTAGTGAATTGTTTGTTTTTTAATTTACAGTAATCTTATAGCACCTATATTATTATATACAGCACGGGTTCTAAATAATAAATTATATTAAGTATATTTACAAACTTAACCTAATTTTCACATACTTATTGCTTGACTTGCTATCGTAAATCACAACACTGTTTGTTAACTTAAGTATAAACTTTTACAAACTGCTATAAATAGTTTCATAAACATTTTCATGGTCCTTAACATTTTTTAAATTAGTTAAACAAAAAAACAAAAAATTGTTCAGAAAACAATAAGATAATATAGTGGCTTCATCCTTTGGGTATTCAGGCGTTCCATTACCATCGCCATGAAATTAAATTTGCACTTTACCCAGGGTACCCTTTTTTTATCATAATTTATGACCAAAAATCACATATAAGGGTCTCTATTCTTTTAAGCGGGCCTGTAAATGATCGTATGAAATATCGGCGTGGAATCCCTCGGGACCGGCCGAATACCTGACCTGCTGCATCCTCCCATCGGGCAGAAGAACGTGGTACTGCCCTCGGGTTTTCTCGCCTAATTTCTGTTCATGATGTCCGAAATCGTTACCGGATTCGTGGTCACGCACCCGGTAACCAAACTCGTACTTTGAGGCATATTGTATCTGAAATATTTAAGGTAAGTTTTAGAGATTCGCAAAAGTTTTCTTTGAAGGAGACTATTCTATAAATAGATACAGGAAAAAATAATGTGTTCTTTGTATTGTAGCGTTCTAGTTTTATTTTGAGTATAATGTGGATGGAGCATGTCCTGATTTTCGGGGTTAAGCTGTCTTAAAATGCAAGTCTATGTACACCTATTGATTAATAGACAAGACTGGGATAGTTTTGCTTTGGTTGGTATGGGAGATCTGAAGGCAGTCGCTTACTTATGAGTCAAAAAATTCCAATTTCGGGTTTTAACGTGTACCTAGGTTTTGGGTGCAACCGAAACTGGCACTTGGATAAAGCATCCTTCTTTCTTCATCCTAGATTTTTAATGTGATGTAGATGTAAATATTATTCATATGCATAATTTTATACAGGTCACATAAAATGATACTTTGCCGTTCTGGTACCTATTTTTGTTTATCATTTTGATTTTTTTCTCTACTTAAAATGTTAATTAGGCAGTTAGCTACAGCATTAAAGGTAAAAAATAATATATAGCAGTTCTGTATGTTTTAAAATTTACTTTTATTAGACAATGTCAGCAATCCAGGCATATGCATCGTCTCAGTATGAAAAGGGTTAGATTGGATACATCACTACCGGAGGTGAGGAGGGCTTGGGGAATGCAAACACTAGATAAATGAGTTGGTAAATAAGCTCTAGGTACTAACTAAAACTCCATCGTCCGTCTGTCTGTTTGTCGCCATCACGAGGCTGTGTCTCGTAAATTGTTTGGCTGCAGTTGAGAAATGACAAACTTCCATTCAAAATACTACATAATAAATGGAAAACTCCAAAGTCATACAGGTTTCACCGCTAATCCGTAAAAATTACTACAATAGTCTAGTATTAGTGATAATTAATTACTAATTGATTTATTATTGATACGTTTCTTACAACTCGACAGCAATCAATGGGTTATAAAAACTTGATAGATATTAAAAATTCAAAATATAGTATTGGCGACATCGAATAAAAATAAAAAGATCAATTATGAATATTTATTGTGAAGAAAGTCAACATCATTGCAGCTTTGAGTCCCGGTTTCATCCGAGGGCTTCACCTCGTAATCCAGACACGATCGAGAGGTGCCAGGTTCGAAACCTAGCTATTATACTACACGTGAACCCACTCCTAATTATTAAGCAGTTAGGAGGTATACTAGTCAGTTCAGCCCCTCTAGACAAGTGGCAATTCGCTAGCAGGCGTTTGATGGAATAGAATGACGAATGAATAGGATTTGATGTATTTGACATGCGTTAACGACTGTCATTTACGTCAAATCCCATACATTCGTCATTCTATTCCACCAAACGCCGGCTAGCGAATCGCCACTTGTCTAGAGGGGCTGTTATTGTTCTTTTCCATTAATAGACTGGAAGCGGAAGGCGGAGGGTCGGGGACTATATATATCGCACATTCGAGAGGCCTATGACCAGCAGTGAATCGCAGTCCTTTGCTTGAATAATCTTCTTCCAGTGATGGAATTACTGATTGATTACAAAAAAGTGAATCCTAAATTCTGACAGAGAGATAAGGTCAGCTTATCAATACATATTAGCCTCCCTTGATAAGTGACAATTGATTGGTCGTTATAAATGTCAAAATACGTGTCAATGCTATAGGTACATTCAATTTTCTATTCTATAATACGCCAGCCAACCAGTTGCTACTATTTAAGTGGGGCAGGTATAATGATTTTTTTCTTACGGAAATTATTAATTCATTTATCAGGCTATTGCCACTTAATTATACTTAATCTATTGTGTTGAAAAAATGTAGACTTCCTCATTACCTAAAAAACGAAAATTGACCAAGCTCTAAACTATTCTAAAACCAAGGAAAGATCTATAGATTTTGATAGAATTAGGTCACAGACTAGGTGCATGTTCTGTAAGACAGATGTCTTTGTACATACATACATACATACAATATGTTCTGTAATAAGGCTATTTCTGAATTGCTATTAAATAAATCTTTTTATTATGGCAACAGAGAACTGCTTTTATTACCTATCAACTTCCTCATTATATGGCCACTTTCTTTTATGTGTAGTCATGCAACTAAAGCAGAGATAATATTATTACATTGAACTAGTCCATAGCTTCACTTGAAAGAAAATAACTACTGAATTTAACGGACCACTTTATTTCTATTCACTTATTGATCGTTATTCACAGCGCTTTACCCGGTAGGTGTCTTATAGGCGATTATAAAATAGGGCTGTTCTCCATGTGACAGTGGACATATAGCCCAATAGACTATGACAAAGTGCCTGCTAGACCGACATAGGCTTGCCCCTATTACTTGGGATCGAAAATAATAATTTGCAAAATGTGGGTGTAACCACACCTCTACCTGCCCCTTCGGGGATTTACAGGCGTGAGTATATGAATGTATGGTAATGATGGTGATGACCCTTGCTGTGAATTACCAGACAGCTAATTTTGAGGGAAGTTTTAGATTTTTTACTGGAATTCTGAGAGACGTCAAATCTCACGGTCAGGGGGAGGTTAAAGTAAGACGGAACTAGAACTACTTAATGGATAGATCTGGCGAGGAATCCCTATAACCCGATTCTTGCCGGCTTGCTCCGCAAGGGGAAGCTGTGGTCGAGATGTTCAAATTTGAACTCTAATAATTAATATACCTACATAATACGTTATTTGAAACTGAATGCATCTGAAATTATGTATCTGTCGCAGCCAACTTGCTTAATCACCCGTTCAATTAAATGCCTAGGCCCTTTACTGAACGGCGCCGTTCAATTAGCGGCCTGAATGGTGTTCAGCCACTTGATTAAACAGCTAGGCAAATAGCTTGGATAGGTGACGTTTAATTACTTGCCGAACCATTTAATCAAAGAAAAAAATGAGCTAGAAAAAAGACTTATTTCTGTATGGTTATAAAAAAATAATAATCACGAAGGCTAATGCGGGACCTTCTAACCTAATCTATCCAAATCGGATTGCATAACTTTCTGAACAAACCTATCACTAATTTCCTGGCCGTTCATTAAATGGCGCCGTTCAGTTTACAGCCTAGGCCTAGGATTAAGCTACTTGGCGGCGACATATCAACATCAGTATCTGAAATCCAGTATCTTAAATTCGGATTCTGAAATTCAGTACCTATCTGGAACTCGAATCTAAAATTCTGTAGGTATCAATACGAAATTAATGTCTGAAATACCAACGTGCTACAAAAGTGCTGTTCTTGCTGCGTTCCATATACCTATAGATACTTTTTCACAGGCATCCCTTTTTAAAATGCCTCTGTGAAATGTGGGAAGGAATTTTGATCTTTCTGGATTTTTGCTAGCGGTAAGTTTAGGTACAATATAGCTGATGATCAAACGATGAGAAATTAGACATTCACGTAACTAGGTACATCTACTTTCAAACCCCACTGCCTCCAGTACCACTTAAGTTCGTTACACTGTGATATTATTATCATTACATAACTCAATAATACAATAACTATTGTAAATCAAATCAACATCAAATATTGTCAAGAGATGTGCCATTGTTGTTCCTTGCTTGACTTAGAAGATATGGCATTATATAACCTTTTAAGGCGGAACTACACTTCTTTATCGTTATGTATTATTCACTATTTATTTAACTTAATTTCGTCGCATTCATCATTCTCTAAGTATATTTCGTTTATACTAGGTACTTCTTCCAATTTCTGCGCCTCACAGCAGAATGTGCTGTACCAAAAAATATTACAACACCCTTAATGTAACCATGTTCTATAGATATAAAATATGATTTGATTTGAAATCGGGATATATCCGCGATATATATAAATGGTGAGCCACACAAAGTAAAGACCAATTTTGTATGTAATTTCATGATCTGCAATTTTTTTTTTTATATCGGACACGTCAGTTTACTTTATTTCTTATCTCTCTATCTCTCTTTATCTCAAGAAAGAGAGCCAACATTATATACATGTATTGTGCTCTGATAACAATGATGGCTCTCATCTTGACGGCCTCATCAGATGCTTTTTCACGCCCCGCTTAAAAGACCTGGGACTGTAGGAAGAGGGTAAACACGTGAGCTGGCAAGGAGTTCCAGGTCTTAATGGTGCGACAATGATTACCTACTTTTGCAAAAGTATTTTCTGCATTCAAATATATTTGACGTTTAATGTTGAATAAAAATAATGCACAAGTCCAATCGATGGGGACTATTCATATTTTTGTCTATTTTAACTGGAATAAGAAATATACCGCTAGTACCAGTGCAACAGCAGTAACAACATTTTTCACATCAGGCAAAAGGTGAATATTTATATTGTTCGCTCTCTTACCAAATATTTGGACGAATAGGTACAGTCCAAATATTGATCATATGAAATATTAGGTATATTCATACCAAATTACACACAACGATGTGTAGTTCTGCCTTTAGCTTCATATTAAGTAGTAGGTTCGTGAAAGCTCGAAATTACATCATTCGAAAATCATCATGACTCCTCAGATTGTGTTCACAGAAATGCTAGCTTCATCAGCAATTATTTAACTTGACACATTTCTCCTTTTGATTGTTTTATATAGAAACCAAATGCGTAATAGATAAGTGAGCTTCACTTGATGAGGTGACATAAGTTGTTTTATTAGTTTGTTTTTAACACATTATTATGTAATATTATTGAGATATGTTAATACCGTCTTCGTTATTTTGTCGGATATGCTCGAAATAAGTATATTAGGTAATGATGTTTCGATTCTGTTGTGCATCATTACCTTACTATGTCTCTAATTTGTTTTAATTGGTTTAATTCAAACATCGAAATTATGGTTATAAACGTCACTTTTGATGTAGGTGAGAGTACATATTTATTGTTATACTTTCTTTTCTAAACGACAAAACAAAATTTTAGCAATTTTTAGAGAGATCATCATCATCAACATCCCACATAAATAATTCGGAACCATTCTGTGACAAGATGTAGGTTAGCGAACTAATTTCTTATTTTCTATCTACTTGATTCTTATTTAAGAATTCGTTTAAAATAAGGTTGGAAGTAGTTTATATGGAAATTCTATTCATAATAAAATCAATTGGATTCTGATTTGGAGTAATTTATGATTTCAAATATTATTGATTCTTTCAAACTTTGGTATATTGATTGAGAATCCAGCTGGGTTACATCTGGAGTGTATCTTTATCTACATTAAGGAACTTAAGTTATATTAATATTTTCAAATTTCTGAAAGGTATAAAATATTTTTGTTCCCAATTTAGTCGCTCTTGATATCTGCAACTCTACCTTCACTTCAGCCAATTTCAATTAACCACTGACAAGAGGGCTGGTTATTCAGGAAATTATGTTCATTCTGATCTATTATGTCATATCTATTCTGTTAAGTTTATGTTCAAACTTCATGACATTATTGTCTTTTCAATAAGTACTTCGGACTTCACTATTTAAAGCTAAAAATCTCACAAATAAAATAAATATGCGTCAAATGTCAAAATTTACAAAGAAACACGGTCAACAATATTTATTAAAATAAATAAATAACTTATTATAAAATAATTAGTATTAATACTATGACTAAATCGGTAACTACACAATAAATTAGTGCCGGATAGTCTGATAAAAATACTGATATTTGTTCTTACTGTAGTGTTTTATAGTATTTCTATTTAATAATTATATCTAAAATAAATTATCCTAAAATACTATAACAGATAAGAACAATGGCCGATTTCTATTCAATTCTGTTACAAATAAATATATAATTATTTACTTGTATTTCTCTAAGTCATTCTTAAAGCTAATCATAAAATATTATTGCAACTAAGTACTTTATTGTCAATAATATTGTACCTAACATAGAATTGAAATATTATTTAAAACCTAATAATACTTCGTAACTTTTTAAGCTTTCCGAATTTATTATGTTTTCTTCCAGTTTTCGGATATCGCCTACGGTGCTTATGTCTAGGGCGTCTCGGCCTTAGAGGCTTTATCAATGAGTCTTGGGATAGCTGAAATACATCTAAATGTTGTATGTTCATCTTCTGAGCAGACAAAAGTTCTTTCATTTGCGCGTGAGTCAGCATATAAACTGGCTGTATCGTATTTACGACATCAGAAATTTGTGTAGCTGCCACTAATGGCAAATTTTGATTTGACAAAGGCGTTTGAATGGCCGGTGGACCATATTGTGGAATTGCTTGGCCATAACTGGTGGTGGGCGACCCAAATTGCCCGCGTGAGGAATACTGAAGAGGGAAATACTGCTCCCCATAGTTAGCATTTGCTGGTTCAGGATGAAAGTCTTCAAATTTTGGATGTCTAAATCTACTTAATCGGGTTGAAAAACTACCAACAATATCTTGATTTTGGATTGGTCTTCGTCTACTTGGTCTGGTTTTTGGTCTGGGACGAGGCATTTCGTAATCATAGTCTGGTATAGTAGACTCATAGTCTGGGTCGTAATCGTTTTCGTCTATATATTCGAACTTACTATCACCTTCAAGATCGTCATCGTAAGAATAATCATAATCAAATGCTTCTCCTACATTATGAAAATTGCCTAGATTATATGTATTAAACCTATTTCGTTTTAATGCTTCTGGTGTTGGTAGAGTTTCATTTTCACCAGCATCGTGATCTAAAAGTATAGAGTCTGAGAGACTGTCATTGAGATTTTGTACACTTGAATTAAAATTTACTTCTACATTAATCAATGAGTGATTCTGAATTGGTAGTACAATTTTATCATCTATAATTTTTTCAGTAGTTATAGTATAATTTTCAACAATAAATAAGTCTGTATCTAACTCACGTTTCCTTCTACTATTAATAATACTTACATCATTATCACCGTAAGCTGAAACTCCAGTTCCATCTGGACTTAAATGTTGAACTCCGGTAGGCTGCGTTTTTAAATATTTAATTCCCTCTGTACTAGGTCCATTTGAATAATAATTCAAGGGACTTTTATATTGTAATGTTTCATAACTTGGTGTTTCTTGAACAGTGTATTCTACATTTTTATTTACATTATTGCTAACGACTTGCTCAACTTCTGGTGTAAAATAATTAGTCTTTGGGGTAGTTATATCTTCAACAATTTGAGCTGAAATGGTAGGCAGCGTTGGTTGATAAATTCTTATTCTATGGTCTCTATTATCTTGAACATCATCAACTTCTTCAGTAATTGGTGTATGATCTTTGTGATTTATACTCGTATATTCCGCAGCATAAGGTCCTGGGTATGATGTAACTGTTTCTCCGTTTGGTTGTTCTTTGAGATAAAAGAATAAGTCAATAGGTGTCTCTAGTGTGTCTTTCTCTGTTTCTTTTCCAGTATGAATTAAAGTATTAAACTGCGTCAATTGTTCTTGTGGTTGCTTACTAAGTAAGGTATTTAAAGCATCGATGTCATTAGCAGATTGGTATGTATGCATTTGTCCATATAGTTTAGAATAATCATATTGAGTTTTACTTGGTATAGCTTCGGTAAACAAACTTGATTTCTCTTTCTCATAATTAGTCAGTCCTACGTTTCCATTAGGTTTAATAGTAACCCCTTGATCATACGTAGGTCCAGGATACGTAAGGATTTTGTACTTCTTTATTACGTTAGTATGTACCGAACCAAATGATCTATGATTCCTGTTTTTACTGGCATCAGCTCTTGTTATTTTAATCGGGTCCATTTGTGCCTTATCTTTCAATGTTTTCCTTTGCTCTGACCTTCCTCTCGCTCTTTTTTCTTTCATGGTTGCTTGCATTTGTTCTAGAGCAAGATGGTGGTTTTCTTGTGATTCATGGTAAGCTTGCATATAGCTATCAACATGCTGTTTGGGCGGCTGATTGCTCCATCTCATTACCTGAGCTCGATGCTGCCTGTACCTCTCTGCGTTAAACATTGCTTGTTGATGTTGGGCATGTATCTTAGCATTAGAGTTTCCTGCTAATGGATTCTCGTATGGTGACGTCTTTTCTTTAGAGTCCATTCTTGCTTGTTCATTGATGACCTCAAACACTGCTGGTGCAGTACTTTTGTTGGGTTTTGCTGATGATGTGTGCAGTATTAGAAGTATTATTGTTGTTCTTATTTCGCGTGTCCGCCGCATTTTATCTGTAAAAACATAATTAGTACATGTTAATTGTAGTTCTGTACGTAAATGATGCAATGTGTTCTGGGTGAAATATTATGAAATAGTGGGAACAAAGGCGAGTTCCCTAATTAATTTTTCTTACAGCAACCCTCTGGAATATTTTAAAAAGTATCTAATAACAAAACGACAACTTTTTAAACAACTCAACCTTCTTACAACTCTATATAGATATCAAGCTGAAGACGCACGCGAGAGAGAGGGAGAGAGAGAGAGAGAGCTCTAAAAATTGAAGTAAATCAATTTTACTGACACTGCCACACAGATGTGATAAATTATAAGTCGGCGACTGTACATACATGACAGTAGAATTATTATTAATTGATAAAAAATTATCTCCTCTTTTAAAGTCGATTAAATAATATTATACTATTCTTTTGCATAATTATTAGAGTATGACGTGATATACGTTTTTGCCTTATTGCTTTGACTATAAAGGTGAGGATTGACTTGAGCAATGTAACGTTGTTACTTATATTGTGTCCGACGTAATGTCTGTTACGGGTAAATCAAATCTTCTTACAAACACAGTAAAGACTTACATACGTATGTATAAACTCTTGGCTCACCCTACTCCCACCTTCCACTTATTACCCACGTTAAAACGTTACCCCAAAACACCCATTGATTTTTGAAGAAAAGTTCTTTAAGCGCGTTTGACCTGGGAAGCAAACTGTTGTCTGGTGATGAGAGCGTTACCAAAAGTGTGATGGGGTGAGGCGATCGTAAGTTGAGGGAAATAGTAAGTTAGTGAAAATATTTGAATAGAGAGAGAGAGAGAGAGAGAGAGTGACGTTTCGCATATTACTGTAAGGGCAGGCGAGAGAGGTGCGAGCATTTATATTTTCTTTCTCTCTTTCTCTCATAGCCGTTACGTTTCTTATATCTAAGATGCAATGTAGGTCTATTAAGATTTATGTTAGTCGTGTGGTACAAAGTACATGAGTTCTTTAAAATATGTTTGTTATGAAACATCGAGTGACAAATTCGAAGTGGCGTTCAAATAAATTTAAAAACAGTGAATGCTCGACGTTCTGTTACAATTGATAGCTCTAGTGAATACTCACCTTATTATTTCTTAAACATAATTTGTCATTCCGAAATATGTCTTTGGTTTTATGACATAAAACTATATAATTATGTGAGAATAAGATAGATACCCTTTAATGAGTTGGTTACCTAGCAAAACTAATTACAAATGCATATTTTGACCTAGATTCTAAAATTATGAATTCTTAACAATTAAAGATTTGTATTTTGTCATATTTGTGGTTTACAGGGTCGGCAACACGAATGTGACTCCCCTGGTGTTGCACACGTCCATAAGCCACGGTAACCACTTCCCATCAGGTAGGCCGTGTGCTTGTCTGCCACCTCACTTGTGAAAAAAAAAGAAGCAAACGACGTGAACCCACTCCTAAGATATGCATTTTACTTTACATAGAGGGGTCCATCCGTTCACTGGAATATAAAGGGGTTGCTCCGCCTTCATACCACAAGAACTCCCACCATTCTTAGGAATTTCGGTCATTGCCTACCGTCAGTAGCCTAGTGGTTAAGGGGTCGGCATTACGATCGAGAGGTCCCGAGTTCGAATCCCCGCGAACTCACTTTTAAAACAAGCAATTTAGCTTAGTTGAAGGCATTAACGGATTTCGTTTATTAATATTCTTTTTCAAGACAATCTTTATAAAAAAGTTACTCTCGAACAGACAGACCGACAGGCAGACGTGACTGAAAAATTATACGGACATATTTGAGTCTCTCCGATGACTCAGGAAGTGATAAAAGTATTATATTGTCGCTACTTACAATGCAAGAGCCATAAAATTAAAGTGAATAGATTGTAGGAAGGAAATGACATTTTCACATATATAAAAGAATGCATGATGTCACAGATATGAAAGTGTCTTTATATGCACATGTTTTATAGGTGTTTCAATTAAGTAAGTAGTTTGTGTACAAATCTAAACGGTTTTTACAGTTTCTTCTTATATACAATATGTATAAAAATTAATTGGGTCGTGCGGTTTAGTCGGTTCGAGTCCGACATAACCTCCCCCTTCGGCTCCGGAGGGGTGGGTATCCGTGGGGATTTCCCGCACGTAAAAAAAAAAAAAAAAAAAAGCTGTTCGTTGCTCTGTTGAACGGATTTATCTTATCTTGGTCTTGAAATGTTTGTGGAGGTCTAGGGAAGGTTTACGCTGAGAAAATATGGGAAATTTCAATTTTTTTTTTGTTGATTCTGACGCGGTATGAAATTTGCCGGGTCAGCTAGTTATTATATAAATTATCATGCAAAAAATGTATAAAATTGTGATGTTTGTCATTCTTTTCGCATGATAATTTATATAATGACTAGCTGTTGCCCGCGGCTCCGCCCGCGTGGATGTCGGTTTTCCTGAATTTTCTTTGCTATAAACCTCGCGGAGCCCGAGACCTTTCCAACGAATGCAAAACCGTGGAAATCGGTTCGTGCGTTCTGGAGTTATAGCGGCAGGAAGGAAAACCCGACTTATTTTTATATATTACATTTTAATTATCGATTAATTTATTTTAATTGTAAGGTTTTTTTTGTACGCCACACAGTGGCAGAGTACGGCCAGGGCTTGCACCTAAAACGCAAACATCCAAAATTTGTGTACCCCTAACCCATATTCTGTCAAATAAACTTTCATTTCACTTTTAATTAGCTATAATGTTAACAGGAAGTAATGTGATCATGGTATAGGTATATATAGGGCCCGGCCGAGAGGAATGGCTCTGGGTTAGCCGAGGTGCGCGGGATATGTCGCGAGACAACCTCACCTTCGGCCTAGCACATCGACCCACAGACGGCGTGCGGTTTAGTCGGTTCGAGTCCGACATAACCTCCCCCTTCGGTTCCGAAGGGGGGGGGGGGGGTATCCGTGGGGATTTCCCGCACGTAAAAAAAAGGTACTTATATACTTTTGAAGTGCCTGACATTTCGACCAGGTTATACCTGCCATGGTCACATACAGGATCATACTTTAAACGCGAATTTAAAAATTAGAAGGTGCCTTACCTATTTTAATTTATTTCAATTTGAAAACTTGCTAAAAAAACCTCCCTATAAAATTTAGGATGACCTAACTATATTGGATGAATTCTTCTGAAATCAATGTTGCCCAAAACTAATACCATTCCAGAGATTCACAGGAACCTTTTCCAATGCAATATGCAGCTAAATCCATTCAAACGTTTTTCGTGACAGAGTAATATTAAAAAAACATATTAATGAGTCGGATATAAATGCAAATTTCTACCTTTAAGGCTTGTGTAAAAATACCAGTTTTTAAGTTGCCGGTTCTCAAATTTTGCACACTCAATCACCTGTAGCACATGCACTCCAATCCAATGCAATGAACTTGACAAGCAAAAAGAGGTTAATTATTGTATTTATTTTTCGAAGTTACATAAAATGTGTAATAAACAAATAAATTTAATAATATATAATAGTATATAATAGTTTTGCATACTGATCATTATCATGTTCCTAACCGGTGTACACTCGCTGGGAAAAGCTCTTCGTATTCGTGTGAACAGTTGGAAAACAAAATGTGATTTTTATTACGTATTTTTATTTTTATTATTACAGTTAACACAGGCCATCACTTCGGAGTGCAGAGTCCGCATACTCTTTTTTTTTAAAGAGGAACATTCTTTTGGTTTAGGCTATCCGGATTTTAACCTGTCAAGTGAGTAAATAATAGACACAATAGGTAAACAATAGACTCGCGGTGCGATCGCACCGCTTGGGATCTTAGACTTTAAGGAGCAACTATATATATATAAAGAAAAACCCGCGAGCCACTTCTGGCACAGAACGCTCTCAGGTAGGCTTACAGCAGTAGTACAACGAAGGAAGCTCCTTTTACTTTTAAGCCGGGGGTTGGGCATACCGGCATTGGATGTAGGCTGTGTTTTTTATTTTGATAAGTAAGTTGTTTTATTCTGCATTATTGTATTGGAGTCATCTGTTACTATAGTGATGATGGAAATATAGTGGTGATGATGTGTAAATAAATAAAAAAAAAAAAATGAAAGAGTTTGTTGATGCTACGTTGTAAAGCTTTTCTCTGCGAAAGTACTCAAAGGCGCAATGACCATGAGTTCATACTTTCACTGACCGCGACTGCATACAAACACATATAGCTATGTCACATATATCTATACATAGAACATAAAACTTGTTTGCGTGTCCGTCCGTTTTGAAAAACACACGGGGTAATAAAACTTGCGTTCACGCAGCGAGAGAAAAGTTTATCTTGTTTGGTTTCCTGTGGAATGTTGAGAAGTGAATTTTCTTTTTTTACGTGCGGATAATGTATATCCTCTGGTGCAAACTAGGTGTGCCCTAAAATGGAATTTCTTGGAACCAAACTAAGTATGGCCACCAGTGACCAGTGTTATTGAGATTGCCTAGTTGTTTAGGGATTGAATAATGGTGAATCGGAAATAATCATCATCATTTTAGCGTAGTCCCGGTTGCATCTGAAGCTTTCACTTTAGAGATAAGGGTCTTCTCCTCTTTTTAGTTTTTTTAAAATATTGATCGTCAAATTGCCTGCCCCCCCTCCCTGATGGTAAGTCGAGGAAGTTAGTCATTAGTTTGGTTATATGGTTTTTATGTGAGCGACTGCCGTCTGATCCCTCAACCCTGAAATGAAAGCCTGCACCGGAGGCTTCTCCATGAACCAGTACGTGTGTACCAGCTTGCTGCATGGTAAGTTGGCTTGATGCCGAATATTTTGGTGTGGTGCCATAGGTCCTAAAGCTACAAGAAAAGTGTCTGTTATATTTACCGTTACTGTGCAGTTAATTAATGGAAACGGACATAAATGTAAAAATATTTTTTATCGGTAACGGAAGCGGTAACGGAGTTGGAAATGCAGACAATTTTTTATTTAATGGTAAGTAATAAAATTTATATTTGAATTTAAATAGTGTTTAATTATATTTTATTAATTAAGTAGCGGTAAATTATATTTAACAAGCCAGCGGGTCCAACCGCGTAGACATTGGCTATCGCGTTTTCGTCTCAACCAATTGCAATCAAACAAACGGCAGATTTTAAATCTGACCAAGCTCTTTGTAACTAAAAATTTGTATCAAAAGCCGTTAAATACTTTTACGTCCAACGCGAACAAATGACATAAACCTCGCTACAATCTTGGACGCGTTTCTTAGGTGTCTTGAGGATCGCAAGTGGTGCTACGGTGGTGGAGGAGCTCAAATTCACTAAGCATATTAGCTGCGTTTACACGTACAGGATAGGAACGACGGATTTACCACGCGCCAGTCCAAAACCGTTAGTTCGGAATGAATCGTTTAAATGTTAGCAACGCGCCGTGAACGACCTGGTTCGACCTGATGGTTGGCGCGCGTGCATCGCATCACAGTTTAAATCCGCGCTCAAGTTGGTATAAAAGATATTTTCGCGGCATGTCGGCTTGGGCGCGAAGGGCATTACAGAGTTCTGGAAAATTGTCTCGTAATTCTTTTATCATGGGTATGTGTCCATATCTTCGTCTATATATTTCTTTTCCCATATTTGATGTCTTCTGGTGGTGACCAAACCGACTACGAACCCAGCCAACGCTACTACCATATGGAATTCCGTTTTTAAACAACACAGGAATGGGAAAGATCTACGGTTACGACCTGTAGTCATGATTTAGTTGCAATATATCACTCAATCCTCAGTCAAAACCGACAGACGCGGCCCTGATGCGCGGTTAAAAACTGTACGTGTAAACGGTGTTGTTTGTCTCGTAATTTAAGTACAGGACATGTATCCCGAGGTATAACGAACAGGTAAATAAACAAACTTCCACATATAAATACAAGATAATAAACTTGTACTCGTCCAGTAGACGTGTCCGCACTTACTAACTTTCCGTATGTTTTCACCCACGTCCGGCGTGCGGCTTGTAAGGTGAAATAAAGGCGAGATAAGATTTAATCTCCTTACGGCTTGTCAACGTGCTAACCTGTTCATTGAGATGTGAGATATGGATATAGAGATTTGAGATTAGATTCTATCTGTGATCGCGATCGGTATTGATAATTTTAGAGTTATTTAGTCACAGTATTACTGTATATAAGAAATAATAACACTGTGATTATGTAGAGCCCGGGCTCTAGTGTATAGAACGATTGACTGCTAAGTCATAGGTCGCAGATTTGATTCCTGTTATGCATTAAAACAGTATGTTACTAAGACTGTTTTAATGCAGAACAGGAACGCAACGACAATCCCGGTGGAGTAGAAAAGAGACACCCTTACTGTGGGTGTCTTTCAGTCGTCTCCATCCGACTGTATAGGTACATACAGCAAATGACATGGCGCCTGCTTGACGGCGATAAGCTCGCTCCCTATCGCGTGGGAACGAAAATCATAGTTGGCGAAATGTGGGTGTTTATACACCTCTGCCTACCCCTTCAGGGATTTACAGACGTGAGTATTTGTACGTGCATGTACGTTACTAAAAAACATGACTTGTTTTATAGACCATCAATTACTATATATAGGACTGCCTTTGTGGCAGTAGACAGTGCAGAGGGCGCAGGTTCGATTCTCGCTCAGTGCGAATACTAGTAGGTCTGACTGATATACCTAGATATCACTTACGAGTTGGAGACGTCCAATGGCAGTCGCTTCACGGAAAATTACGAAGTTCAACTGCGTCACTATGGGACTAGAATAGGCGGACCCCGGATTCCAAAGTGAGGGCCTCGGTTAAGACCGGTTTGGTGAAGATGATGATGATGAAGAATCTTGACATTTACAAGGAACCTATTATCTTATTTTTAACTCGGTAGAGTCATAACAAAAACTTTAATTAACAGTACAGTCATGAGAAGCATCATTGTGTGAGTTCTTCTATCGGCGATATGCGCTCGCGCGATTTTATGTTAGAAAATAAAGATTGTTGACCTATCACTGTAACGTAATAGGCTATGTCGTTAGTATCTTTAGTAGTACCTAATATAAATTAATTAACTATTGATATAGCATATGAAATCGTTAACATACCTTTGAATCATAGTCAATCATTTAGTTAGCTTTAGAAAAACAGAAGAAGTTAGCATATATAATATATACATACTAACGCCTGTAAATCCCCGAAAGGGGAAGCAGAGGTGTATTAACCCACATTTCGCAAACGTAACCCCACGTAATAGGGGGCGAGCTTATTGTCGTCAAGCGAGCACTCAGTCCCGGGCTGTATATTTTCTACAACACCCACAGGAAAAGATGGGGTGGCCCTATTCTATTCCCTCGGGAACTAATTAGTAGTATAGTAATACGTTTAAATCATAGTCAATCATTTAGTTGTTGTTATTCATCGATATCGCTGTTGGGTTGTGGAGGTCAGATGGCCGTCGCCTTACGGAAAATACTGAAATTGACCCAAATTCGCAGTTAGACTCATTAAGCAGACCCCAGACGTCAAGTTGAGAGCTTCGTATGCGACTGGGATTAACGTTAGAAAAAAAATGAATCACTTAGTTAGCTATAGCAAAACAAAATAATTAACTATATACTATAGTTAAATATAGATAATTATAAATCAATCAGAAATTAGCACTACACCTGAATATCTTTATCATTTCTTAATTGGAAACGGATCTGAGAATCAAATGTTACGGATAGTCGTGATAGGTTGCGAAAATAACGAAGTTGTGATGATACGACCAACCTTCACCCACAGTGATAGGGTGGGTAAGGCTTGATCGGACCAATCCTATATCACTGTTCATTTTATTTTTATTTTTTAAAACTTCTTGGACAAATACAAAATGATTGTAACAGGCGGACCTAATGCCATGAGCATTTTTTAGCATTCAACCTTAGAGCGTTTTCACACTCATCCGATATCCGATATCCGACATCCGATATCCGACATCCGATATCCGATATCCGACATCCGATATCCGATATACGACATCCGATATCCGATATCCGACATCCGATATCGGAGGAAGTCAAATGTATGAGATATGAATCTTTCACATTGTCCGGCCCGATATCGGTTATCGGAGCCAACACCACTGTTTAAATATATCGGATATCGGATGTCAGATATCGGATGTCGGATATCGGATATCGGATGAGTGTGAAAACGCTCTTAGGGTGATGCTAAGATATAATTTATGTCAAAGTGAACCTAGCACGAAGTATTTCAGTGATAGTTTAACCTATTTTGGTACAATTAATAAATTTTGTGATGCATTTTGTCCGCGTGGTTCCCGGCAGAGTAGAATTTGGGCCACCCCTTCTCTGCCCATGTGGTGTCGTACAAGGCGACTAAGGGATAGGGCCGATTAACTTTAACATCAGACAGATATGTACAGCCCAGACTCAGCCTCAGATGCATGGCTCGAGTCAACAATAGTGTCCGGAATACGGCAATGGGCTCACCCCCTATTACGTGGGACCGAAAACAAATTGGTGAAATGTGGGTGTTAATTCAACTCTGCCTAACCCTGTGGGGATGAAGGCGTGATTGTATGTATGTAAATTTATAAACATTATAATATATCCATATAAAACAGCTTGCGCGGTATTGTGATAGAAGATAGAGGTTATTGATCTTTGATCGTGACATAATTGGCGATGACGTTACCCTTGTGATATTCTATATGCCTGTAATTAATGGGCGTTATTTATAAGTAATTTAACTTTAATAATAATAATATTCCACAACATTTCACACAACGCTATCTAGATCCATGGTAAGCATAGCCTAACTAGCTTGTGTTATGGAATCTAGAATGCGGATAAACATACTTAGATACTTTTTTTAGATAGAAACAGCCAGACCAATGCAAATACCCATATTCATACATACAAATATTTGCACTGAGCGGGGATCGAACCCGCGCCTCCTGCGTAGCGGCCGCGTTCACTACCGCCACGCCACGGAGGCTGTTATAACTTTGGCTGTGGTATTATGGTTTAATTAAAATCAGATATTAAATTAAACAAGATTTTACGTGAATATGACACAGGAACGATCACTATGGATGAATGAGTTGTGGGGTTCAGATGATAGTCACTTTACGAAAAATTTCGAAGGTCAGCCAAACCCGCAGTTAGACAGTAAAACGCGGATTCTAGACTCCGAAGTGAAAGCTTCAGATGCAAATGAAGATGGCATAGCAGTAGAGCGGGACGGGTTCGATCCCGCTCAGTGCAAATTATGACTACTTATGACTAACAAATCCGAAAACAAACGTCTTCAATTTTCTTGTGTGTGTAAGGGAATGTGATAACCGCGGTAGCCTAGTGGTATGGGTAATGGACTGCTGAGACGAGGTCTCGGGTTCGATCCCAGGTTTTCCATGGCACACACCAATGACTTTTCGATGCTTTTCGAAGTTATGTGAGTATTTATCGTAGGTTTATAAGTGCCCAGTTAATGGCAATCGGCTAGACCTAAACATAAACCGGCGAAATGTGGGTGCTAGCACGTCTGCCTACCCCTTCGGGGATAAAGGCGTGAGTTTATGTTGTGTAAGGGAATGTGTAAGGGGTGGGTATTTGGGCTTAGACAAGGTCTATCTCATTCATTTTCTGGACCTTTTCCTAACTCAGTTGGAGATAACTTTCCAGTCTAACTGTGATGCAGCAGTTCTTCGATATTTGCCGTGAATCCACTGCCATCTGACCTCCACGACCAATTGACGATATCGAAGTTCTATAGTCAGACTGTTCGCTCTTTTGAAGGGTTCTTACTGTCCGCAACGACTCTGTCTCATTATTACCATGTGAATTACATTAAGAAGTTATATCCTGGAGAGTAAACGACTAGTAAAGACTGACCGGTCGTTTCCCAGGATGTGACTTCCTATCATAAAGACCGAGAAGAGCAGAGGTCGCCATACATCCGTAGAGTTAACTAAATAATCTACGATTAACTAGAAGTTAGCCGATAGACGTAATAATATTTACGTAAACATTTATTTGTTTGTTATGGCTGTTGATATTGTGATTTAGACATCTATTTACTCATGTATTACTGGAAACATATTTTTGGTACTCAATATAGTGGATCTGTTGCCAAATGAACTGGCGAAATGTGGGTGCTAGCACCTCTGTCTACCCTTCGGGGATATAGGCGTGAGTTTATGTTTATGTAATGTCTGTTGACAAATACTGGGAGTAAGGGGAACGCTCCCAACGCCGAAGGCCCCTGGTAGTACTCCGGGTATACTATATATTTATCATTAAAACATTTTTTTTTCGTTTCATTAGCATTATTAGTAAAGCCCAATGAAACGACAATTTCGTAAAAAAAACATCACTACAAATAAAGCACGCGCTTGGCTCCATTTGATTTTTTCTGTAGTGAATAGTTCGTTGAGATTCCCTAATACGATGGACAATAAATAATGCTATGGATTTAAAAAAAAAGGAATATTTTTTCACCAAATCTAAAGGCGCCCACACACTAACAGTCCGCCTGCAGTCCGCCTGCAGTTCCTGATCTGTCCGGCGGCCGGCAGTCCTAAGCCGATAGCGCCCACACACTAAAGCGATTTTGGCCCGCCGGCAATTCCCTGTTGTCAGTTTTGCGACCACACACTAGCAGTTGTGAGTCGTCAGTTTTAGGTCGTACGATCGCCTGCCGGTAATGGTCTAATATCAGTTACATAGAGAGTACGAAACAGTGCAAGCGATTTTCGACCTTATTGACATTTTATTAATTACATGTTTTTTCGCATAAATAAATGCTGCTGATCACGAATATAAGAAAAAAATCTAGATTTGTTATGATGTCAATAAGGTTGAAAATAGCTTGCACTACGTTATTCTTATATAAGTACATGCATACCTTATGTGGGAAATAGGTGTTAGCTATTTTGAACCTTATGGACTATGTGCATAAGAAATATAGACGAGTATGTACAAAAAATGAATAAAATCTTAGTAAAAACTGACACGAAACGTCGATCGACAGGCCCGTTGTGCTCGTTCGCCCTGACGGCCTAGGACTGTCCGGTTTAGAACTGTCCGGAATCGTTCGGTGGCCACACACTATCGGATCGTATTAGTCGTCAGTCCAAAATCGTTAACGAAACTGTGAGTGAGTGGGTTATTGCGATTAACTGACAGATTTATATCGTCCGGCCGTCGTCCGGTAAACTGTTAGTGAGTGGGCGCCTTAAAAATTTTTTTTTTTAAATACCTACAACATTAGCCACCGAAATTATCGAATCGAAATTACTAATATTCCCTCTAACCCCTCCAACTAAGCTAAATTGCTTTTGCTAGCAGTGTGTTCACGTCGGTTGTGTAATGACCAGGATTCGAACCCGGGACCTCTCGATCGTAAGGCCGACACCTTAACCACTAAGCTACCGACGCTAGTCGTGTACCCGGAGTACTACCACGGGCCTTCGGCTTCGGGAGCGTTTCCCTTACACCCGGTATATCTATTATTGACCGGAGTATAAGATACGTACCCCAATCTCCTTGTGTTGGGTTACATGTGGTAATGCACGAACATTGACTGACACGAAGGCTTGTCGTGTTGTCGTGATAGGGCGAAAACATTTTTTTATTTATTTTTTTATTTATTCATTACATACATACAATGTTCATATAAGTCGTTATGAACCAACCAACCTGGGGCATCGTCAATCTCACCATCACCGGGTGATTTAGGGTTGTCTGATTAATAACCGTGGTAGCCTAGTGGTATGGGTAATGGACTGCTGAGACGAGGTCTCGGGTTCGTTCCCAGGTTTTACCATGGCACACACCAATGACTTTTCGATGCTTTTCGAAGTTATGTGTGTATTTATCGCAGGTTTATAAGTGCCCGGATAATGGCAATAGGCTCGCCACCTATTACATTGGGACCTAAACATAAACTGGCGAAATGTGGGTGCTAGCACCTCTGCCTACCCTTTCGGGGAATATAGGCGTGAGTTTATGTTATGTTTTGATTAATCCCGACTAACCCAACTGTGGGTGAAGGTTGTATCATGAGCACTTCGATTTTTTTTTATATCACTTAGGTAGAAGACAAGCACACGGCCGGCCCACCTGATGGGAACCTATCACAATGATACGACATGCCTTCTTGAATTATCACAAGTAAGCTATAGTTTTTAGTGAGTACCTGGAAAGAGATGTCCTAAATACTGTCATACTGAATATTTGAATAACTTGCGATTATTATACGTAAAAAGTAATATATTTGCTATCAAAAATTATATATGCCTGGATTCAACTGTTTTTTGGATAAGTTTTTATGTTAACGGTGTTTTAAGATTAAAACTTTTTGTTCACTAAAAGTTTATTTTATCAGTAAATAAATATTCCATAATAAATATTCCACAACAAATATTCCAAAACATTTCACACAACGCTTTCTAGATCCATGGTAAGCATGGCTTAACTAGCCTGTGTTACGGAATCTAGAATGCGGATAAACATTCTTAGATACTTTTTTTTGTAAATACATACATATTATACATGGAAACACCCAGACCAATGCAAATATACATATTCATACATACAAATATTTGCACTGAGCGGGGATCCCGCGCCTCCTGCGTAGTGGCCCTGGCACAACGCTACAGAGGCTCAAAATGTTTATTTTATACATCTATTCGTCGAATCGAATTAAAATTAAATCAAATAGCTAAGTATTAGGTTTTCGACGAATGACATAAATAAGTCAAATAATATAGATATTTTGCAAATCTCTAGCTTCAAGAACCCTGATATAAGAACCTTTTAACATGATTAACAATGCAATTATTCAGTGTCGTGCCTTACGTTCACTTCGCAAAGGATAAAGCTTGAACATAAATATCCTTACCTTTAGATCCTAGCGAATGTGCCTATAAATAATTAAACTGAGGAAACGAACATGATATTGTAATATCAAAGCCTCGTTAACGGGTTGGCTTAGAGACAGGCTCGTCTTTATTATAAGGGTATTAGAAATACGTGTATCCAGGGACATAATCAAAGCGAAAAGGTTGGCTAAGCGGTAACAACAAGGTTAAGTATCTAAGTACCACAGTGTTACTACTACACACAGTAGAGAAACGCCTTTGATGTCGGACGATGCCACCGCTCGCGTAAGTACTTAGGTACGCTATTCGTCGTAAATGTGCAAAAGTTGTCAAAAAGAAAAAAAGGAAATAAATGTAATTATTCTGCATTCATTTATTTGAAATACATTTACATGTGTTGTACTGCAAGATACTTTCGTGACACTTTATTTTTAGACGTTTTTAGATTTATTATTATAAACGATAAATCTAATAATTGATGGATAGGTACTTATGTAAATCAGCATTCGTTTACATTCGGAAATGCTACGATTGTCGACGAGAGAAAATAGTTGTAGGTAGGTACTGAATAATTATTGATTTTTGATTCATAATACTTAACTATATTATGTAGTATAGTAATACCTACTGTGGTAATACTAAGCAATACCCCTAGCACGAAAAACTATCTTAATCGTATCGAAACAACTAATATCAAAACAGTAAACTCTGTGCAAAATTGAATAAAAAACCTCAAAAACTATAGTGTTATAGCTAGTTTTACATGTAATCATCATTTCCTATGATTTAATAATAAAGAAAAATCATAATGAGAAATAAACCATGAACGTAATATTTATGACTCTTTTTATTTAGTGATGGGGTTCGATCTTAGACTGAATTTTTAAACATAACAGTCAAAAGAACGGAGCATTGCGATTGGTCGGCTTCACACATACTAAAGCAAGATTACAATAGTTTTTCGTGCTAAGGGTACTGTTTAGTCTAATGATGGGTGACTGACGAGGGTTCCTTACTCCTAATTACTGCCAACTCGCTCAGCAAACAAAGATAAACTGGAGAAATGTGGGTGCTAGCACCTCTGCCTATCCCTTCGGGAATATAGGTGTGAGTTTATGTTATGTTTAAGTTATGCTCAGCAAAAGGAAGCCGTGGTATGGATGCTTAAATGGTGGCTTCTTTTTGAAAATTTTCTCCACGGTACCGTACCGTTAGCCGTGGGTCCCGGCAGGCATACAAGACATCTATGGCACTTGCCACGTGTATTTGGAGCCCTAACAAGTCTTACTCTAGAATTTCGGTATCACCATTGGGTTGTGGATGTCAGGTGGCAGTCACGTTATGGACAATATGGAATAAGGCGTTTCGTAGTTAGACTGAAAACTGACTTCAACTGAGTTGGTATAAGATTCGGAGGGTGATGATGATCCTATGTGACTTTATTTACCCAGAGATTACCTCACAAAAAAACAAAATCGGTTGAAATAGACTTTTAGCCTTGTATTTTTAATTATTTTTCTTCTATTGCCGATTATTCGTTAAATTAATAACTGTGCCACCGGTAGGTACGTTATTCTTATATAAGTACATGCATACCTTATGTGGGAAATAGGTGTTAGCTATTTTGAACCTTATGGACTATGTGCATAAGAAATATAGACGAGTATGTACAAAAAATGAATAAAATCTTAGTAAAAACTGACACGAAACGTCGATCGACAGGCCCGTTGTGCTCGTTCGCCCTGACGGCCTAGGACTGTCCGGTTTAGAACTGTCCGGAATCGTTCGGTGGCCACACACTATCGGATCGTATTAGTCGTCAGTCCAAAATCGTTAACGAAACTGTGAGTGAGTGGGTTATTGCGATTAACTGACAGATTTATATCGTCCGGCCGTCGTCCGGTAAACTGTTAGTGAGTGGGCGCCTTAAAAATTTTTTTTTTTAAATACCTACAACATTAGCCACCGAAATTATCGAATCGAAATTACTAATATTCCCTCTAACCCCTCCAACTAAGCTAAATTGCTTTTGCTAGCAGTGTGTTCACGTCGGTTGTGTAATGACCAGGATTCGAACCCGGGACCTCTCGATCGTAAGGCCGACACCTTAACCACTAAGCTACCGACGCTAGTCGTGTACCCGGAGTACTACCACGGGCCTTCGGCTTCGGGAGCGTTTCCCTTACACCCGGTATATCTATTATTGACCGGAGTATAAGATACGTACCCCAATCTCCTTGTGTTGGGTTACATGTGGTAATGCACGAACATTGACTGACACGAAGGCTTGTCGTGTTGTCGTGATAGGGCGAAAACATTTTTTTATTTATTTTTTTATTTATTCATTACATACATACAATGTTCATATAAGTCGTTATGAACCAACCAACCTGGGGCATCGTCAATCTCACCATCACCGGGTGATTTAGGGTTGTCTGATTAATAACCGTGGTAGCCTAGTGGTATGGGTAATGGACTGCTGAGACGAGGTCTCGGGTTCGTTCCCAGGTTTTACCATGGCACACACCAATGACTTTTCGATGCTTTTCGAAGTTATGTGTGTATTTATCGCAGGTTTATAAGTGCCCGGATAATGGCAATAGGCTCGCCACCTATTACATTGGGACCTAAACATAAACTGGCGAAATGTGGGTGCTAGCACCTCTGCCTACCCTTTCGGGGAATATAGGCGTGAGTTTATGTTATGTTTTGATTAATCCCGACTAACCCAACTGTGGGTGAAGGTTGTATCATGAGCACTTCGATTTTTTTTTATATCACTTAGGTAGAAGACAAGCACACGGCCGGCCCACCTGATGGGAACCTATCACAATGATACGACATGCCTTCTTGAATTATCACAAGTAAGCTATAGTTTTTAGTGAGTACCTGGAAAGAGATGTCCTAAATACTGTCATACTGAATATTTGAATAACTTGCGATTATTATACGTAAAAAGTAATATATTTGCTATCAAAAATTATATATGCCTGGATTCAACTGTTTTTTGGATAAGTTTTTATGTTAACGGTGTTTTAAGATTAAAACTTTTTGTTCACTAAAAGTTTATTTTATCAGTAAATAAATATTCCATAATAAATATTCCACAACAAATATTCCAAAACATTTCACACAACGCTTTCTAGATCCATGGTAAGCATGGCTTAACTAGCCTGTGTTACGGAATCTAGAATGCGGATAAACATTCTTAGATACTTTTTTTTGTAAATACATACATATTATACATGGAAACACCCAGACCAATGCAAATATACATATTCATACATACAAATATTTGCACTGAGCGGGGATCCCGCGCCTCCTGCGTAGTGGCCCTGGCACAACGCTACAGAGGCTCAAAATGTTTATTTTATACATCTATTCGTCGAATCGAATTAAAATTAAATCAAATAGCTAAGTATTAGGTTTTCGACGAATGACATAAATAAGTCAAATAATATAGATATTTTGCAAATCTCTAGCTTCAAGAACCCTGATATAAGAACCTTTTAACATGATTAACAATGCAATTATTCAGTGTCGTGCCTTACGTTCACTTCGCAAAGGATAAAGCTTGAACATAAATATCCTTACCTTTAGATCCTAGCGAATGTGCCTATAAATAATTAAACTGAGGAAACGAACATGATATTGTAATATCAAAGCCTCGTTAACGGGTTGGCTTAGAGACAGGCTCGTCTTTATTATAAGGGTATTAGAAATACGTGTATCCAGGGACATAATCAAAGCGAAAAGGTTGGCTAAGCGGTAACAACAAGGTTAAGTATCTAAGTACCACAGTGTTACTACTACACACAGTAGAGAAACGCCTTTGATGTCGGACGATGCCACCGCTCGCGTAAGTACTTAGGTACGCTATTCGTCGTAAATGTGCAAAAGTTGTCAAAAAGAAAAAAAGGAAATAAATGTAATTATTCTGCATTCATTTATTTGAAATACATTTACATGTGTTGTACTGCAAGATACTTTCGTGACACTTTATTTTTAGACGTTTTTAGATTTATTATTATAAACGATAAATCTAATAATTGATGGATAGGTACTTATGTAAATCAGCATTCGTTTACATTCGGAAATGCTACGATTGTCGACGAGAGAAAATAGTTGTAGGTAGGTACTGAATAATTATTGATTTTTGATTCATAATACTTAACTATATTATGTAGTATAGTAATACCTACTGTGGTAATACTAAGCAATACCCCTAGCACGAAAAACTATCTTAATCGTATCGAAACAACTAATATCAAAACAGTAAACTCTGTGCAAAATTGAATAAAAAACCTCAAAAACTATAGTGTTATAGCTAGTTTTACATGTAATCATCATTTCCTATGATTTAATAATAAAGAAAAATCATAATGAGAAATAAACCATGAACGTAATATTTATGACTCTTTTTATTTAGTGATGGGGTTCGATCTTAGACTGAATTTTTAAACATAACAGTCAAAAGAACGGAGCATTGCGATTGGTCGGCTTCACACATACTAAAGCAAGATTACAATAGTTTTTCGTGCTAAGGGTACTGTTTAGTCTAATGATGGGTGACTGACGAGGGTTCCTTACTCCTAATTACTGCCAACTCGCTCAGCAAACAAAGATAAACTGGAGAAATGTGGGTGCTAGCACCTCTGCCTATCCCTTCGGGAATATAGGTGTGAGTTTATGTTATGTTTAAGTTATGCTCAGCAAAAGGAAGCCGTGGTATGGATGCTTAAATGGTGGCTTCTTTTTGAAAATTTTCTCCACGGTACCGTACCGTTAGCCGTGGGTCCCGGCAGGCATACAAGACATCTATGGCACTTGCCACGTGTATTTGGAGCCCTAACAAGTCTTACTCTAGAATTTCGGTATCACCATTGGGTTGTGGATGTCAGGTGGCAGTCACGTTATGGACAATATGGAATAAGGCGTTTCGTAGTTAGACTGAAAACTGACTTCAACTGAGTTGGTATAAGATTCGGAGGGTGATGATGATCCTATGTGACTTTATTTACCCAGAGATTACCTCACAAAAAAACAAAATCGGTTGAAATAGACTTTTAGCCTTGTATTTTTAATTATTTTTCTTCTATTGCCGATTATTCGTTAAATTAATAACTGTGCCACCGGTAGATAATGACCGAACAGAACGATGCAAAAAAGAAACAATACTAATTATATCAACGTGTACAAAATCTTTAGAGGACAATGGGGGTAATTGCGCAATTTTTTTTTTAATACAGTATGACTGGGTGGATTATTACAGTCAAAATAAATTAGGTATTCATTATCATCATCATCATCATCATCATCAGGCTATATTAGTCCACTGCTGGACATAGCCCTCCCCCAATGAGCGCCATAGCGCCCTGTCTTCAGCTTGCCGCATCCAGCATCTGCCTGCAGTCTTTCTTAGATCGTCATCCCACCTGGTCGGAGGGCGTCCTACACTACGCTTGCCGAGTCGCGGTCTCCACTCAAGAACACGTTTACCCCAACGGTTGTCGGTTCTTCGTGAGATATGGCCAGCCCATTGCCACTTTAGGTATTGAACTGAGTTAATTGAATGAAGGACATTGAAAGCGTTGAAAATCAATTGATTTATGAAAGTCAATATCAGGCTGTATGTGAGTATATTTTCGTATCCAAATTTGACGAAATTATAGAAGAAAAGATTCTGAAGCTAAGGCTGAACTGTGATCTTGACTGTTATGTTTAAAAATTCAGTCTAAGATAAAAGCCCATCACTGAATAAAAAGATTCATAAATATTACGTTCATGATTTATTTCTCAATACGATTTTTCTTTATTATTAAATCAAAAAATGATGATTGGAAATGATGATTTGACATGTAAAACTTTCATTCAATTTTGCACAGAGTTTACTGTTTTGACACTAGGCCTCATTCGTGCCTTTTTTAACGTCCGATAAAAAAATATTCAAGAGAGGCTTTAATAAGAAGATACTGATTTTATTTGACAATAAACTAAACCACACACGAGCCTGAATGCAAGCTTTGAATGATATCGGTATTCTCATTGTATATTATTACTAAAATTGCAAATCAAATTCCCTGAAGCTAAGCTAAATTACTCATATAATGTAGTAAAAGGTAGAAGCTGATATATTCAGCTATTATGTATCGCTTTAAAGATTAATGTCACGTCAAAATCATCTTACATGACAGTCCATATAAGTAAAATAATTTATGTAAGCAACTGTTTAATATTTTAAAACTTTCGCGTTCAATGACCTACAATTAAGTTGTCGGAAGTTGTCACGATTATAGCATAGGTATGTTACATAGTTCAAAGGTGTTCATATCGTATGTACCTACCAGTCAGTGAAACACTCTCACTCAAGATGGGCAGTGAATATCGTATGTTGTGAGCGGTAGCCTACCTAGCAGTAATCTAACCATCTCGCATTTCCCCAGTATTCTCTTTAAAAAAACACGATTATAGCATAGGTATGTTACATAGTTCAAAGGTGTTCATATCGTATGTACCTACCAGTCAGGGAAACACTCTCACTCAAGATGGGCAGTGAATATCGTATGATGTGAGCGGTAGCCTACCTACCAGTAATCTAATTATCTCGCATTTCCCCAGTATCCTCTTTAAAAAAACACGATTATAGCATAGGTATGTTACATAGTTCAAAGGTGTTCATATCGTATGTACCTACCAGTCAGGGGAACAGTCTCACTCAAGATGGGCAGTGAATATCGTATGATGTGAGCGGTAGCCTACCTAGCAGTAATCTACCCATCTCGCATTTCCCCAGTATCCTCTTTAAAAAAACACGATTATAGCATAGGTATGTTACATAGTTCAAAGGTGTTCATATCGTATGTACCTACCAGTCAGGGAAACACTCTCACTCAAGCAAGATGGGCATTGAATATCGTATGTTGTGAGCGGTAGCCCACCCACCAGTAATCTACCTATCTCGCATTTCCCCAGTATCCTCTTTAAAAAAGCCACTAAAATGATTTTATCAATAAATTAATTACCGGATCGCCTTCTACTGTTGGACTGTACTGTAAGGAATATACAATAAAAAAGACGGGTTGCACTCCGGGAGTGCCGGCAGAAGTGAAAACTTTTTCTTTCTTTCTGTAGATAAAAAGAGCATACCATACCATACCATACCATACCATACCTATAGTATAGCGCCAATCATAGAACCTATAACTAATTTTCTGTCAGAAGAAATTAATGAATTACAAAAAGAAAAAATAATCACAATAGTAATAAATTACAAAAAAAAAACACAAAAAGTGTCAGAAGCCTAGGTTCAAACCCGGTACTATCTGAAACCTTATGGACTTACAATCGAAGCGCTTACCGCTAAGCTACGAAGCTTCTAAGCTTGCCTAAAAAAATAAACAATTCAAACGGTTCAAAGGTCCTGACGCGAGTTTAACACTTTTTACCCATCACGCGCCGCTAAAGAAGTTTTCACTTCAAAAACTTCATATCTTTTCTGTCCAACTTCACCTATCCAAAAAGAGAAATGTTCTCTATACTGAGGCCCGAATCAACCCATTACTTTTGCCCGAATCATACCATTTACATTTACCAAAAGTTCTTGGGCGATTCGAACCGCGGTGCGCAACGACTTATTTAAAAAGAGCTCTTGGGCATTTCATACCACTTTGCTCGAAACGCTCACGGTGCGAAACGACTAATGTTGGGCGGTTCGGCCTACAGGTGCCACGCGCTCTGGCCAGACGGGTTGGTACAGGGTTTAATTTCGAGTTTTTCTACTCTCGCATTGATATCGTCTCCAACGACACCCGTCGGATGAGATGGGGTGGTGATACTTGCATTCTTTCTACGTCACCACACGGATGAAGCTTTCCGTTTTAAAAACCTACTATCTTAAACTTGAATTTAACTAAACAGTCATCTTGCTTAGCGAATATTCATAGTACCTATTTTTAATCTATTACAGAATGTTTTACCTGTGACTGTAAAGTGTACAATCATTGTCGTATTGTTGTAGCATACAATTCACTTCCCGAACAAGCACATTTTGTTCTACTACTTCCGTAATATAATCTTGACAGGCTTATTTAACAAACAATGCTATTATAATCTATAATTATTATATGTACGTATAGTCAATTTTGTGAATCATCCGGCCATAAGGCCGATTCTATTCTTTGTATTTTGGTTTGATGTTGCTAGGGGTTTAATGGGTGCGTGGGGTTCTATTAAGACTTTGAGGGCCTATCTAACCCCATCTGCAATGACAGTTGAGGCTTGTGCGCCGGATTAAGGTCGTGGGATTTAGAAGGTCATGGAATTTCCATACTCTACTTACTAATAATATTTCGGTGAACTGCCCCTCTAGACAAGTGAATGACGTATGTATGGGATTTGACCACTGACCTGTAAAAGTACTCCCTGGACTGTTGACCGGTACCCATATTTTGTGTCCAGTTGAAAATCGCTATATTGTTGCAGGCGCTGATAGTTGCGGCACGCAGTAGTGAGTGTACTTGGAACTAATACCAATGATGAACAAAAATTTTCTTGGTATCGATAATTTAATATAAACGATGGGTCTTATGTATCAAATCAACAATATGGCCATTATAGACATTTTTTATGGTAAACGCATAAATAAAAACAACGAACAAGCCCATTTGCAAACTAATTAGTTCTCAGTACACTCTCGGTGGCGCTTCAAATCGACACAAAAAGTAAGCTGTTATTGTCTATGGAATAGCCAGTCCAGCAGGTTATGGAGGCCAGTGGATTTGACGTTTAAAACATGCGTTAACGACTGTCATATACGTCAAATCCCATACATTCGTCATTCTATTCCATCAGATGACGGCCAACTGTCACTTGTCTAGAGGGGCAGTAGACCTTGCGAGCACCCAGTACACCTCGCAAGGGTAGATCCTCCTTTGCCACATTTTCTGGTAACCTTATCTGGTATAAAAAAAGAAATCTCTCGGATCTTCTTATTTTAAACAGCCCTGAATGTTTCACTCAAAATAATGTCAATCCGTTCTTAAAACACGCTACAGCCAACTTCTCCCTTTTACCTCATCGGTTTTTTTTTTAAATAATGAAGTTCCACCTTTACCATGTTGGATTTTTTTCCCCGGCAACCTGCCAGGAATCATGTATTTGATGTTTCAGACACAAATCATCAAGATCAGTTCATATATAAAGCGACAGAAAACTTCCCCCATTTGTCCAAGTTCCAAATTGTGTTTTAAATCACTGAATATGTTTTTTTTTAATGGGACACGTCAATTTGTTTTCATCTCGCCTGATGGTAAGCTAAAGGCAAAGTCTCATGAAAGAGGGTCACCATTACATACAGGTACCATGTTAACAATGGTGGCATTCAGCTCGACAGCCTGTAGGAAGAACGAAACACGTGAGCTGGCAAGAAGTTACAGGACTTAATGGTGCGACAAAGAAAGGAGTTACCAAACCGGTTGGTTCTTGAAGGAATATTCTGCACCGTATATGGGTGACATCTAAGCCCTGCTCGTGTTGTCCTGTGTAGTAAAGGAGAGGGCGGGATCAATTGGAAGAGCTCATCAGAACATTCACCATGGTGGAGACGGTAAAATACTGCCAAGGATGCAATATCTCTACGCATCTGCAAAGGCTCAAGGTGCCAAGTGTGTGCCAAGTTTGGTAAAAATCGGTTAAGAAATGAGCCTTTTAGACCGGAACTTACAAACAGACATAGATACAGATAAAAGCAAAATTCACCAACCACGTTTTCAAAACAGACAAGTTCGTTTGCTTTGCTCGCTCGGTCAACTAATAAGTAAACTATATTAAATGTAAAAGTTTGCAAATATGTTTTGATCTTAGTTACTTATTGACGCTCAAACGGCTGAACAGATGAGGCTGAAATTCGGTGCAGGGATAGTTTATAGTGTGCAATGCAAACTCTAGAATAACACATCGATTTATAGATTCCTATCGGTTATTGGAGCTGAATCGGCCTCCAAAATTTCATGCATCTGGGGTTGACGTTCGTACGATAAAACTACAGTAGGTAATCAAATAAAACAGTAGAAATTAGTCGCTTTGTGGCAAAAATTAGGGACTGGATTATAATACATAGGTTTTTACAGTACTGCCGAGAAGGGTTATGTTTTTCGCGCGTATCTTGTGTGTATGGATGTTTGTAATATTCTTTATTACCTCATATTTTCTGAACCATCATAGGGATTTCAATGATTCATGTCTCAAATGATAGGTATTTATTGCCCAAGTGCTCTTAGGTACATAAAATATGAAGAAAAGCTATATGTTTGGGTTGTAGGCGCCAAATTGTATGTGGTAAAAAAATCACTCAATTTTATCGAGTAGGGTATCAAAATGAAGGAAATTAAAAGAAGATTACAAATATATATATATGTCATAGCTAAAAAGTATAAAATAAAACAAATGATTAAAAATAAAAATCCGACCGATGCTGAAAAGATCGAAACAAGCTTTATAGCAGGCGGTACCCGTTTGCAAATCTCAAACCCGATGGAAATGAATGGGTACCGCGTGCTATAAAGCTTGTTTCGATCTTTTCAGCATCAGTCAGGTTTTTTATTCTTAATAATTTACATTATGGCATTGACGACCGGACCCAAAATGATACATAACGGTAGTTACCTCCTAGGTAATTTCACAGTGGATACTTCCTCGTAACAATCGCATTATTAAGAAATACTCGTCTTCGTGAACCACTAATAATATAATTCTCAAGACCTTTTCATAGAAACACGTCGTGCAGAGTTACGCCATTTTGGAAAGCTCATGTTGCGTTCACGGAATTTTAAATCACGATAATGATATGCTCTTAAACAGTTAAAACTTTAGTTAATTTATTTGTAGCGTCATCACCTTGCGTTGGTCTCGGTCGCATCAAAGGCCTTCACTTAGGAGTCACGTACTTAAATATGGTGTGGCTTATTTTTTTCGGCTGAGCGACTGTTGCACTTGTTGTTAGTGTCCGGCCACTGACAGAGTTGTACAGATCTCTCATATCATATAGGCCTTCGCCCTGACCTAACGAAGTAACGACTATTGAAAGCTACAACTCGTTTATAGGTAACTAGCTCCCGCGTTGATGTCGGTTATCACGACCAAACATAGCCTATGTCCTTTCTCAAGGTCTAATCTACCCCTATACCAAATTTCATAAAAATTGGTTCATTGGTTTAAGCGTGAAAGACAGACAAACAGACACACACACACTTTCCCACTTATAATATTAGTTTGGAGTCTCGAAACTAATAAATTATATCACCAGTTGTTTGGGAATATTGTAACAATAAACAATAGGTACTAACTGGATTCTTGTCTTATGTAAAAAGCTACACGAAAAAGTGAACTAATTAGATACAGTTCCAAGTATTTTGATTGTTTGTAGTTTTCTTACATCACACTGTGTTTTATTATGTGTGAAATTTGCGGACAAGATTCGTCAGATTTTGTTAATCTAGGTGTTATAAAGCTGAACAGGCCCTCGATTTTGCTAAATTTATGACATAACCAAACCACTGTCATACCGCTGTCATTGTATAAAATGTCATTAAATTTAAGACCTTATCTTTAAAAACTTTAAAGTCCAAAATGAAAAGAGAAAGAGTTTATAACATTCTTCATTCACTCTACAAGATTGTCATTCAATTTTAGACTTCAACAGTTTGACTGTAAAGGCTAAAGTTTAATGGCATTGGTTACAGTGTCTGTGATACCGCAGTGGCTTTGCTATGATAAAATAATAGTAGAATTAGGGCCCAGTTTGTTTGATTACATAATCGCGTTAATATCAGGAACTACCGATTCGAATTGAAAAGTTCCTTTTGAGTTTTCTTGTGGTTTTGAAAACTTCTTTAGCGGCGTTGGATGGATAAAAAGTGTTAAACTCGCGTCAGGATCACTTGACCTTTGAACTGTAACCGACGACTGACAACATTAGCTACAGATTGTTTATTTTGTTAGGTACGTTAAGAAGCTTCGTAGCTTAGCGGTAAGCGCTTCGACTGTAGGTTAGTATTGGGTTTGAACCTGGGCTTCTGACACCTTTTGTGATTATTTTTTCTTTTTGTAATTTATTATTTTTTGTGATTATTTTTTCTTTTTGTAATTCATTAATTTCTTCTGACAGAAAATTAGTGATAGGTTCTATGATTGGCGCTATATTATAGGTATAGTATGGTATGGTCTTTATATTTTTTTCTCTGTATATAACGAAGAAAGAAATAAAGAAAAAGTTTTCACTTCTGTCGGACTTCTGGAGTGCAACCCTTCTTTTTTTTTCTATTTTTGAAACTTCACTGTGGTTACACACTTGTTTGTTGCCCTTTTAGAATTGTTAATACTTTTAATATCATCATTCATCAATGTATATACATAGTGTATACATAGCTAATTTATAATAATTTTTATAATAGGATGATAACAGTTACACAGCGTTGAATGCCAAGTCCCTCTTGATGGGAAATTAAATTGATGACCTCCTTATGAGTTCGAGGTGAACGCAATAATATAATAGTTAACAGTCGTGTTCTAAACGTTAACATTTAACACGAAACCTACAGAACATAATAATATAGTTCAGTCCAATGTTGTTGATGTGTTATTTAATGGTTATCTATGTTCATCTATTTGTAGGGTTGCCACTTGTACTCAGAGAATGAAGGAAGATGATTTATTTTAGAAAATCGCACTACGCAAGAGTGCACTTACGTGGACTCCACCTCAAATAGCGAGCCCGAGGGAGAGTTTCTTGCCGCTGTGTAGACCAATCTACTGATATTGTGCGCTGCCATGAGGATGAAGAGGAGGGAAGGCGTGAAGAACGAGGCGATTGTTGTCGCAGCACCTTGTTTTATCTATGAATGTGAAGGTATGGCAAGAGCCGATGCGCCGAACGGAAGGGCCCCCGTACGCCCCCGAGTATGGTCGCCGGGCTCCCTCGTCCGGTCACCAACCGGCACGACGAGCCATATCGGGATTATGCGCGACCTAGTGGGGCAGCCTCCCAGGGTGGTTAGTACCGGTTGGGCCCCTGTACTACGCCGCGGGCGGCCAGCGGCACCACCGTTTCTACAGGTCTCCCTGCTCGGCGCGTCGCGTCGCGCCATCCCCCACTAGATTACGCCAAGACCCACCGGTCCCACTTGTGCTGCGACCTCAATCCCCCCTGCCCGGCTATGCACTTGCTGACCCCTGAACGCAATCCTACCGAGATTGGATTACTATGGAGGGTTTTTCGCCAAAGTGTACGGTGGTACTCACCCGGTCGAAATTTGTGACAAATTTGTGTCATCAAATTTCTACCACCCACAAAATTACACACAAAATGACACTAAACATATAATATATTGGAATAGGAAATGCTACACAGAGCTATCAAGACTGTAGTGGGTAGCTTAACTAAAAGCTATGCTTGCTTCGGGTTTGAATTTGATGGCGCTGTATAGAATTTCGTTATCTTGGTTATATTTTTTTTTTTTGTAAATACACACATGTTATATAGAAACACCCAGGTCAATGCAATCATAAAAAAAATACAATTAGTATGAATCAAACCAGCGTCCCCGAGCGTCAAACGCTCTACCGCTACAGCACTGACGCCGTATACTTTCTATTAGCTAACTCATAAAAAAAAAAAAACTTTAAGTTATCACTCCACACATTTCAGTAGCTTTTTAAAACTATTTCTTGGCAACCCTGTAATTTAAAAAGTATAGCGAGACACGCGTGGTGACGCAATGACCGGAAGTGACGTAACTGCACGAACGCTTCCGAACGACACACGAATTGCAATCAGCTGGTTCGTGTTACCCGCGGATGGTCAGTCTGGTGTTGGATACATGATTCATGATGCAAAGTGATACATGATTGAGAGAATACTGAGACGTTTATTGCTTTTTAAGTGATATGTTTTTATTTTTAACTAGTTGTTGCCCGCGGCTCCGCCCGCGTGGATGTCGGTTATCGCGACTGTATCGATTCTTTTTTTTTTATATAAAGAATATTAAAAAAATGTCTATGGTTTAGTCGTGTAAGCGTAACAGATAGAGCTACTTTCACATCCATACTAATATGTATTATAAATGGTAAAGCGTGTGTGTCTGTTTATCCGTCTTTCACGACTAAACCACTCGACCGATTTTGATGAAATTTGGTATAGGTGTAGATCAGACCTCGAGAAAGGACAAAGGCTATGTTCAGTCGCGATTACCGACATTTACGCGGATGAAGCCGCGGGCAATATCTAGTTTATAATGTTAATATAGTTATGGATACTCTTTCATTCAATTTTATATTTTGTGCCTATGCTATTGCTCACATGAACTGTGACATGTCTGCCTAGCCCAGAGAACGTTTGTTTACAGAGTCAGCAGCACGAGTGTCACTCCCCTGGCGTTGCACACGTACATAGGTCACGTTGGCTTCTCACGTTATACGAGGCTGTTAACACCGACAGGTGGGCCGTGTGCTTGTCTGCCACCTAATTAGTATAAAAAAAGGAGATTAACGCTGACCAATGATGTATACTACGCCAAGGGGCGAGAGGGTTTAACAGGCTACCTTTTGTGCGATTCAATTACAGAATTATTTAATCTAAAAACAAAGGATTGTTTAATCTTGTTCATTACTTAAGTGTTTATTCTTAGCAATCCATGGATTCTCCGTGCGGGTGCTGGGTCCGTCGCGTTGCTGAGTTGGGAGCTCGATACATTGCCTGGGACTTGCGACCCAGGGTTTACCTGGAGACCTTTTTGTTGATGTACATTAACACTCACCTTCACTTCCCAAGTTTTAATCGTTACTTCTACACGTTATTTCTATACCACAATTTATGTACACATAAAATCCTATCTATAAAACAGATCATTATAATAATAATCGATTAATAATCACCACAAGTAAAGCAACAAAACCGTAATTGTATCTTGAGGCAAACTAATCGGTTGACATTTCACGTCTCATCCTTGTAATGCATAGATTGCAACGGCCGAGGTTCCACTGCTAGCGTTTTATAAAATATTCAATAATATTTACTTGTCTTAATCACTTTTAAAACAAGAATATATCGTATCATTAGATAATTTTTATTATTATGTTTAGAGCTACGGTTTCATGCCAAATAAAGTGCAACTAGTAAAACTTGATGGTTTATTAATATTCTACAAAATATTTCGTCAAAATACAATAATATGACTCAAATCATATCACCACCAGTATTAATCGAATAACCCACCTTTGATCGCTCCCGGTGCAAAGGTGCCCATCACACTTACCGCGTACAAGTGCAACTTGACAAATACGATTTAAAGTTAAGCAGATTCATATGTAAGATGAATGGGGTCCTAACTAAATCTCTGGTGCACCTGCTAACAATGGTCGAGGCTCTGGTGCAAACTTTCTTGTCCTGTTTAAATCGCCTGACGAATAAGTAAACCTAATTAATGAGAAGTAGGACATCAGATCGCGGGCTCCAAAATGTAAGCTGTGATAATTAAAAATAATATATTATGTAATTTTGAGCAAATGTGCTGAGATCACTGATGTATCTACTACGCGACCTAGGTCAATCTAGACTTAGACCTACGCATATCTACGAAGGGCTACGCAAGCCTACGGAAGCCTATGAAGACCAAAGGCCTTCTATACGTCCGCTTGCCGTTTAAAACCGCTAGTCCGCTATCCGCTTCCGTACGTTTTCCGCTCGCTTTACCACCGGGGTCTACCAGCAAGGATGTACCGTCACAAAATACCATGCTCAAGTGAAAGTCAACTGCCTTGAGTTCGCTGATCCCGTTGCAATAAAGTGTTGTAGTGTACGTTGATACCTAACCATATATGTTTAGTAATATGTAATCACTTTGTGCGTAGTACAGGAGTGGATACACCCAGCTATTGATAAAGATTTTTTTTTAAAGAATATTAGCAACCGAAATTGACGAAATTACTAACATTCCCTATAACCACTCCAACTAAGCTAAATTGCTTGTGCTAGGAGTGGGTTCACGTCGGTAGTGTAATGGCCAGGATTCGAACCCGGGACCTCTCGATAGTAAGGCCGACACCTTAACCACTAAGCTACCGACGCTTTTTAATGGACATGTTTGGGTATGGCAAAAAATGGTAATCTGAAAATAATCGTATCTACTCATTTTTGTTGTGTTAGTACCCGGTGGGGTAGAATAGAGCCAATGCATCTCTTTCTGTGGTTGTCGTCGAAGGCGATTTAGGGATATGTCGTTATCCATCCGACAGGAAGAATAGAGGCCATGACAAAGTGCTCGCTTGACGGCAATGGGTTGATATTAGATACGTGGGACCGAAAACCACAGTTGGCAGAATGTGACCGTTAATAAAACACTGTATCTATCCAAATATTATGGGTTGGAATTGTTCCTTTTTTAAGGTATCTGCGTTGCTGTAACTGTCCTGAAAAAAGCGACATTATAAGTATGTGTCACCTTCTAGTAATTAAAAAACAATTGAATTGGATAAGATAACTCGTAAATAGTACCTGTGTAGGCAGATTGTCCAACATAATCACTATCCTTGAAGTGGTTCTGACATAACCTCCGTCTCTATAGTCTCCCACTGTTTTGTTAGATTAGCATTTTGAGGAAATAAATACACTCCACTAACATTACCTACATCCTGGTACTGAACAAAGCGGTATCATAGAGTGTATTCATAAAAAAATTGTCAGACAAACAATGAAATCTACGTAGATGACAGTTAACATTGGCCATTCCGACGATGCGCCCTCTGTAGGGATAAACGCGCAGTTGGCATCCCCATTCTTTGAGTATCCGTGTAAATCCGAAAATACTGTTACATAATTTAATATAAGAGTGTAGATCATTGATATGACAAGTATATTATTCGCACGCTGTGTACGTAGCCGATTCTCAGAAACTAATCGAGTGCGTACGCTATAGATACATATTTTATATACACAAGTGGTTTTAACAACTCCATAAAGGTATAAAACTCTTATAATAGAGAAAATGCTCTACAAAAGCGAAGGAAGCCCATCTTTTAGACGAATTCTTATACTGCTAACTACTAACTTTATAAGTTTTATATGATATGTCTTCAAAATATTCAGCATGCAGGTATAATCTTCACAAAAAAAAAATTTTTTTAACTAACTCAAAATTATACCGGATTTTGTTTTTTACAATCCACTGAAATGACTCGGACTTCCGATTTTTCAGTATTTCTGACCTAGAATTCCATTTTGTAATCATTTGGATTTTAGATTGTCTATTGTCTATAGTTCAATTGTAACAAGATCCGCCATTTTGATAAAGTTTGAGGTTAATTTTTTGAAGGTTGGCATCAAAATATTGCTCAATATAATGTTTATTAAGATTGGGTATTGTCTGTTTATGGTTGAATTGTAACATGAGGTTAAGATTACAATCCATATTTCCCTTGGTCACGCCAAAACTTGAGAACAACTATACCGGTCTCATACCTTTTTTGAGTTTGGAATTCTTGTTTGTCTGTCAGTGATGGACGCAAAAACTACTGAACTGATTTGATGCAGTTATTTTAAAGGTTCCGACTAAGAATCTTACTTTTGTTTGCATTCAACCAATTACTGAACTAGTACAAGTGATATATATGACATAGAGGAAACTGGTTAAGTGTGTACTTAGGGATAGTCAAATGGCGGGTGTTGTCTCTGCCTACCCCGTAGGGAAATAAGGGTGAGTGTATGTATGTATATAATATAATAAAAATCGAATAATTATATGCAACAACAAATAGTATGAATGATAATGATTATCTTTTGTAAATTATACTACTTTTTGTTAAAAAACTTCAATGGCATTTCAAACATGAAAAGGTGAGAATGAATTTGAATTTAGAACGCATGGATCAAGAGTGTTGCCTGATTCATAATTCCAGTTACCCTTCACATTGGATTGACCAAAGAAAATGAATTAAATAATTCTTAGAATGGTATTATTTACCGTGAAAATGTGAAAGGTATAAAATGTGAGCTTAAGAGCGAAGGATATTAATTAATTGTATTGTTATACGAAAATAGAGATATGGGAACAATAATTCTAAGTAAGTCAATGGACGTATAATTTAAAAACCCGTCAATAATGTTTTTTATAACCACCCAGAAACAAGACGGAAAGTTAATAATAGGTTCATTAAGAGTAGCAGCGCTATCCGACTTGAATGGATCAGCCCCTCTAGACAAGTGGCAATTCGCTAGCCGTCGTCGTTTGGTGGAATAGAATGACGAATATATGTGATTTGACGTATATGATAGTCCTTAACGCATGTCAAAATCGTCAAATCCCAAACATTCGTCATTCTATTCCATCAAACGCCGGCTAGCGAATTGCCACTTGTCTAGAGGGGCAGGTTAGAAGGCAAAGCGGTAGCGGACTCGGTTTGGCAAGTAATTAGACCTCATTGATCCAAGTCATTTTCAGTAAACTTACTAGGCTGTTGATTGAACTACTGATTTAGCTAGTTGTCTGCAACATCGATAAAAGTTCCCGGAATATTTATTTATATATTTATGTATGAATAACTAAGGAAGTATTACGAAAGAAATGAATAAAGATTACCCTGTGAAGATTACATGGGAGCAATATATCTGCTTATATTACAAATGGTGTTATGTTCTGAGGTGTAACGAAAGCAGATTTATGGCTTATAAGTAGTATTTAACTAAATTAATTATCCATGTATTACATACTTACCTTTTAATAACGGTTTCACAATGAAATAAATAGTTTTTAGGTAAAGTTTTTATTTTCCCATATTTTAACCGTACCATACTATTGACCTAACAAACCAAAAGCAATTACATGTACTCCCGAAGCTGAAGGTGTCTGAAGGCTGGTAGTAGGTACTCTGGGCCACTCCGGGTACACTACACATATTGGCATAAAAAATTACGATCTCGTGATTTTTTTTAAATACATTTTTTTATACCGTTTAATTAGCGTTATTCATTCTCCATCGTGTTAGTAAAACTAAATGAAACGATAATTTCATAAAAACAATATCACTACAAAAAAGCTCGCCCTTGGCACCATTTTTTTGTAATAATATTTTTTTATGTAAATTGTCGTTTCATTGAGCTTTACTATCTTTACTATCTTAATAATATACCACTTTATAATAATGGCAACTACGAAGTGGTATAAAAAAATCAAACAAAATTCTTTTCCTTATCTTCGTCATTTTCTTATGCCAATCTGTAGTGTATACCCGGTGTACTACCAGGTGCTTTGGTTTCGGGAGCGTTCCCCTTAAACCCGGTTAATACACTCCTGTAAATCCTCGAAAGTGATGTATTTGCACCCACATTTCGACAATTAGAAGAAAATAGAACAAAGAAGAAGCAAATTCACTTTATTTTTTTACATTTTCAAATAAGATTTTCAATTTTGATTTTGGGGTGAAAAACCATGACGAAGGCACTTTGTTATGGGATTTCATGCCGTATTTTTTGCAGTCGGATAAAGGACCACCATATCCTTTAGTCCCTCACGGGAAGAGTAAAGAATTGATACTACATCTGCTGATTGAAGGTTACAGATTAAAATCGATAGGTTCCTTTACAATCAGTTGAAATTATAGCTTAGATAAACAACTTAAGTCGATCTACGAACCATGTTATACAATTCTTATGAAATTCGAAACGATGAATAATTATAATGTAACACTCATTCATCATATTTGTATGTAAATTTTGCATAATTCGGTTGTTTACATGCAAAAACATTATAATTTTAAATGAAAAAAACTGTTGCTAATATTTTAATCGTCTTGGTATGTTGAATTACATAAATATCTGTCTATATATCTTCTTCGTATTTATTTATCTAAACAACAAAAACGTTGAAGAAGCGAAATACGAGTGCCAAGATAGGAGCAAGAGGAAAGGAAACCCCATTGTAAAATCTGCCTACCCCATTGTAAAAAAGGCGCGATTGTATGTATGTATTAACTTCGTAAGTAACGTTTCTAACATGCGAATAAATCTTTTTTCTAAAACAAAAAAGTTGACAAGAATTTCAAAATAAAAATGCTTGTGTTCATAACATTACTTATTCCGGTTCCTTTTTTTTTAATATCTCCAACGTAATACTTACATAAATAAATTGCTATCGCCTGTTTCCTTCTGGGGTAGCCATCCTTACACTTTTCTTATACCACTAAGGTGGCAGACAAGCACACTGTCCACCAGACCTGATGGCAAGTGTTACCGTGGCCTATGGACGTGTAACACCTGGGGAGTCATACTCGTGCTGCCGACCCTGTAAACACGGAAAGTTTCTGTGCCGTCAGTGTAGAAGACAAAGCAGGAATAGCCTTTGGTCTTCCCACTGGCAGTACAAAAACTCTCCAGCGAGCTCTGGCTACTCTACTGACCGCCGGGAACACAACACGAGGTTATTATGGCCGCGGTATTCTGTAGGGCGGAGGTACTTCTCCAGTCGAAATGCTCAATTGGACGGAAATACCTTCATGTCCTACCTACTAATTCACGAGATTCCTCTAATGTCATTAATCCTTACATGCAAGCTCGCAGGTTTCGTGTGCATCTAACTTGCTCTTTTCAGTATTTAATTTGTTTGATCAGTATATTTATGTATTGAGCCTGAGGGTGACGGGTGGAGCCGCCCGTCATCCTAGCAGAAGCGGGCCACGGCGGCGGCGCGCCGCGATGCGCGCTAACCCACACCGGGGACGAGTCGGGGACCGCGTGGTCTCCCCTCCCGAGGAGGGCCAGACCAAGAGGGATGGCCCTTGGTCAGCCAGGGTGCGAGGGATATGTCGCATGACAACTTCACCTTCGGCCTAGTACTACGACCCACAGACGGCGTGCGGTTTAGTCGGTTCGAGTCCGACATAACCTCCTTCTCCGGCTCCGGATTGTCATCCGTGGGGATTCCCAGCACGTAAAAAAAAAGTATATTTATATATTTACTAATTTTATAATAGTTAGTTATTAAAAAAAAGTTAGTTATTAAAAATATATTTACGATATATATTTTATATACATTTATATACTTTTTATAGATTTTTAATATATTTTTTATACAAACAAAAAAAAAGATAGTATCTATAGAAGATGGTTGATGATGTTGACCTGTATTTATCTTATCATTAAACCGCATATTGCCAGAATTGAACGCGTTATTTTTTCATTACTCTACCTCTCTCCCATAAAATCGTTTTATTTCACAAATAACGGCAAAGAAATGCAAAAAAGAAAAAAGTAAATATGAACTATTGTTAGTGCTTGCTATTTCGTGAAGGAACATAATAAGTACTTACAATTATTCATTCAGAAGGTGATTTATAATCTACACATAAAAAAATACTACTCTCTGAGAGCATACAAAGTTTTTTGAATAAATTTATTGTGTAAGATTACATAAAGCTGTTATTAGTTTGTCTGGGTATAAGTAAGACATTGTGTGAATCATATTTACATACTTGTGATTGCCAGTTAACAAAATATTTTTTCTTCCTGTACATTGTTTTCAATTGAATATCTGCATTTTCATAAAATGAATAGTTAATAGACCCGTGGCCCATGGACGTGTGTAACACCAGGGGATCACATTAGGACTGCCTACTAAAGGAACCTTTTTTATACAACTTAGGTTGCAGACAAGAACACCGTCCACCTGATGGAAAGTGGTTACCTAGCCTATGGACGTGTGCAATACCAGAGGAGTTACACTGAGAGCACAAATACTCTGCAGTGAGAACACAACACGAGGTTATTATAGCCGTGGTATTCTGTAGGGCGGAAGTACTTCCCCAGTCGGACTGCTCAATTGGACGGAAATACCATCGCGTTCTACCTCCTACAAACTTTTTATGCCCTTCTTGAAAGACCCCATATCGTAGGGAGATCATTCACAGCTTGAGTGTGCGCGGAATTTAGTTCTGTTCATGCCTTACTGTGTGCGTATCGTTTCCGGCTGCAACGTGTAAGGATGAACTCGTTGTCTGTGGCGAGCAGTGCTACGATATAGACTCTATATCTTCGCTCTAAGCCTCGAAATTTTAGTGGTGCAACCGTTTATTCAATTAGAGTACTTAGGTACCTATTATCTCTGTTAATCTTAATATATAAATAAATCTCGTGTCACAATGTTTGTCCTCAATTGACTCCTAAACCACTTAACCGATTATAATAAAATTCGCACACCATGTGCAGTTCGATCCAACTTGAGAGATAGGATAGTTTAACTCTCAAATTATAGTCCGATTCGCGATAACCGACATCCTCGCGGGCGGAGCCGCGGGCGACAGCTAGTTATATTTTAAATCATCGTCAACACAAGACCTGGTTGCATTCAAAAGTTGCATATTGGAAGTCCCGTTTTCCACTCTGTTTGGTTTGTTATGGCCTTTACTGCCATCTGACTTGTCAACCTCGAGAGGAGAGCGGTAGACTCTCGTCCGTTAATGTTGGCTTGTCCTGCAGGGCTAACATGCGCGCCACGAGATAGCTATCTCGAGGCATTTTGCCGTTTTATGTTGATATGTCGACTGTTGGTAGCATGAAGGGCTAACATGCGCGCCACGAGATAGCTACCTCGAGGCATTTTGCCGTTTTATGTCGATATCAACTGTTGGTAACTTGGCAAATTTCATGGCGATCTGTCAGATGTCGACATAAACTCGACTTCGAGAAATCATCTCTACTTAGTGTCTGCAAATTGTAACATACGTGTCCTTATTTACTCGAATTTTGACATTTAAAAAGTTTTGTCTCTCGTCCTTCATTTGGTCGACGAGAAGTTATCTCGTGTAAACTTTTCTTGTGCTCGGTGCATTTTGGATCAAAATTTAGTACCTTTGTGCGACTGCAAGCAATTTTCGACCTTAATGACATTTCCTTTGTTACGTGTCTTTTCGCGTTAATTGATGACGCTGATCACGAATATAAGAAAAAAAATTCGATAGCATGTCATGTCAATAAGGTCGAAAATTGTTTGCACTATTTTTTCTCTTTTTTAAATTAAAATGTTTTGTCTCCCGTCTTTCATTTGGTCGACGAGAAGTTATCTCGTGTAAACATTTTTTGTGCTCGGTTCATTTTGGACTAAAACATCGACTGCAAGCCATTTTCGACCTTAATGACATTTCCTTTGTTACGTGTCTTTTCGCATTAATTGATAACGCTGATCACGAATATAAGAAAAAAAATTCTATAGCATGTCATGTCAATAAGGTCGAAAATTGTTTACACTATTTTTTCTCTTTTTTTCATACCTAGCATCCCTAACTAGTCTGTGCTTTCGAGCAAATGGCCCGGGCCGATTTTATCGGATAAATGTTTAAAAAATGTGTATGCCATAGACAACAATTGAAAAAGTTTGACGCGACAAAATATGTCGGCGTTACTTCGCTCGAGAAGACTCGAGATGATATCTCATCTCGATTCGAGATATTTGACGACGCGCGCATGTTAGCCCTGCTGGGAGGTCTAAGTCTATGACAGTCAAAGAACCCTCAATATACTATAAAATGAATTTACCATAAACATTTAGGGTATATTTATTATATGATATATGTATCTATTATTATACATATACATATTTATTAGTCGCTTTGCATAAATAATAGGCAAATCTTGTCAAATATGTTTTTATAAATCTTTCCGACACAAAAGCAAGATAAAAACAGGATGAATTACCAATATCTAAATAACGAAATTTCGTTCTCTGTAGCCGGTCTAGGACATTGAAGAAAGAAGTACAGGACCTAAATATCAGTTAGTAAAATAATTACTTCAAGGATAAAATAAATAATAAAATGAGCAAAATTTTTCATTCATCTGTAAATACAGCGCTAAAAGTTTTTTTTTATGTAAGTACCTAGGTATACAATCCTAGACTATCTTGACCCATTGTATACAAAAATGAGCTTAACTCATATACTTACCTACTTATTCCGAGCTTCATTCCTGCAAACTTTTACATTCCTACCAACAAATATATATCTACTACAAATTGTAATCTAAATACGTACTTAAATATATAAAAAGAAGTACTCACTTATTTATCTCAAAATCCAGCATATGAGAACGAACTATATAGATAAAAAAGTAAACTTCTATACCACAGATTAACACAGCGTTCTGTTTATAAAAAAATAATCACGATCTTTTTTTTTAAATGCACGTGCGAAACTGTGTTCAGCCTCGTCGCAATATAAAAATAGTACTGGCTGTTTGGAGGTTTGTTTTTCGTTATAAAGCAACGACCTCGTGTGTGGTGGTGGATATGGTAAGATTCTATATTCAAGATGTAGATACTTTCGCGCGTTTGGATTACATTGAGTATTTTGTTACAGAATTCACGTGTGGCGTCGATCAAAACAAGCAATGGATTGTTTAATGGTAAATGCTGTTAAATGTGCAAGTTTTTCAAGTTATAGTTTAGTGACAGTCGTAACTGTTTAGACCTTGATGTTCGTTGTACAATACGGTTTTAGTTTCTTGAGGTAAAAAGTGGTGACGTATCTAAACATCAATGTATAGGTACTCGATTATAGTGCTAAAGTGAATGTACTAAGATATAAAGGTAATTTTTTTAATAATAGGATTTGTCATTTAATTAACGGTTTTATTCATGATTTTAATCAATTATTACTATTTTGCATAAATAATTAAATTTTAATTTCAGTTAATCATGTAGCTATTGTAATAAATTTTAAGAGAGGTCACCTACAGTTGAACTTTTCGTCAATCTGACTGCAGTTTAAGGACAGGTTAATATTATGACTTTAACTCACCCGATGGTAAGCTAAAGGGAGTCTCAGAAATGTGGGCCACCATTACAGATAGAATTAAGAATACTTCACTTCGATTCAGACCCTCAGCTTCCAGCATTTGTGGTGTGGCGGTAGTAAACACGATTGCTACGCAGGGGACGCGGGTTCGATTCTCGCTCAGTGCAAAGTGTTACGCGTAGTTGGAGCACTAAACAACGATCGATTAGTCTTACTACACAATCTAGTTCTAATACAGTTCTCTGAGTTTCTTGTTGGTTTCTTCTCAGTAGAACCAACCTACGGAGCCAGCGAAAGAATAATTTTCCAATGGTTTATGTATTCTACTTTAGTTTAATCTATACACAATTGGAGTGTCTGTTTGTAATATTGAAATAACCGTTACTACATGCATATGAATACAATACGTTACATACACCAAAATATTTTTTTACAATTTTTGTCTGTCTGTCTGTTTGTTCCGGTTAATCTCTGAAATGGCTTGACCGATTTTGACGGGACTTTTATTTTAGAAAAATAGCGTTGAGTCAACACTAAGCGATAACCGACATCCACGTGGGCGGAGCCGCGGGCATCAGGTAGTCTAATATATGAAATTCTCGTGTCACAATGTTCGTTCCCATACTCCTCCGATACGGCTCGACCGATTCATAAGAAATTTTTTATGCTTATTAAGTCTGAGAATCGAATACTATCTATTTTTCATTAAGTTTATTTTTTTTTAAGTTCACATGTGCTCTTTATATGCCTAAATTGAATAAATGAAAATAATTCTTTGCCAATGCCAATTTGTTGTGGAGCTCTGATGGCAGTCAATACACGAAACATTTTGACGATCAGTCGCTTCACAGTTTTATTTTTTTTATTTATTTATTTATTAAAATAGTACATAGTTATACTTAAGAATTAGGTACACGTCCCACAAAACTGTCCATACAGTTTGTCTGCGGGATCGTAAGTTTATAACTAGATGTTTATATCTAATGTTTGTAGGTTTAATTTTACATGGAGTTGTAGGTTATTCTTTGTATACAAAAGTAATCTCCACTAGGCAAACATACAAGTACGGTAAGTACCCACCATGTAACAGACTGAGTCTATCACACAATAGGCACCCATACGCCCCACTCTAGCGAATTCAGCTAGGTAGCGAATTCAGTAAATATCTTTTTAACTGCTTTATATTGTTTGTTAGTTAGACTGTGAACACGCGCGAAAAGGTACCAGCCTTACTTAAGGTTCTATAAACCACAGTAGTATTATGTTATCTGTGCCACAGATTTAAATTAAAAAAATCACCATATTTTTTATAGAGAAGGTGGTTATGGAGCCTACCAGCACCCAGCCTGGGACCCAGTCATCCACTTAATCAAACCTAGTAAACAGCAAAATACTTAACGACACAGTGAGCTCAGTCTGCGTAAATAGTAACACCAACAATTCATCATGATCGGGTACTTTGAGATAACTTACCATCCTTAGAGCGTTTTCACACTCATCCGATATCCGATATCCGATATCGGTTTCGGACGCCGATAGCCGACACCTGGTGCCCATTTGCTTGAAAGCACAGACTAGTTAAGGATGATAGGAGTGAAAAAAATTCGTCAGCGTCATCAAATAACTCGAAACGACATGTAACTCAGAAAATATCCTTAAGGTCGAAAATTGCTTGCAGTCGCTGTTTTAGTCTCTTTGTGTTCCGATATCGGCCCAAAACAGTGGTGTTAGCTCCGATAACCGATATTGGGCCGGGCAATGTGAAAGAGAGATACATATCCCATACATTTGACTTCCTCCGATATCGGATGTCGGATATCGGATATCGGATGAGTGTGAAAACGCTCTTAGTCAAACATGGCTGCTGAAAAGTAGCCGAAACATCGGCCAAATCACGATAGAATTAATGAATTAAAAATTGGTTTTATTTCAATGAGTGGTATTCGCGTAAACTTAAGGAAATAACAGTTGGTCGGGAAGAGGTTCAGAGTCAAAGTCCAAAGTCAAAAATCATTTATTCTGCATAGACAATCAAAACGGAACTTACAAAACGTTAAGTTTAAAAAAAATCTAGACTAGTTTAGCAAATAGACCACCGCACCGGTTCGAAACGCGGCCTCGACCTGCCCCTCTAGACAAGTGGCAATTCGCTAGCTGGCGTTTGGTGGAATAGAATGACGAACGTATGGGATTTGACGGATATGACAGTCGTTAACGCATGTCAAATACGTCAAATCCCATACATTTGTCATTCTATTCCACCAAACGCCGGTTAGCGAATTGCCACTTGTCTAGAGGGGCAGAGAAGACTCCGGCAAGGAACTCAGCGGGCATTTTTTTTGGTTTAGGTACAAACATTTGCTTAGTCTACTTAGTCTAAATACAATAGTTTGCTTGCATGAGTAGCATAGTTGAGCGAACAGCTCATTTCCAAGCTTGTTTATCATCTAAATATTCTTGGATTTTATAATAGCCTTTCTGGCACAGTTTAGTCTTAATTACATTTTTAAATTTATTCACAGGTAAATCTCTGATTTCATTAGGGAGCTTGTTGAAAAAGCGTATACAGTTGCCCCGGAAAGAATTACTAATTTTATGGAGTCTACTATCACAAGCTACAAGATTGTTTTTATGTCTTGTATTTATATTATGCCTGTCACAAACTCTTGAAAAATTTGAGATATTTTTCCTTACATACATTAGGTTCTCGAAAAAAAAAGAAAAAGATGATTGAACTCAATGTAGGTACTTATAATATGCACGTACTTCAAACAAACTTCCAAGTTCTACGAATACAGTATGCAATAATAACAAATACACTTATTTCTTTCTCAAATAGACAATATGTATATACATTCCCACAACTCACACTTGACCGATAATTCGTAACAATGCCTGTACCATAGATTATGATCTTTTTTTTAAACCCATGGGAGATTAATTTCACTTTTAGAGACAATGAAAACCAAAGTGTATTTTAAATTGTAGTGGGAACTGTTTATTTATTATGGTCTTTACATACTAATGTGGTCAGGTGCACTCACTGTTCGGTATACGATCGGTGGGTTAAGCTACTACCTACTTATAGGAGGTAGGACACGACCGTATTTCCGTCCAATTGAGCAGTAGGACTGGGGAAGTACCTCCGCCTTACAGAATACCGCGGCCATAAAAACCTCGTGTTGTGTTCCCGGCGGTGAGTAGGGTAGCCAGAGCTCACGTGTGATTTTATGTACTGTCAGTGGGAAGACCAAAGGCTACTTCTGTTTTGCCGTATCTCTGTGCTTACAGGGTCGGCAGCATGAGTTTAAACTCGTGCACACGTCCATAGGCCACGATGTCCTCTTTCCATCAGGTGGACCGTGTGCTTATAAGCCACCTCAGTGGTATAAAAAAAACTTACATTTGAAATGGGTGACCGCTTTTTGGTATTTCACCTGAGCGCTTTCGCTTCGGAGGGAACATACTTAGTCGTTCCCGGCTGTTAATAATCGTTAGGTCAAGATGGAGGCTTATATGGGTAACCTGAACTACTCGGTCAATGCATGGTTGGCTATAATCAAGCTGGAAGGTCATATAGCAGTCGCTTCCAATATAGCCGAAAGCCACATCATATTTGAGCGGACTCCAGATTCGGAGGTGAAGAGTTCCGATAGGACCGGTAATATGGTCTACTTATTGTTTCTGATTAGTTGGTATGTCAATTTTTACGGATAAAATTGCCGTCTGACTTCCCTTCCCAACCCTGAGAAGAAAGCGAGAGTCAGAGCACCGAGTAACAGTTGAGATTGGCTCTGCTCTCAAGTGTTTATAAAGCCCTGTAATATTTGTGCTACGTAATAGTGGATAAGAAGCTTTATTATTGTGTAATCTTTGTACAACAGTAATGACAAAAATAGCATGTTACGAGGGTCGCGTGTTTAATTAAATGTCTTAAAAACTTTGCACATGCTTACAAGTTGTAGCTTTGTAGTTATTTAAAAGTATTTAGGTATTTGTGTGGTGACAAAAAAAGAATCTAAATAACACCACCGCATCTCATTCGAAGGGTGTCGTAAGAGGCGAATAAAGGAAAAATACGCAGACGATATCACTGCGAGAGGAGGAAATGTCGAAATAATACCCTGTACCCCCCATACCCTGTAGGCCCCCAACATTGGGATAATCCTATGTCCAGCAGTGGACTGTTATAGGCTAAACGCTAATTGATGAGCTATTTAAAAAAAAACCTAGAATTTTAATTTTATATTTCATATACCTAGGTCTAAGCTACACTTAACTGAAATTCGGTCACGGATTTTTCACAGCGGACCGCAAGTAGGTACTATACTTTTTTTGGATGTCTCGAACCGACTTAAACCGTATGCCCTCATCGAGTCTCAATGAGGATGCCGACTGCACTTTTATCCCTACAGAGGGCGTCTCGTAATGGCCAATGTTAGCTCTCATCTACGTAGATTTCATTGTTTGTCTCTTCAAATCTGACAGCTATTAGTTTGTTATTGTCACAGAACAGGGCCACACACACTGTAACCAATGCCATTTAAGTTTAGACTTTACTCTTATACTTTTAAAGCCTTAAATTAAATGACAATCTTGTAGAGTGAATGAAAAATATTATAAACTCTTGAAATAAAAACAATATATTGTGCACTGTCAGCGGTGTGATAGTGGTTTTGGAATCGGGGCAAGGTGGTTATTGTTGTTTGGTCATATGCTGCTGCCATCTACAATTAGTTTTGCGTCGGCATCCCCAAGGTAGGCCTAGTGCCTACTCAATAAGGTATTTCACTTCCGGCTGTGCAATTAATCTGAGAGATCAACCTACCTCAAATAACTAGTTGGTGTAGACCTAGATGAATCTAGCGAACTAGAGCTCACTGGAGAAGTTTTTGCTGTCAGTGATAAGACCAAAGGCAATTCCTGTTTGTCTTCTACACTGATGGCACAAAAACTCTTAGTGTTTACAGGGTCGGCAGCACGGGTGTGACTACCCTGGTGTTGCACACGTCCATAGGCCACGGTAACCACTTATCATCAGGTGGGCGTGTGTTTGTCTGCCCACCTCAGTTGTATAAAAAAATATATCAAAAAAGGTGTTTCAAAAAACTCTAATGGAGAGGAGATTTCCCATGAACACCACTGCTTTCCAAGAAATCAAGAGCTCAATTCATTAATATCTGATTACTTCTAGATTTCTTGATACAAGTACTTAACGATATTTTAATGGTTACTTAATAAACGAATAAAAAGATGAACTACTAATAATTTATAATAATACTTGTTAGGTTATCGCTATAAATTTTAGCTTAAGTGTTATTCTGATGTATGAGCTATATTATTGTAAAGTTTCATTAAAATCCATGCAGCAGTTTTTACGTGAAAGAGTAATAAACATTCATTTAACCTCCATCCCTACTTACAAACTTTCGCATTTATAATAACGGGTGATTTAGTAAGCGTAGCTTTTTTAAATATCGAACAAAACACTCAAATTTGCATTATGTATTATTTTTTTTATTGAAATAGATAAATAGGCCTTTGCCATTCATGTTTTAAAGACAACTTCATGTAAATGGCGTCCGCGGCTCCGTTTCAAATGGTCTATTCGGATGGTCCAATTTTGCGTGCCTTTCTTGAGCACTTTGGCCGGTATTCCACGAATTACACGTGTTATGTTATTCTCCTAGGCTTCAATCGTGTTCGGCTTGTCCACATAGACTAAGGACTTAACATAACCCTAAAATAAATAATCAAGAAGCCTTAAATCGATCTTAGCAGCCAACTCACAGGGCCATTTCGAGAGATAAGCTGCTCACCAAATTCATCCTTCAACATTTCCATTGTTTCACGAGCTGTGTGGCATGTGGCACTGTCTTGATTAAACCACATGTCAATCAAGTTCAACTCAGCCAACTGGGGAAAAAAAGTCATAAAAGCTTTCAAACCCAAATCGACACGTAAAATTTTTCATGTGGTTGAGTAACACATGCCCAATTGCTGAGAACGGCGACAGATTGACAATGCACGATCCTCATGAACACTGGACGACTGCAATATTCTCTTTGGTACGCACGGTACGCATCCGAGTCGATGGTTTAATGTTTAACAATGTAAATATGGTAATAACAGCACGAATTGTTCATTTACCAGGTCGATTATGGCGACCATGATATTGTCGTAACAAACGATGCACGTTTTTCACAAAACACGAATTTTGAAAATAAAATTTGATAACTTGCAATCGTTGCTCGTTTGTAAGTTTTTCCATGATGAAATGGCAGAGCATACTGAAAACTTTTCACTTAGACAGGCGCCATTACCAATCAGTACTGCTAACCTGAAAAACTTAACTCTTAAAAAATCACCCATTGATGCTAATTCTGTTGTTGACATCTCTAAACTTAAATTTCTCTAAAATTTTATTATTTTAGCTTAGTGATTGAACGTTTGAGAGGACTAAACTAAATTTTAGAGATTGTTAGCTTATTTTAGTTTAGTTATGTCACAACAGAATTAGCATCATTATTATATTATTGTAAAAAGTAATATAATTGATTTGTAGAAATTACTACACAATTTCAATAAATCTTCCAATCGGCTCGTTGGTCTAGGGGTATGATTTTCGCTTAGGGTGCGAGAGGTCCCGGGTTCAAATCCCGGACGAGCCCAAACCTTTTTTGTTCACTTAATTTTGTACTTACATCAGCATGTAAGTTTTTTTTTGTTATTTTTGTCATTTCGCATATTTTATTGCATTGCATTACATAATGTAACAAGCCGCCAGCCTTTTGTGCATTGAAATATTTATTGAACATTTTAGAAGCACTAGCAGCGCCATCCAGTAGCTAGTATTGTAAAAATACTGTTTGATTTATAAAATTGTTACTAGGTGTCGCTACCAATTGAATATAACACTATAAAAATGGAATAAAACACAGGTTGAATGAATTATTTTATTTGTGATCAGTCAAAGAAAATTTTATTTAGCCAAAGTTGATGCGAAATATAATAATAATATTATATATTCACTCAGTACAAAACACTGAAACAAACATTGCACTTTAATAAATTCACTTCACTGTTGTCTTGACTATTTTAACTATTTTTATTACTTATATCTAATGAAATGAATCTATTTTGATATCCCACCCAACATTGCATCAATTAACTATAAATTTTTTGCTATAAGTTCATATAAAATATAATAGATGGCGCTATACGCAGAAAAAAAAATTGAAATGAATACGAGTTGTGATTTATTCCAATCTTTAATTTATTGAAATATAAAAATTTAACTAGTATTTACTAGAGGCGGCGATGTCAAATGAAAAATTCTCTAATGATTTTACCGCGATTTAGTAAATATTTAAAATTTTCTAAATGTATCTACTACTTCACACACTTTTCACAAACAAATAAGACAAAATGGACGTCGCGTGTTTGTTTTATTTTGAATAACCCCGCCATGTATGCACACATTACCTACCTTCTCTTGTTTGTTATGAAATCTGTGAAGAGATTTCAAAACAGACAAAATTAATAATAAAACCATTGTTGTTTATTGAAATTAATAAACATTTATATGCTAGACATGAAATAATCATCTGCCGGACATGGGTCATTGGATTCAATAGGTTTATATCTGTATATCTTTCCTTTTGTTCCTATAACAATATTATTCTTGTGGTCAAACGCCAATCCTGTTATTTTGAAACCTAAATGTGCAATTTTTACAGGCAAAATGCTCTTCGTGAATAATCTAAACAGCGATCCTTTGACAGCGACTATGGCTTCATCATTATTATTCAGTTGAAGAATATATTTCAGCTCTCTAGTAAAACCTTTATACTGAATAGGTTCATACAGATCTACTGAAAAAAAGTACAATCTACCATCTATGTATTCATAAAAAGCATTTCCTTTACTATCCATTACGAAGCTATACGCTTTAGGGACTCTTTCACATCTTTTGACAGCAGCAGATCCGTTCACAAATCGAAATATCTCATGATTTGATCCTGTCGTTATGTACATTTGATTGTCAGTTTTATCAATAAATATACTACGGACATCGTCGTCTCCTATAGGTCTTTCAGCAGTGATTTCAGTTCTTGAATAGTCATAGGTCACTAATCCCTGGTTCGTTCCAATAAATATAGTATTACTGACGGTATCTACAGCTACGCATTGGCCTTGTAGCTCATCAGAAACAGGTAATTCTTTGATGCCTAAAGATCCATGCTTCAAAATATGTATTCCTTTAGTATAATTTCTTTTATGTAAGATAAAGAAAATATGGTCAGTGCTAGGGTCTATCACTATGCCGGTTGGGAAACCATCTATCGTTGCAATGAGCTGCCGTTTGAAAAAATCATTTCCAATCTTGATCCTTTCACATTTTTCAGTGTAACAGCCATGGATCAAAATGGCGACGAAAGGAAGAATAGTTGTAAGTCTTGTCATTGTAGGCTTGGTTTCATGTCAAACGTTTAGAGCATCTGTGGGGAATAAACACTTGGTTAACATCAGTAAAGTACTTTTATCAGGTTTTTTGAGGCCATACGAAGATCTTAGAGGTGTGGCAATTGCATTTGGACGCCGGTACAATGGTTTAATTCCCATAAAGGGAGCGGCTTCCAATCGACCTCCTAAATTTGAGAGAGAAGCCTGCGACCAAGCCTCGTCCGTCAGTCACCAGGCAATGTACCGGCTTTCAGATGGGATGGCTGAACCTCAAATAGTTGGTAGGGTCAGCGGCACGAGTAATAATTCTTTAAAAATAGTATGTCATCGTACGTAAAATATAATACAATCGTATGTAAAAAGTGACATTAGCAAGCAATGTCGACTTTATGCATTATCACAAGTAATCTGAACGGAATCACGGAACGGAAAAATCTAGAATACTGCAATAAAGCTAGGATACCTCAGGAAAAACTAGAATAGCTCAAGAAATACTAGGATACTAAAATAATAAATCGAATACGTCACATTTTTTCTATTCCTTGCGTAACAGGACAAAGTTGACGGAGAATTTCTTCCAACTTAAATCTATCGTGTGAAATATATCAAAATTATTCGTACGAACAATCATAGCCACAAATAGACACTTTCTTTAAAATATAATAAATAGTTACCTGTTCAAAAATCCGTCTGTTCCACTCTAAGCTGATACAAAACACGCATTCTCTGCCGGTGTCCGCATCTCTTTATAAAACATCTGCCATTGTATCATATGACTTTATGCTTGTAAACATACACCGTGTTGATATTCTGATGCTATTATGTATAGGCTGATAGTTTTTTTCACTGTGATTCAATTTATGTCATTTTTATTTTCGTTATTATCATCATAAGAGCGAAATTAAATACCGATTGCTTCCAAAATTTGCATTTCATCGTTCTTGCATTTTGACTATTCGGGTTGGTTTTTTCCCCTATAGACGTGGAACTCATTGTGCTACCAAACTGGGCTTTCTTCTGCTAAGGTGACAGTAGGTACACCTCGTCGTCACCAGGCCAGCGCTCATGGAATCCGGAGATCTTTACGAGATCTTCTGCGTCCGAGCAAGCATACGGTCTGGTGAATTTAACTCGGCTGTAGAATCTCTACCCATGTGGGATTCTAATTCCTTTCCCGATGCTCATGAAAACCTATTTCAGGGATAAAAAGTAGCCTATGTGTTTTCCAGGATGTAAATAATGCAATCAATCCTTGTATTAATTTTGATATATTCGTACAGACGTTTGAGCGTGATTGGGTAACAAACATTCAAACATGGGCACAAACATTCACATATAAGATTGGTAGAATCAGCACTATTTTATTCCGGTAATATGTTCTTTTAAGAGAAACGAGCTTCGTGTTCCACGGTCTCGAAGCCAAGGCTTATCCATACTAATATCATAATTATGAAAGTAACACTGTCTGTCTGTTTCGCTTTCACATCTAAAACACTGAAACGATCTTGATATTTATTATACAGATGGACTAGAGCTTGGGAAAGGACATAGGCTAGCTTTTATAACGAAATAGGGGTTGAAAGATTTTTATTTATACCACTTAGCACACGGCCTACCTGATAGAAAGTAGTTACCGTGGCCTATGGACGTGTGCAAGACCAGGGGCATCATATTCGCGCTGCCGATTCTGTAAGCACAGAGAGTTTCTGTGCTTAGTTAAGAAGATAAAGCAGGGCAAGCCTTTGGTCTTCCCACTGACAGCACAAAACTCTCCAGTGAGCTCTGGCTACCCTACTCACCGCCGGGAACAAAACATGAGGTTATTGTGGCCGTGATATTGTGATTTTCAAGATAATACTTGATAAAATTTGATACACAGATAGATTAGAGCTTGGGAAAGAACATAGGCTATGTTTGGTCGCAATACCGACATCCACACGAGCAAAGCCGCGGGCAATAGCTATTACACTATAAAAATTCTTTAGTAACATCCTGTATAAATATAAAAATGAAACGATTGTCTAATAGCTATGCAATTTGTGTAATTGTTACTAGAATAACTATCATTCAATAGAAGAAAAATAATTCTATCGAGGGCTTAATATTATCATTACATTGCAGCCCTTTGCTAGTGTTGGTCTAGAAGATTAGAACTACTTGAAACTTTCTAAAGGTATGTTTTAATATTATAACTAAATAATAAGGATCTTTTTGAGTTAATATTATCTAATCTCTTGTTATGTGTCTTGTGCAGCAAGATCAATCGTACTCGTAGTGATCCTTTAGTCTCGGGATTCGGGATGTCTTTTTCTGGGATATTTATTCTATTGAATAAAATTATAAATTGAACAGATTGAAAACTTAAAAATTTTGTTAAAAATAATAAAATCCAAACTAATATTATAAATCGGAAAGTGTATGTGTGTGTCCGTTTGTTTGTCCATCTTTCACTTCTAAACCGCTAAACCGATTTTGATGAAATTTAGTATAGAGGTAGATTAGACCTTGAGAAAGAATAAAGGCCATGTTTGGTCGCGATAAACAACATCCACGCAGGCGGAGCCGCGGGCAAAAGTTAGTAATTTAAAAAAATGTAACACTGATTTTAGTAAATCGAAAACTATGAATTTACATTTCATAGCTAAACTAAGTAAATAATAAAACTAAAATGATAATAGTATATTAGGTATGCTTTCCAAGAAGTATTTACATATACGCATCATAGAATTCCTCCGGATTATAACCGACTGGCAGCGTTCTCGAAAAGGCTGATAGTATTTTCACATTCAACGGCATTGATTATTCTTCATTCAAGTTAATCCAGCCTTAGTTTAAGTTTCATTCTTTTTCTACTATGGTTTTTTTTGTTCTTCTGCTTTGCCCTGTTGGTCCCAGTGGATCAGAATCAGGCTACCCCCCTCTCTTCCTCTGGGTGTCGTCGAAGACGATTAAAAGATAGGGCTGTATGTATACCTAAGGCAGCTAAGGGATAGAGCTGAACATACAACAACATACTGCAAGAGGCTCGCTCCCTATTACGTGGGATCGAAAATCATGGTAGGAGAAATTAAGGGGTTAATACACCTCTACTTTCCCTTTTGGGAATTAACAGGCGTGAGTATATGTTTTGTGTAGCCTTGCGCAGATTTTTGTAGAGAAAATTGATATTACAACCCCCCAATTTCCAATAGTTGACCGTAAAATTAAACCACAATTTTTATTCAATCATTTACTTACAACAAGCTATTTTAATTAACAATCATCGCTGTTATATTTATATATAATGTCATTAGTAGCTATATAAAAATTATCTCCATCAAAAACAATACCAGATGGCACATAATCTAAGTCCATAAGTTTAGCTGGAATTACGCTGTTCGATCTTAACAAATATATTCCATCATTGGTAGCTAAAATAACTCTACCATAACTATCCGTAACTACTGCTCTAGAAGAATCTTTGGCAATTCCTACAAATTCTATAGGTTCTTGAAACCCTTTAAGAAGCATTTTTATATATTTAGAATCACATTCGTAGTATACATTACCTTCATCGTCAACTGCTAACATATAGGCGCAAGGAATATTTTGTACTTTACCAATTTCATTGTTTTCTATATCTAGAATGTAAACTTCGTTTTCTGGAAACATTACCGCGTATAAAACATCAGATATGTTAGGTTTGAATAGTTGAACTATATCGTGATCTTTGTTGCTAAAGAACTGAGCTTTATCTGAACTATTGAGGAAGTAAAGACCATCATCACTTGCTATATAAACCTTTCCTTTTTTGGCATCTACAGCCGCTGCCTGCCCATTAATATTGTCGATTTTAATTGCTTCATTATTTCTTAGTATATATTGTTCCATTCTTGTCTGTATATCATCATTTTGTAAACTCTCCACATCGATTAGTGTGAAGTGTAGGTCCTTATTTAATGGATTAAACGCTAGGTTTGTTGGTAGACCTTTTATCGTGAAGATTGCAGTCTTTGTGTAGTACATCCCATCGTAATGATGTGAGCAGTTGTCTGAGAAAACTGATGGCAGTATGAGTAGTAAGAAGAACAGCATCGTGATCTGGAATTGAAAGAAAAACAGGATTATAATTATGTGGATCATCATTACCATTTTAGTGAAGATTATTGAAGAGGCTTTCAATTTGGAGCCGGATTAACTTTTTATTATATATTAGGCTCATTCCGGTTATCACGAAAGTGATTGGTGTATGTTCCATCAGCCCTTAAAGCCGGAATTTCTTAAAAATTCAGATAAATCAGTGTAACCGATACACTACCATGCAAGTGTCTTAATAGAGAAGAAATCAATTACACTCCTTTTGGCTCTATATAATAAATAATCATAAACTGATTGTACGGGTGTGTGCCACTTTTTTTTGCGTGAACCATAATCTTAAATATTTCGATCCAGAATTCAGAATTTTCGAAAGATCGATCTGAACAATTCATAGTCAGTTTTATTTAGAATGTGTCTGGAAGCTATTTACATTGTATGGAGTTAGTAATATGAATTCATATTAAGTACCTATTCAGAGAAAAAGTTGGCTTGGTGAGCCCTTTTTTGGGTGAAATAAAGGCCCAGAGTTCGGTGTCTCGATTTCTGGCTACATGTTAAAGTGGATCCCAGACTCAGTTTTTTTTTAAATCTACATTACATAATATTATGATCTAGGTATACTATGATTTAGGTATATTATAGCCTAGACACACAGTCACTCAGGTTATTATTAGTCAGTTTTAATGTTTGTACAACATTGTGTCATCATGATATCGCATTTTAATAAGCATACCATTTTCTCACAGAATCTCTTTGCACTACATACAGTACACACACCTATCTTTCGCCATTTACTTCTGTTTTTTTTTATACCACTTAGGTGGTAGACTAGTACACGGTCCTTCTGATGGAAAGTGGTTACCGTAGCTTATGGATGTATGCAAGACCAGGGGCGTCAAACTCGTGCTGTCTAATGCCTTTCTTCGAAAACCCCATATTTTAGTCTCTTAGGAAAACTACGGCAGGCTTGAGTATGCGTGGGATAAAGTTCCTTTCATACCGCACGGTTTGCACCATTTCCGGTCGCAATATGTGAGGTTGAATTCCCTGTCTGTGGCGAGCGGTGCGATGATAGAATGTAGCTGTGGGCATCCTATCAAAAAAATCATCTGAGCACAAACCATTGTATGGGCGGTAGAACATAACATACACAGTGAGGCATAGTGTCTCCTGAGGCTGAGAGGTACCACATCGCCTGCGAGTATGGGATTGTCGACGAGTTTCAATGTCCGTCTTTGTACCGAGTCGAAGGGGTCAAGCTGGTATGCAGGTGCTCCGGTAAATAGGTGACAGCAGTACTCCATATGGGGCCGAACTTGTGTCTTATAAAGAAGGAGTCGTTGCCCCGCAGTGAATTACTACTTCGCCCCTTTAAGCACTACAAGGTTTTTCGATGCCATCTTGACCTTGTCTTCGAAATGAATGCGGTATTGGACGTCACTTAAGATGTCGCGTGTTTAGTTTAGATTGCTTCTGATTACTTTTTTCCAAGTCTAAGCGTCTATATTGTAGGCGCTTAGACTTACTAAGAAGGGCATTCGAAGGTTTCTACAGGGTCAGCAGCGCGATTGCGATGGTGTGGCACACGTCCATAGGCCACGGTAACCACTTCCCATCAGGTGGGCCACGTGCTTGTTTGCCACTTAAGCGATATAAAAAAAGTCGCTAGACGACAAATTCAAAATACCTATTTCAATATCTGTTTATTAATTGATGAGAGTTTAAGAGCATTGAATTACAATTTGTTAAGTTAGGTACTTTTTTCGTTGACTGTACAGCAGCATTCGCAATAGCAACACCACAAAAACAGTCTAATTAAAAGATTCTAAAAAAGAATACAAGTATCAACACTCCATCTCATCCGACGGGTGTCGTTAGAAGCGAAACGGACAAATACGCAGATGATATCACTGCGAGAGAAGGAACACTCGAAATAAAACCCTGTACCAACCCGTCTGGCCAGCGTGGACACAGTAGGCCAACGCCTCCCAACGTTGGGAGAGGCCTATGTCCAGCCGTGGACTGCAAAAGGCTACTAGCTGGACTACCGTTAAAAATGAAAGATAAACCCTTCATTTACTTACCTAGTTATTTTATTGAATTTCCACAACCGTTTACGTTCAAATAATGTTAAATACTATTAGATAATAATATTATAATTTATGTTGTACTCATTTATTAAGAGGTCAGCTCTAAATAGGGATGTTACCAACGAAAATAATTTGTTTTACAAATAAAAATAATTTGAAGTGTACGTTTGTCATGTTAAAATTACATTTTTTTTATACACAACTTTTAAAACAAATTTGTTACTTTTTAATTTTTTTTCTGTCTTTAATATCTTTCTGTCAATTTGTACATGCTAAATTTCGAAATAATTTGGTCAATTCTAACGAGATTTTCACTAGCAAATATACGTTACTGAAACTACTTCTTCTTTTACTTATTTTAGAAATAGAAAGATGGTTCTACTAAAAAAATTAAAAACGGAATATAGACATATGAATTCATGTACAAAAATATTTGCACTATGCGGGAAGTGATCGCTACGTCTCACTCGTTAAAATACAATACACGAACAATAACGGGGGATTCCATCTTTTGTCATAATGGTATTGTTCCTAATTTACATTGCCATAACAAATTAGGCATAATTTTCTTTGTCATAATAATAGTGTGCCATAATTGGTTTTTAGCATACTGTGTTATTAAGCATAAATACCTATTGTATATCCTAATGTTTTTATTCATAACATTGATATGCATAAAGTTGTAAAGCATATTGTTTATTTGTCTAATAGTTATTTGGGATAATGATAAACACCTGCTAACATGGTGCTAGAAAGCTAACATGGATCTGGATGCAATCTGGACTTTGGGCACCCCGACTCGGATAGGTTAGGTTAGAAGGCTAATGCGGGAGCGGAGCGTAGCGAAGGTCCCGCATGAGGCCTTTGTGGTTATTTTTTTATAAACCACCCAGAAGTAGGAGCCCCGCATAGCGGGGCTCCGTCGACCAATTAGGTCAAAAGAACATTAAATGAACTTTGATGCACCTACAAGTTTGACGAGAGCAATGTATAAAATAGTGTAATATTGTTTATATATTTGTTTATTGTAATTTTTCGGAATAGTTATGGTTATGCGTCGTTATGCTTAAGTAAACTTATGCTTTGGGATATTATGCTTATAGTAAATAGGAGTAAAAAAATTATGCTTAAAAAGTTATGGCAAATGAGTATTATGCGTAAATAATGTTATGACAAGTAACATTATGCAATGTTAAATTATGACATAAAATTTTAGGAATAAAAATAGAGAACCCAATAACGGTATCGAATTTCTTACAATTTTTTTAACAGCAGTATTTAAAATTGCAAATCTTGATACTATTTTTATAATTGCAATATTAAAAATGGCAATACCTAAAATTACAATTTTCTCTCCTGCAGATCGCTGATGAAATTTGGCAACATATTTGTCTCTATCAAGTCCGAGTTCGGTCACATCCTTAAATATAAACAGTATCGGTGTCCCACACTCCGGGTTGAGTGCCCTCATATCGTTATAATAAATGGGGACAGTATACAAATATTTATTAAATAATTAGCAAAAATATTTACTACTAGCTGTGCTCTGCGGTATTCCCTACTGCACTCAGTATTTTTCCACAGCGTGGCATTGTCCGATATTAGGAACATAAGTTTTGTGGTGGGTTGTTTTTTATATCAAACTAATCAATAAGCCTCTCGTGGGCCACTGCTGGACAAATGCCTTTCCTAATGTTGGGAGGCGTTGGCGTACTGTTACCACGCTGGCCAGACGGGTGACGCGGTGATATCGTCTGCGTGTTTTACTGCTAGTCACCTCTTGCGACACTCTTCAGTTGAGATGGGGTGGTGATACTTGTATTCTTCTCCGTTATCACACGACGGATCTATAATATCCAACCTTCAATCATCATTTTCGGAGCCTTTTCCCGACTCAGCTGGGTCGGCTTACAGACTTATAGCGGGGTAAAAGTTCGACGTTTTCCGTGAAGCGACTTCCATTGACCTCCACAACTTATTCTTAGATCGGTTTTAGGACTGCTTGGGTACTACCCGTAACGAATGTCATAGATGTTTGTATGGCTACCAGGACTGACAGCTTAACGAACTAATAGTCAGACCAATGTAAATTTTACAGGAGCCATTGCTGTTTGACCAGCCCTGAGAGGGAAGCCCACGCTTATTCGTCAGCAGGTCACCAGGGCAGCAGGTCGATCTTGACGAACAAAGGGTTCAAAATGATCTTAATGACTTGGCATCCTCCCTTCCAGCCCCTCTAGACAAGTGGCAATTCGTTGGCGTACTCAAATTCAAATTCAAAAAATAATTTATTCCATAAAAATATTAAATTTGTTTGGAATCGTCATTATTTTTTTCCCCTACCGTGCAGTGCGTGACATGGCAACTACTGAGAAACACTGCCAAAAAACTCAGTAGGAATCCTTTTTTAAAAAAAACGTCGTCTTTATGTACAATCATTTTCTTGTGTTGACTTAGAGCTACTTAATCCCAAGCATTTTTGTCATTCAAATAGTCTGAAATGTTATAATATGCTCTGCTACACAATTATAATTATATTAATTATATAAATTAATATTACCACAGAATAATTAATAGTAGAGAATCACTGCGCAAGAAGATTGAAATTAATTCCAGTCTTGCTTCGACGCAATACGGTGGAATTCAGCTTGCACAACATTAAGTACCTATAATTTTATTCAACTACAACTTGCGTCTCCTTCTATCGCGTACCTCTTATCTCTTCTTACGCTGTTAGGGTTGCCTTCTTGTGAAGATCTGAATATTTGATTAACAGACCAGTTATGTACCTATTACTATTTTTCTACTTATGTGAAAAATTACAACTTTCAAACACACCTACTAGGTAGGTATGTTTGAAAGTTGACATTTTTTATTTAGATGAAAAAAGTATTTTATTACAATGTCCGCATATTTTAACATAAGAAGATAAGCATACTACTACATTTAGTATTCTTTGCTACTACACTTTAGTGTATTTGCTAAATTGAACATTATCATTTAGGTGTTTAGTTAAATGCGTATCAAATCTGGAATGCCGTACGACGCAAACACGAAACGGCTTAAACTAATCCGAGAGCCGACACCCAAAAATGATGTTGGTAAATTATTTCGATTTGCCCTTTCTAAATTCTCGCTTATTAAATTAAATTGACAGGTAAATGGAAAAATGTTAGGTATTTATCCCTTCTTTTACATGATTTGCACCCATCTACAGCACATAAGGCACCAGATGGCATCGTAGGTACGCGAATGAACGAACGGAGCGATTAAAATTAAACAGCGTGCGTGCGCTTCGCTTGCGAAAACCGCACTGAATTTTGGTCCGCAAACGGCCCGAGGCCGCTCGGCCGGGCGGTAGGTAATTATAGCGCGCAAGTATATGGAGTGAAGGAGGCCTGATATTACTGTAGAATAGAATGACGAATGTCCCATACATTTGACGTATATGACATTCGTTGACGTCAGTCATATAGATCTCGTCGAGTCATAGAGATTTTTTTAAGCATTTTGCATGCTAAATATAGAAATCGATTAAGATAGAAAAATATTGAATCGGTGTAGGCGGGGTTTGAACCTGCGATCTTTGCTTTACAGGGGCAATGCTTTGACACTTGGGTATTTAGCATGCAAAATACTTAAAATTTCATTCAAATTATATTAGTGAAGTAGTCAAAAATCTATGAAAAATCATTCGTTGGTTCAGATAGTTCCTGAGAATATCGGTAGACTCTTCACCGTCGCCTGAAAGACGAATATAAAGGAGAAATTTGGATTGGTTCGGGCGAGCTCTGGTAGCTAAGTAGTCGCATTGCTCCTGTAAGGCAAAGATTGCGGGTTCAAACCCCGCCTAAACCAATTCAATATTTTTTCTATCTTAATCGACTGTCATATACGTCAAATCCCATACATTTATCATTCTATATCACGATACGCCGTCCAACGAATTGCCACTTGTCTAGAGGGTCTGCCCCGCTTTCGTTAACCGGCGTTTGATGGAATAGAATGACGAATGTATGGGATTTGACGTATTTGACATGCGTTAACGACTGTCATATACGTCAAATCCCATATATTCGTCATTCTAGTCCACCAAACGCCAGCTAGCGAATTGCCACTTGTCTAGAGGAGCTGTTGACTGATCGTTTCTGGTACACGCCTTTAGTTCGGACAATAATACAATTTAAATCAATAAAACAGTTCAAATTAGCTCTTAATACCTTGATTTTAAGATCATTTTGAGTATTTGTCGTCAAGATCGTTCTGTTGCTGACTGTACCTTGCATAACAAACATACCCTATTAAGTATTTGCAAGGTTTCATGATTAACGGTTGAATAGTTAACGCGTGAGAGCGTGACAAATAAACAAACTCGATCTTGCATTAATCGTACCAATTAATTATAGTACGGGATCCGTCTATATATAAATCTGCATGTATCTCATTTTAATTGTAGACAATGTAATCCATGCGATCCCGTTGAGTTTTTTGCCGAAGTCATCTAAGACCGGGGCCACGTTACGAGCCGATGCACGATGTGACTGTAGTCTATTTTGAACCGACTTCAAAAAGGAATGAAACTGAATTTACAGACTTACTGCATGGTTTGTCAGAAGTCCGTGCCAATTTTGATTGCTGTGTCTGAACTATTATGATGCAATCAATCAAATATGGCCTGCCCGGCTAGGCCAATTTCTTTACAGATCATTAAATCTATATATTCAGTTATTTTTTTGACTTACAGCGCTTCTTTTTAGTTTTTTTTTTATTTCACTGAGATGACAGACAAGAACACGGTCCATCTTGTGGTTACCGTGGCCTATGGACGTGTGCAACACCAGGGGAGTAACACTCGTGCTGCCGACCCTGTGAACACAGAGAGTTTTATTGCCGTCAGTGCAACAGAAAAAGCAGGAATAGCCTTTGGTCTTCCCACCGACAGCACAAAAACTCTCCAGATAGCTCTGGCTACCCTACTCACCACCGGGAACACAACACGAGCTTATCATGCCAGCAGTATTCTATAGGACGGAGGTACTTCCCCAGTCGGACTGCTCAATTGGACAGAGAATTTTTGAATTCGGTTTAACTTTTTGGTTAAAATTTTACTTTTCACCTTGTTTTTGTTATATAAAGGTGTTGCATGACGTTTACCAATACAAAACACTTAAAAATGAATAACTACATGCTATAACGAAAACGCCAGTGATCTAGGAAAAAAAAAATCACGCATCATAAAAAAATAGGAATGCATGCACGATTTCAATAAAGATTGAGTAAGAATATTGAATTGTTATATTTTTCTTAACGAGAATACAGATACACTAATGTATAGAATACACAATCAATGTTATGTATATGTCACCGCCAACTTGCTTAATCAGTCGTTAAATTAACTACCTTGGCTATTAACTTAACGGCGCCATTCAATGAAAGGCCTGAATGATATTCAACCGTAACGTTTATTACAACATTTAATAACCTGACTGGATAATGCTTAGGCCATTCGTAAAATGGGGCACCACCCCGAAATAGAACAGAAAAATACATACATATACTCACACCTGTAAATCTCCGAGGGTGTAGGCAGAGCAGTATTCACAGAAAATTAGTGAAAGGTTCATTTAAAAAGTTACGCAACTCGAGTTGTATTTTTTTTATAACAATGCAGAAATAAGTTTTTTTATGGCTGTTTGATTAAATGGCTAGGCAAGTAATGAAATGTCATCGATCCAAGTTATTTTTCTAGCTGTTTAATCAAATGGTTGAACACCATTCAGGCCGCCAATTGAACGGCAACGCGCGCCGTTCAATAAGGAGCCTAGGCGGTTAACTGAGCGGCTGATTAAGTTAGTGGGCTGCAACATATGTACCAATATGTATGTATGCCTATGTCCAGCAGTGGACTGCAATAATATTTTTTTTTCATGTACGAATGACGGTATTATATCTAGCTAAAAATGTCTTATTTCTATAGACGGACATGAATTTTAATGGCTCTAATATATCGTTTTATATTAGGTCTAAGATGAATTTTAATGGCCCTAATATAGAACGGTCTAAGTGCAATGTTTCGATCTCGCTTTTGGGTACTGGAGGTCAGGTGGCTAGGCTATGGCTTCACGGAAAATATCGAAGTTTAGTGAAATCCACAGTTAGACTGGTAAAGCTGACCCCAGGTTCTAAAGGGAAAGCTTCAGATGGGACTAGGATTAAGACGCTAAGAAAACGTTAAGAGTTAATTTATTTGACAACGAAAAGTATGACGTCACTATTTTATTTCCTAGAAGTTTCTGTATAATTAAGACGTTTAATAAGAAGTAACTTATTTGAACAAGTTTTATTTATTAGTATGGAATAATCTAAAAAAAACCAAGTCCAAGTAGACCAAGTAGATCCAAGACGAAGAAGAAAAATTTTTCTTATTAAAAATGTTATATTATTTGTACATACCTTTTGGATGCCAGCAAAAAATTTTCAACTTTTTATTAGCCGTTTATTACACGCACGCATACGCACCATAAAATGGAAACTAGTGAAACATGTCATTAATAATTAATTAAATTAGTGAGCAAATTAATTAACGAGTAACTAAATGAGTAAACAAAAAAATTAAACTTCCACTTCTTAAAGTCAAAAAGTTATTGAACTTTTAGTGTTTTGTATGTATGTATGTTTGTTTGTGTTTGTAATTATTAAATGCTTGTAGTTTCGATATCGACAGCTATATATTTCTTTCGGAGAGGGAAGTGGAATGTTGGTTTCCATTATACAGTTTATTACGAGAAGTTTTTTTTTCTTTTGACCACGATCATCACATAGCCGGTTGCCGTTTGACCCCATAAGACTCCCCGTTGGGGTCTCCAAATATATTTGTATCTATGTCTGTTTGTCAGTTGCAGTCTAGAGAGCGTATTTCTTAACCGATTTTGACCAAACTTGGCACACATGCAACTTTTGTCGAGTCTTTATTTTTGTTAAGAGGGAAAATGGGGGTGAAAATTTCAATTGTTTTCGAACGGATCTTGATGATTTTTGGCTGAAACATGAAGGACATGATTGCCATGGTGAGTGAAAAAAAAATGCCTCGTAAAGCTGAACTTGATATAAAAACAGGTGAGAAAAAAAGGGGGAAGTTTACTGTAGCGTTTTTTAAGAACGGATGGTCATTATTTTCGGTGAAATATCCAGGGCTCTTTAAAATAAGAGGACACTTGTATCGTTTTTTAAGGATAACAGATTTGATTAAGGGTACTAAAAAATGTGGCAAAGCGTGTTCGCGAGGTATACTATTCACAGATGTACTAGTTTTACAGTGCTGTATCAGCTTTACCTAAATTAGTAAAGGTATTTAGGTGTTGAATGAGGTAAACACATCACCCTCACCTAAAAGCCGTTTGAGGAGTTTCACAGCCACATTGAGACACATTTAGATAGGACTTACACTGGCTGAATGTTTTGAAGCGCCTAAAAGTTGCTTAAGATAGCAACTTTTATTTAAATAAGTAAGGATTCCGCGCAAAAAATAATTAAAGTTAGATCTAAGAGCGGACCAAGTCGTGGCTACAGCTAGTTCTTAATAAAAGTACAATGCGCCCACACAGAATTTCTTCCACGCTCGGTTGAGCGATCGTTCGTGAGTCTGTTGTATAACTAGCCTCATGCAAGGTGAAACTGGAGTACGTAACATGTATGCCACGGTCGGACAAGGTCCGAATCGCTGGGATTCCTGGTTACTGTTTTTTTAAAGGATATTAGCAACCGAAATTACTAATATTCCCTCTAACCCCTCTATCTAAGCTAAATTACTTTTGCTAGGAGTGGGTTCATGTCGGTAGTGTAATGGCCAGGAATCGAATCCGGGACCTTAACCACTAAGCTGCCGACGCTTATACCTAATTATTAGTTTTGTTACTGGTAACTTTAGTGTTGAGAGTATCTATTTGCATATGTCTTTTTTCACGTAGGTAAGGTATGGAAGTCAGATTGCAGTCACTTTCATGAAGCCATATGAGCTAAATTAATAGAAGAAGAAGTGAGCGGACCTGAAACTTCAAAAGCCTCTAAATTTTAATTTTAGATAGCATTCTTATGTGTTTAGAAAGTTTTTTTTGACTCTAACAATCATAAATCCACAGTTTCTTAAAAATAGTGCGGCTTTCTTGTTTATTACTATAGTTAGATGGTTTTAATATAGACCTACCTCCAGAATTTTCATTGATATAAAGTTTTCATAAACGAGCCGCAATAAAATCCATATTCTTAAAAATTTCTTTGTTCCAGATGTTCGATAAAATGTGGACAGTACTTGTAATACCAGCTTTCCTGCCAGGCCTGTTCTCAATCCCCAGCTCGAGTGACCTCACCAGCACGTTATTCAAAGACGATCAAATTATATTCTCATCAAATTTCAATATAACAAAAATACTCGTCCCAGCCGATGGCACCAAATACTTACAAGCTGAATCATCTGAAATACCATCAATATTTTTTACAGTTTCAGATTCAAAACTAGAAGGAGGTACATGTATATACGTACTAGAAGGATTTGCAGCTTATGAATTGCTTGAAGGAGGCCGTGATTCAACAGCAGACTACAGTTTTGATAAAGCCATATATTTTGGAGCAAGAGATGGTCTTTATAAATACCATCCAGATAGTCTGTCAGCAAAGAAATTCGGTCCGTTTAGAGATGACATAATCCAGTTACAAAAAGCTAATGGCACAGATATTATTTATATACTAACTTCAGATAGAAAGTTATTTAAAATGGAAAAAAATGGTACAATAAAGACTAGAATGCAAAATGTGAACTGCGCTACAGAATTTGTACTAGATACGGCTAATAATATATATTATGTTGGTTGTGGAGACAGAATGCCACATATAGTTAAAGCTGACGGTAATGTATTAAGTTTAACAGCCAGTGTGATTGAGGAATTCAAAGACATTAAACTACTAAGACCTGCTTTTATTATGGAGAATTGTGTACCATTTTTTGGAGATGGTTTTCTTTATATCTTATATTCTAATGGCACATATGAAAAAAAGGATTTTCAGATTAAAGAAAGACCGACGGCATACAGCGTCGATGCAGCTTTATATCTAGTAGCTGCAGTTAATGGAAAAATATACGAATTTAATGTTATGGAAGTTCTTATAAGATCCATGTTCGGTGTTTCATCTGAGTGGCCGAAGGATGTCACTAAAATCATCATGTCGATAATAGAAACGGCCAAAGACGGTATATTGGGTTTTTCACCAAACACTGATGATTTGTTACTGTAATGTTTATTGTTTAGTTATTAAAAAAACATTGTTAGTTATGTTTTGTGTTTGTAATTGTTACTAAATGCTGATGTGATTCAATGAATGAATGAAGTAAGTACTTGTAAATGTAATGTAATAATTAATACTACTTATTGTGTCTAACCGGTCTCTATTACCCCTATTAGCTCAGTTCTCAAAAGTACATCATGTATAGGTGTACCTGTTCCAACCTGAGTTGGAGTCAGTTTTTTACTGTGATTGCCAAGTGGTTGAACTCGAAAGACCTGCCATCTGACCTCCACAATTCATTAGCGCTATCGAAGTGGTGGTCAGGTGCACTCACTGTTCGGTAAACGATCAGTAGGTTAAACTACCTAGGTGAAGGTTACCATTGGGATGGGTGACCGTTTAGTGGTGTTACATTTGAGCGCTTCCGTGCTTCGGAGGGCACGTTAAAAGTCGGTCCCGGCTGTCAACAGTCGTTAGGTCAAGACGGAGGCCTATATGGGCGACCTGAACAACTCTGTCACAGCTTGGCCACCAACCACACGAAGAAGAAGAAGATTGAATTCCTGTAGTTAGATCAGTGGTTGGCCTTTTCTTGTTTTTTCTAGATCTACTTTTTGCTTTTTCTAGATGGTGTTACAAACGGGCTATAGAATCTTTTGTGAATTTCTTCCCAGGCGAAGCCGGGACTCTGCCTAGTATTTTATAAAAACAAACGGTTTTAACTATTTAATAAAGGTAAACTATCGCTATTTTTTATCACATCTTAGTACCAATCTCTGATTAATCATGAAATCGCAGACACTATAACACCTACAAACTTGGTATTTGGATGATAGGTTCCTTGGAGACTTCACCCCTAAGGGGGTGAAACGGGGGTTGGAAGTTTGTATGAAAGTTCTATATTTTTGAAGTTTTAGTTTAATTTCAATGTTTACATTTCAGTAGATAAAATGATTTTTTAGTTTTATATTATTCACAAAGCGTGTTGAAAAACACCGTATGATACACGTGTGTATTGTTGATTACCGCTCTCGGCTCTCTTAAGACCTTCACCTAACGGCTCGGGTCTAGAGATTGTAAAATCCGTACTTTATTTCAAATTCGGATTTTCGAATTTCTATCGGATCTAAATTCGATTATTCGGAAAATCCGAATTTTTCTAAGTTTTAATAAATTAAAGTTCAAAACTGCATATTTTATCATATTTGGACTTTTTTTTAACTAAAAAAAGTCCAAATAGGATTATTGATGGAATTACAACTGAGCTCTCAAAAGCAGGTGGATTTCGGAGGAGATTAGTTGATTTAAAGAGATGGCGGAGCGGGAGCGGAGGCTACTCGGGCGTCGGAGTTCGCAGAATGACCTCCATCCCCCATGAGCGTGCGCTTGAGGGTGACGGGTTGAGCGCCTGTCATCCTAACAGAAGCAGGCCTTCTCCATACCCGGAAGCTAAATGGCCGCCGTGAACCCCACACCCGAAGAGGGCCAGGTCGAAAGAGATGGGCCTGGGTTGGCCGGTGTGCTAAAGATATGTTTTAGCCCATCTCACCTCCGGCGACCTAAGACCCACAAACGGCGTGCATTTTAGGCGATGCATTATTATTCATCAATCCGACATTACAACCCCCTCCGGCTCCAGCGGAGTGTAGGTTGATGCACGATTTAGGCTACATAGCGATCTATACTTGGGGTATCTTTGTACCTAAGATAAAATTCGTAATGATTCCATCCGACAAAGAACTAAAGTTAATTAAAAAAAACATGATAGTAACCGAAAAATTCGAAATAACCGGATGTTTGATTTTAAAATCCGGATTTATAAGTAGCCCGAAAATTCTCAATTTACAGATTATTCGAATTTCGAAGTATCCGAGTTGCAAACCAGGGCTCAATAGCGCCTCAGCGGTAATCACAAACTTTACAAACCTGCCCCATAATGTACTATTGCGTTTAAAATATATGCGTTATAAGGAGGTATAGATTATTACTATACCTCCTTATAAAGCATATATTTTAAATTCCTTAGAAATCAATCAACTTTTGGGTTTAAAATAGGGAATGATAGTTTGCGGTTTAGTCGGTTCAAGTCCGACAAAACCTCCCCCTCCGGCTGCGGAGGGGTGGGTATACGTGGAGATTTCCCGCACGTAAAAAAAAGGTATGAAAGTCTAACTCATTCGCGGCCGATAGTATTACATATTACTAATATGTAATATAATAATAATATGATATTAGTAAAAGTAATAGTAGTCTAGCGTCTAGATTTTTTATATGGCAGGAAATTTAGGTACAGTCTGTAGGCATCATCATCTTCATTACTCAAATTATACTTTTCTTTTTTCAGAGTTAATATAACTAACTTCAGAAACCGAATGGTACATTGTGTATAACTCGAAGACCGCATGGTACATGGTGTATAACTCGAAGACCGCATGGTACATCGTGTATAATTCGAAAACCGCATGGTACATTGTGTATAATTTGAAGACCGCATGGTACATTGTGTATACAGTGTGGGGATAAAATGGGGGTTAAGTTTTTTATGGTCCGTCAATTGACTGCACCACGCTAGATGGTAAAAAGCTGAGGTGCAGCACAGAAGATACCACCATTTTTGATGCAATGCCTTAAAATGGTGGTTCCTAACTTGACGGAATTGCTATATACTTTTGACACCACAGTTGAAGAGCTCGGAACTGTAGGAAGGGGGAAACACGTGCTTTAATATGTATATTTACGTTGGTCTAGGTGTATCAATGTTTAGCAAAGTAGTATTATATAAAACTCTTCAAGCGTTTTAAAGTACGAGGAAACTGTGTAATTTAATGAACGAATCCATATTTATTACTTGTTGTCTTAATAATTCACATCAAATACAATTTTTTCTACGAAAAAAAGGCATAAGTAGTTATTTTCATAATTTCCGTAATCATCTTTTATTTTACATTGTTATTTACTTTTATTTATTTTATTCATGTTTTATGTATTCAAATCGGCTAAAGTTAACATGAAGTAGTTTAAATATATACTGTATTATTATTATTAATTCTTTGACGGGGCGTGGTGGTACAGCTTTAGACTTGTGCGTTAGAGATCATAAGTTCAATAATTATGTATTTGTAAAATTAGAATACGAATATCAAGATTATACTAAAACAATTGAATAATTTAAGTACTTGTCAATGTGACATAATAATTAAAATACTTATAGATATTTTGATGGTAATATTTACAATAAAAATCAACCCCGTAATGTCTCTTTTTCTTATGCTTTCGTCTCTTATGCTTTTGTATGTTGTGGCGATATTAAAAGTAATCTGATCAATGATTTCACTGCTATGAATGCCCAAGAACGGGGAAAGTGGAGTAAGCACGCAGCCGGCCCCAAAGTACAAGCTATGGATGTAACTGAGAAACAGCATGATGCTCTTGAAAATTATTAGGACTAACAATAGAAAGGAACAAAAGATTGGTAAAGCGGAGCCCAGACTCCAAGCTGAAAGCTTCAGATGTGACTGGAATTATCGCTAGGAGGGAGAAAAATAGATAGTAACAAAAAGATTAAAGGACAATCGTTTAATTACAATGATTAAATGATCTAAATTCACATGCAAATTAAACAATCAGATCCGATCTTGATCGAGTGGCGATTTCTGAAATAGAATCCGCTTTCGATTCCAAAAAGTCCTTAAGCTCAGATGATACCAATGTTGCTAAAAGCGTAAGTATATTGTATTCGTAGATTTTCTTCTCGTAAGCGTAATATTGAATCAGAGTAGCTTCTAGCGCGTATGCGGATGGCTTCACAAGAAATCTGAAATCAGCAGTTTCACTGCTCGCATTTGGGTATGCAACGTAAAATTGGTTATCAAATATTACTGGGACTCCATTGTCGAGAACGAAAGGTGGTTTCACGATGTCTACGTAAGATGGATTTTCTGGCAGACCTTCAACTTTCTTAACACCGTCTGTATCGACAAGGTATACTTTCTTGTCTGTTGTTAAGTAGTAAAGATTGTTCTCATAATCCAAAACGATCTTTTGTGCGTTAACTGCACCTTCAATCTTCTCCTTTTTCGTTCCCTCATCCGTAACTTTGTATAAAACTTGGTCTTCAGTCAGTATATACAAAACATCACTGCCATTAACTTTAGCAATGCTGATGATACTGTCAGTCAAAGTTCCATATTTCTCAGCTTTGTTTGTATCTGCCTTATAGACGTACAGTCCATCTTGTGCTCCAAAATAAACTGTCTTTGTATCATCATTAGCTGCTGCGGCTTCTCTTCCGTTGTCAAGCAATTTTGTTACTACTCCTTTCTTACGGATATACAGACCTTGGTCTACTCTCTTACCGTTTTCGTTATCAGCTAAAACAAAGAACAGTATACTACCAGGGTCTTCAGATTCGTCGTCTTCATCTGTATCATCTTCAAAGTTTAATGCGTTTAGTGGTACTAGAAGACTGACTACTTCATGTTCGGCGGTATATACGACTAATTCGGGAACGAAAAATTCTTGATTGATCTCAATTATTTCATCATTGTCAGTGGTATTAGTAGCTGGAGCAGCAGATGCTAGGCCTATTAGTAGAAATGTCGCGAAGATTGCTAGCAGCTTCATTCTGGGACCTGGAAACGGGGTAAAAAAATTGTAATTAGTATTGGGCGACTTGTGTGGCGGCGCGGTGATAGAGTGTTTTTGTGATTTTTTAACGAGTAGTATAGGCCTGAGGCACAGCTTACCTACATAGCCTAATCCTAATCCTAAGCCTAATCTTTCGTTGGGGATTAAGCTACAGAATATATGCTTAGTAGTAATCTACTTTAAAACAGTTGATACTATTTCAAACTTAGTGTAAAGCGTTGGAGTCAGCCTTATGTTTGAGAGGTTTCGGGTTCGAATCCTGGTCACACAGTAGCGACGTGAAGTCATTTCTAACACAAGTAATTGAGCTGGAGGGGTTTAATCAAAGATTACAAAAAAAAAACAAAGAGTACAGTTTTTTTAAACCACAAATGCATCTATTTATCGATGCAGTGCGATCATGGTGAAAATCGTAGCATGTGTGCTATCCATAAGATTAATAACTAGCTTTTGCCCACAGCTCTGCCCGCGTGGATGTCGGTTATCGCTATAATATCGGTTATCGTTATAATTTATAGCCTATGTGTTATTCTGATGTATAAGCTATATTATTGTAAAGTTTCATTAATATCCGTCCAGTAGTTATTACGTGAAAGAGTAACAAACATTCATCCATCCATCCATCAATATTTACAAGCATTCGCGTTTAAAATATTAGTAGAAAATGCTCATAAATACTTTACACGAAGTAACCGGGCTTAAAATTAAATAGGTACCAAGTTTTAAAATTGTTTAGTCCAGTAAAACTCCACGTTATCATAAAACAGTTGTAAACAAAGATAACATAACAAACCTAGTTATATTTCTTAGGTATGTTTATATTTTGTTGCTATAACATTATCTAAAACAATAAGTTCAAATGTCACTATAAGAAGATAAAGTTTTACAGCTAACGGTATATCAATTCTGATTATACTAATATGGGGAAATACATAATATTTGGTTTGTCTATAAGACCTGTCCTTTTTTTACTGTGAGGCGTGGCCGCTGTTGGAGCGACACTAGCGCTGCGTGTCACGGAGATGAAAATGCTGCGGTGGATGTGCGGAGTCACGCGTAAGAATCGCGTGAGGAACTCTCGCATCCGCGGCAGGCTTCATGTCCGTGACATCGTAGATAAAATGCAAGAGAGTCGCCTTCGCTGGTGTGGCCACGTCTTGCAGCAACAGCCAAACTACGTGGGTAACAAATGCCTGGCAATGGCGCCCCCGCCGCGTCCAGGTAGAAGGGGTAGGCTCAAAAAGTCCTGGCGTGACATCGTGTAGGGTGACATGCGTGCAAATGGTCTCACTACCATGGACGCCCAAGATCGTGCGAAGTGGAGGAGGAAGAGCCGGAAGGCGGACCCTGAGCTCCGAGGGTATCCCACCCTCGGATGCAATCAGGATAACGTCTACCTGTCGATGATGACATAATATTTGGTTGGTACTCAAAATGGTAGTTTTCCCATCGCATATTGGAACTTAAAATGATGGATCTACCATGAAATATGGTGGTGTGGATTACACAAATATGTCTTTTATTCTCCGCCTAATATGGCACCGTATACCCCGATATTATTCACTCTTCGTGTAGAAACATAGAGCTGTGTCACCAAAAATAATAAATCTTCTGACAAAATACTTGGTGATTCATTCCTTATTCAGTCCAATCTCGTCACACATCATGCAACCATTTTTCCCAGTGCTTTACTCCGGTCGGGTCCGAAACTAGTCGGGCGCATCCTGACGATTGACGTGAGTATAGCCGTAATAAATTTATCGAATTGAAAAATGGCTCACGATAGTTTCTATACGAAAACATATATATTTATTTTAAGCCAAAATACCTCCGAAACTATGAATTCCCGTTTCACACGGCATTATTTGCGACTTGCCTACATTGTCACGATTAAAAGTAAATAAGAGATACACAAATAATTAAAAAAAGCCAATTAATTGTGACCCAAGGTTAACTTATCATTATCACGGATAAGACTTAATCAGCCGTCCTAATATTAACTAGGCTCTTTACTGAACGGCGCCGTTCAATTAACGGCCTGAATGATATTTAGCCGTCTCGTTTATTACATCATTTAATAACCTGGCTGGCTAATGCTTAGGCCAGTCGTAAGATGGGGCACTACCTCGAAATAAGATAGATAATTAAATAATTATATTTGTATGTAAATTTGACTTTGTCCGTACATACTTCTCGACCTTTCCTCTGATGTCATTAATCAGAGGAAAAGTCACATTATAGTAATAAAAAAAACATTAAGCCTTTTTTATAAGAATATTAGCAACCTAAGTTACTAATATTCCCTCAAACCCCTCCAACTAAGATAAATAGCTTGTGCTAGGAGTGGGTTCACGTCGGCAGTGTAATGGCCAGAATTCGAACCTGGACCTCTCGATCGAAAGGTCGACTCCTTAACCACTTAGCTAAGTTTCTTTTTTTCATTAGATGAAACACACGAAAAATTATTTTAAAAACATATCTTACAAGATAAGATAGAAGGAAAGAGGGAGAGGTAGGCCAAGAGGAACATTTATGGCACAGATAAAGCAAACTATACTTATCAGGAGGACAAAGAATTGGCGGAGCCGCGAAGGAGACAGAAGAGTGTGATTACTCCACCGACAAGAGTGCAGCTTCTAAAATGGCGACAAAAATTGATGACTTGGTCATCAGGTTCACCATGTTCTTGTATATATTTTTTTTTTAACGTGTGGAAACCCCCACGGGCTTCACCCCATCGGTGCCAACGATGGGGTGGGCGTGTCGGAATCGGACCGACTAAAACCACACGGTGTCCTTCCCAAGTGTCCATTGCCGGGCACCCCGGGTAAGCCCTCGAAAGGATAACCCCAGGGACCATGTTCTTGTATGACATATTTTTACTTAGTTTATAATACATCATTATCTTTTAAGTTTAGAGAGAGAACTTTTACTATTATAGTAAAATTTTTGGAATAATATGAAGCTCAATCATAATCATTAGCGTCTTAAAATTGTCCCCGGTTGCATAAAATTTCCCCATCTTCTTCTAATTTTGGTTTAGCTCATATGGCCTTTATTGGAGCAACTGCAGCTAACCTTCCAGGGAAGAAAGCCTGTGTCAGGCTCAGATCCGTTAACCAGCAGGTGTACTGGCTTGATGGTAACGGCTTGGCCACGAAGGTTTTGGTTGTTTTTTTTTTTAAACCACTTAGGTGGCAGACAAGCTCATGGCCCACCTGATGGCAAGTTGGTACCGTTGCCTATGGACGTATGCAACAACAGGGGCGTCACAATCGTGCTGCCGACCCTGAAGAAACCTAATACCCTTCTTAAAGAACCTCATATTGTAGTCGCTTAGGAAAACCACAGTAGGGAGTTCATTCCACAGCAGGGAGTTCATTCCATAGCAGGGAGTTCATTCCAAAGCAGGGAGTTCATTACACAGCAGGGAGTTCTTTCCACAGTTTATATGATTGGTTTGGCTGTGGCTTGGACCCCGGATGTTTATTTACACTTCAGAGTGTTATAATAAATAGAGGTCTGCAGACACGATGACACTTGAATCAAAATAATACCAGGTATTTTAAATTTAAAGGACCAACCAAGACCAACCCACTTTATTTTTACCCGACTACGACGAAACAAAAAAGAGGCTTTGGTGCAGGATTAAATCTTGGAGTTGGAAGTCAAACGGTAAATTAATAATGAAAAGAACAGATGAAGACAATAATAATAGTTATTATTATTATATTAATAAAATTACTCACGTTAATATGCCTTCACGAAACGATTACTTTGAAGAGACTGATTGGATTTGTTTAAGATATCGTCCGAATAAGTTATAATCATTAATTAACATTTTTATCAATGTGTTTACATCGTTAGGTGCTACCATTATTTGACCTTAGGCAGTCTAACCACTAAAGGGTCAGTTAGATTGTTAATACGATAAGTTACCTAACAAACGTGATCATATTCTTCATCATCCCAGCGTTAATTCCAGGCGCATCCGAAGATTTATCCTCAATGTCTCGAGTGCACTTTTCGCAGTCTAACTATAGTTTTGGCTGACCATCGATATTTTTTCTATGAAGTGGCTGGCATCTGACCTTCAAAACAATAGACGACTATAACCAGTGGACGATGATGAGGTTCGATTAGGGTAGGAAAAAGAGGAAATGGCTTAGGTGGGATTTGAACCTGCGTCCAGTCCCTTACAGCATTTGAATAGTTAGCATAATAATTACTTAAAAATTTATTGCCGACGCAAAATTAGTTGTAGATGGCAGCAGGAGAGAAATGACCAAACAACAATAACAAACTCATAGCTGTCAGATTTGAAGAGATTTGTTTTGTTATCTATTGTGTTTTTGTTTGGTATTTTTTGTCATCTGGGCTTTACTGTATATTGAACTTGGAATATGCAACAACTCAAAGCAGAATTGCGGAAAAGAGATGCAACTTTAACTGGAAAGAAAGCTAACCTCATCGAAAGGTAATCTTTAAATATTACTGTCTTTTCAAAAGATATCGTGTTATTTAACTCTTAATGCAACAAAAAACAATGTATCTATCTTAAAACACTGTATCTATCCAACTATTATGGGTTGGAATTGTTCCCTTTTTTTAGGTATATGCGTTACTGTAACTGTCCTGAAAAAAGCAACATTATAAGTATGTGACAACTTCTTGTGATTAAAAAACAATTTAACTGGATAAGATAACTCGTAAATACTACCTGTGTAGGCAGATTATCCAACATAATCGCCATCCTTGAAGTCGTTCCGACATCCTCCGTCTCTATAGTCTCCCACTGTTTTTTTAGCTTAGCATTTTGAGGAAATAAATACAACATTACAACCTGGTACTGAACAAAGCGGCATGATAGAGTATATTCATAAAAATTGTCAGACAAACAATGAAATCTACGTAGATGATGTTAGCTACATTAGCCATTACGACGATGCGCCCTCTGTGGAGATAAAAGCGCAGTTGGCATCCCCATTAAGAGGTTTTCAAAGATACCTCATTTATCGAATTCTAATAAGTAATTTAGAAAGTAAAGAGAGTACAAATGAACAGATAGGACACGACGGTATTTCCGTCCAATTGAGCAGTCCGACTGGGAAAGTACCTCCACCCTACAGAATACCGCGGCCATAATAACCTCGTGTTGTGTTCTCGACGGTGAGTTGGGTAGCCAGAGCTCACAGGAGAGTTTTTGTGCTGTTAATGGGAAGACCAAAGGCTACTCCTGCTTTATCTTCTACACTGACGGCACGGAAACTCTTTGTCTTTACAGGATCAGCAGCACGAGTGTGACTCTCCATGTGCTTGTCTGCCAACTCAATTGTATAAAACAAAACATACATACCGTGCAAAATCGTAACCTTAATGTTTGCTTCGCCACCGTCTTATTTTAGGAGCGCCTACGCTTTTAGTAAACACAATGAAACAGTTAATGTTGTGGTTTGCTTAACGCCGATGAAGAGTCAATAAATAATAACTGCAAAAATGTAACTTTTCAGGAGGCAAAAAATCTTTTAACTATATTTTTTTTATGTTTCACATGTATGTGTAACAATAGTGTGTAATCATTCCTTTTTTTTCTATCGGACTAAGAGCTTGTGAACGCCAGACCTTTTATACGACATTTTATAATAGCTGAAAGTTTACCAGCGCATGCTCCCAACACAGGTAAGAACGATGGACCATTATGAAGTTTGGGTCATAGTAGCTCTGAGAGATAAACGGTACTAAATAATATCCTGTGGTACTTTAGCTCTGGAACAAGCCAGTCATAAATATACTTTTGAACCTCAGACGATTCTAACTTCTCGTATATTATTATGGCGCCCACTCACTAACAGTCCGCCTGCAGTCCGCCTGCAGTTCCTGATCTGTCCGGCGGCCTGCAGTCCTTAGCCGATAGCGCCCACACACTAAAGCGATCTTGGCCCGCCGGCAATTCCCTGTTGTCAGTTTTGCGACCACACACTAGCAGTTGTGAGTCGTCAGTTTTAGGTCGTACGAGCGCCTGCCGGTAATGGTCTAATATCAGTTACATAGAGAGAACGAAACAGTGCAAGCGATTTTCGACCTTATTGACATTTTCTTAATTACATGTTTTTTCGCATAAATAAATGCTGCTGATCACGAATATAAGAAAAAAATCTAGATTTGTTAAGATGTCAATAAGGTTGAAAATAGCTTGCACTACGTTATTCTTATATAAGTACATGCTAATCATTGTGGGAAATAGGTGTTAGCTATTTTGAACCTTATGGACTATGTGCATAAGAAATATAGACGAGTATGTACAAGAAATGAATAAAATCTTAGTAAAAACTGACAAGAAACGTCGATCGACAGGCCCGTTGTGCTCGTTCGCCCTGACGGCCTAGGACTGTCCGGTTTAGAACTGTCCGGAATCGTTCGGCGGCCACACACTATCGGATCGTATTAGTCGTCAGTCCAAAATCGTTAACGAAACTGTTAGTGTGTGGGTTATTGCGATTAACTGACAGATTTATATCGTCCGGCCGTCGTCCGGTAAACTGTTAGTGAGTGGGCGCCTTTAGATGCAAGTTGTCATAAATGGCTCTGGCTACAAGCTCATGTGTAGTGAAATGGCACACTTTGTAGTCGTTCAACGACCTCCGTCCTCTATGGGCGCGGGCCTGGGGGTTACAGGTGAAGCTGCCTGTCACGCCAGCAGAAGCAAACCGAGACCAGCGGCTCAAGTGACATATATGATATAGTTATCTATTCTGTGGTATGGTACAATGATCACAAGTGGTCGCATTTAAGCGTAGTTAGTACTCGTATCTATTGCTATCATGAATAACATAATAACACTTAATATATAATATTACAACAACTGTTTATCTAACTAAAACAATAAGAAACAGACGAAAAATCCTCAACAGCATGTGTAATAAGCTAGTATACAATGTTTTTTTTTAATAAAACAAACATGCCTAGTATGTCAGTTATTATATCTTTTATAGACTTTTCATCAGCGATATGCTGGTTGCTAACACATGTTTTATCATCTTTTTAGGATTTGCCTTAAAGAAGTACATGGTTGTCCACTTGTTTGTCTGACTGTCTAGATTGTAAAGAATTATCAGGAAAGATCAAGAAAATAAAATTGTAATCTGATCCCGTTTAAAAATTTGGACCTCGTTCCTACAGTCCATCTGAACTTATTCCGGAGGAAATCCTTTTACCTAGATGTTTGTTGTGACGGGTATCATTCCAATAGTTTATCTGGACAAATCTTGGTGAACTTCGGGGTACTTTTAATAACATGAAATGTGGGTAGATAGATCGCAAGAAATTAGCCTCGTGGCGCGCGTTACCTCTACTCAGAAACCAGTATCGCTTTGAACTTCATAGCAGCTCGTCGCAAACGATAAATTACTGCTAGTGGATAAAAGTGAAAGTATACGTTACGTATATACCTGTGCCCCGAGCACGAATAATATTCGAATTCGTAACATTAAAGTATGGAGAAAACTGTTAGCTTATGTTAATAAAGGTATAATTAAATATGTAACTTGTATTTGATAGTAAGTCTTTTATTATTCAGAATTGTTATAAATATTGTTGATTTTCCATTTTATAATAATAAGCTGTGTAAATGAATACACATATGCGAGTAGTATGCGCACACTTTAATTAAGATTGACACTGTGACACAGGGAAACAATATATAGGGCTCCGATACCCGCAGCGAATTCGGATCGTGTTCGTGTACGTGATATACGTGCGTGTCATCGCTTCGCGTGCGCGTGACTCACTGGCCGCGCGGAGCGCGGGGGCTCTATCGCCGTTGGTCGGCGGCCGCGCGGGCGAGCGTGTATCAAGGCCATTTCGAAACAATCCCGCGTTACACTCTCCCCCTTTTGAGCAGGCTATATATTATATGGGCTGGTCAAACACTAGACTTGACTTTACGCGGGCGACCACGGCGTCGCTTCGGGACGACCGGCTCAGGGCACTCACCATCCCTGGTGTGATATCGTCTCAGGTCGGAAGTATGATACTTACCCACAATCTCGTCCGGTTTATCGGGATAGGCGAGTGTATAGGTTGTTGGACTTACCTTCTTACAGACGACGTAAGGTCCATCGCGCCTCGGTGCAAACTTAGAGGTAACACCCTTAGCAGCGTTGCTCAGAACATGGGTCTTCATTAACACAAGGTCGCCCTCGGAAAAGACCTCACCTTCAGAGCGACCCTGATCACCCCGAGCCTTCCGAAGATCTTGTTGGTGTTCAACCCTTTCTTTGGCGGTCGAGATGGTGTCAGCGAGCTTCACTAAATACGGCGTGATCTGAGGTACAAAGTTTTCAGCCTCGATTACTGCACGCAAGTCGGTCTGAACGTCCAATGGAGAACGGAGTTCGCGGCCAAACGTAAGGTATGCAGGCGTTTGACCTGTTGACTGAGTGAGAGAACTGTTAAATGAAAACCGGATACAAGCAAGAACTTCAGGCCAACTTTCGTGGTGGCCTTCCACGAGAATAGAAAGTTGAGCCTTTAGGTCTCGATTTTTCCTCTCAACGGGGTTAGCCTCAGGATGGTATAAAGGAATGAGGTTTTGCTTAACACCCAGGACAAACATCGCCTTCTGCATAACGTCGGCCACAAACTGAACTCCGTTATCGGAGATCATCCTGCGAGGTACTCCAAATCTCATAAATACCTCGTTAACTAGGGTTTTCGCACAACTCTCGGCGGTAGCCTCTTTGAGAGCGAAAAGTTCTACCCACTTACTTGCGGTGTCGACCACGATTAGTATCCACCGTTCACCCTGAGGGCCTCGGGGTAAAGGACCGAAGAGATCGACGGCAATAACCTCAAACCTCTGGGCGGGCACAGGTGTCTGCATCAAGCCAGCAGGCTTGAGATTAGAGGGTTTGTACCTCTGGCACTCTGTGCAGGTTTTCAGATAGTCTGTAACAAATCGGCGCATACCTGGGAAGTAATACCGCTGGGAGATACGATGTAGTGTTCTCTCGATACCCCCGTGCGCAGCGGTGGGTGAGTCGTGGCATTCGAACATCACTTTACTTCGTAGGCTTACAGGTATGAAAAGCTGAGGCTCCTCGGAGTCAACTTCAGCGACATAGCGGTAGAGTACACCCTGACTCAAGTGATAACCCCTTTCAGTCCAACGAGTTGAGGCAACCTCATCCTTACCCTCCAGGTCTTGGATGATCTTGGCTACCTCGGGGTCCGCTAACTGAGACTCGCGAGTCACAGTCGCATCCCAGCGTGGTACATCCACGGTTACGGGATACAGGGAGCAAACCTCCGTCGGTGGTTCGTCCGCGACAGGACGACTAAGGGTATCAGCAATTACGTTACATCTACCTGGTGTATACTCAACGTCTAAATTGAAGGCTTGTAGCTTCATAGCCCAACGAATCAACCGGCCACTGGGTGACTTTACGGAGAACAGCCATTTCAGAGGCTGGTGATCACTCCGTACGCGGACCTTGTGTCCATCGATATAGCCACGGAACCGCTCGACAGCCCAAACTACGGCTAGAGCTTCCCGTTCTGTGGTTGAGTAATTACGCTCGGCCGATACGAGCAGTCGACTGGCGTACTCGATCGGACGTTCATCGTGTGGCGACTCCCCCTGGAGTAAAACCGCACCTAAGGCGTAAGCACTGGCATCCGTTCGCAGGATAAAGGGCTTACTATAATCAGCCTGTATAAGAATAGGAGAGGTGGTGAGTAACCTTTTGAGTTCCTCAAAAGCCTCCAGCTGCTCAGAGCCCCATACCCAGTTCTGACTTTTCTTCGTGAGACGAGTGAGTGGCTCGGCCACGCTCGCAAAGTTTGCAATAAATTTACGGAACCAGGAACAGGTCTGAAGGAAGGTGCGCAACTGTTGAAGGCATGTAGGCTCTTTCATTTCAACCACGCTTCGCACCTTATCCTGATCTGGTAATATACCATCAGGTGTGATGACGTGTCCGAGGTACTTCACTTGGCTCCTCGCAAAGACACACTTCTCCCTGTTGACACGCAGCTTAAATACGCGTAAGCGGTCGAAAACAGCACGTAGATCAGCCACGTGCTGCTGCCAGCTGTCGGAAATGATTAATAAATCATCCAAGTATGCCAGTATTGTGACATCCTTGAGAGTACTAGCCGACCTGAACCGGTCGATAAGGCGCATGAACGTAGCGGGCCCGTTTTTGACCCCAAAGGGCATCCTTTTGAAGCGGTACGTTCCGAATGGGGTGACAAACGCGGTCTTGTCACAATCCCGGACCTTCACCTGCCAATAGCCGCATCTAAGATCTAACGTGCTCATCACGCAGTTCTTTTTCGTTGACTGCAAAAGCTCGTCAATGCGGGGCATAGGGTAGGTATCGGTCTTTGTAACGGCGTTGAGCTTCCGATAGTCAACGCAAAACCTAAACTTACCATCACGTTTAGGCACTAGGACAGATGGCGCTGCCCAGGCAGACTCACACTCCTCGACTATATCCTCAGCCAACATACGGTCAAGCTCGGCGCGCATGATCTCCTTCTTCGCCGGTGTGACACGATACGGGGGCACCGCAATCGGGGCGTGATCGCCAGTATCAATAACGTGTTCCGCAAAAGGCGTCGGCTCTCCGACTATATCAAAGACATCGGAATACTCACCCAGAAGCTTCACCACTTCGGACTTCTGTGACTCCGACAGACAGGTGCCCTCATCCTCTCGAAGCAGGCAGATGGAGGCACAACTCGTGGGACTACGCGTTGTTTCACACAACAGGGGGTGAATGACCTGAGGCCGATCAGCTGTGTACCATGACATATTACAAAAGTCTAAAACCAACCGGGCTTTAGTTATAAAGTCAATACCTAATAAAGTCTCGTTATCTGTTGCCTCAGGAAGTATAACTAACTCAATTGGGATACATAGATCAGCGAGATTAATATTTACGTAAGTTAACAACACCCTAACGTTACTAACTTTACCATCAGCGAGTTTTATCGAGAACTTATCCTCGCGAAACTCTTTGCCCATACGTTGAAGGAGAGCGTAAAGCGACCTGCCCGCCAAGCTTCTGCGAGCGGCGGTATCAACTAACGCGGTACCCGTATAGGTATCAATACCTATACGCAATAACGGCCTACCTCGTTGCGTCTCGTAATTATCCATCGTACTGATCGTACACGAGCTCAAAGTCATTCGCTCTGAGTAGTCTGAGTCCTCACAATCAAAAGAATACAATTCATCAGTTGTAACCTTTACATTAATGCTATCATTCTTTTTACACTTCGGACAATTTGCGCGAACATATCCTTTTTCACCACAACCGTAACACACAATGTCCGATTTTACACTTTTCGCACTATCACACTTATCTTTCTCGTCCGTGGGCCTCGCTTGAAACTTCCTACACGCGTCCTGTAGGTGCCCGAACTGTTTGCAATAGGTACAACGCGGCCTTGATGACCTACGCTCGACGACCGCGGCCGGTGTAGACGTAGCGGTAGGTATTACAGCGGGCGGCGCGGGAGCCGCCAGCGGAGCATGCGCAGCCCGTGTTTTCAACGGCTCGCGTACCCTAGTACTTGGGTTATGTACGCCGGGGCGACCTTCATCATGCATATCTTCAATACGACGAGTCAGATGTAACATTTCGGTGAAAGTATTATAGTCGGTACGGCTTAGTTTCTCTCTAATACGACGATGCAAAAGTCCGTATATCATATCTAACTGAGTCTCCTCAGACAGAGTATTTAGTGGTAGTTGACTAAATAGAGCCCTCGCTCTGCACACGAATACCTCTGTAGACTCATCCCCCTGGTGGGTTTCAAATAGACGCATATATACTTTGTGCGGCGGCAACCGAGCCCCGTAGGTATTACGCAATACTTGTATGGCATCATCCCAGCCGTGGATCATATGCTTGATCCCTTGCCACCAGGTAGCAGCTAATTCTGTAAGCAGCATAGGCATACCTTTAAGTGCTATCTCATCGCTAACACCGACGCATTCTTTATAAATGGATATAGCGTCGATAAAGGCCGTCACGTTGGCGCCGTCGGCGCCGCTGAAACGGGCCGTGCAGCGAGCCATGTTGCCGGCGCTCGCCGGTGCGGGTGCCCGCAACGCGCTTATTATTTGCGCAAGCTGTCCGTCCGTCATTAACAACGGCACCCCAGGAGTAGGTATAGAAGCCGGTAACGGAGCACCGGGAGAGGTCATTGGCGGCGCAGTCGGCACGCCGGCCGATGCGTACACGTGCGTTCCAGGTTGGGCGGGGTACCCCGTAGGTGAATACCAGCTATAGTGTATCGGGGCTGCAGTGGACGTAAAGGTATTTAAAGGTACTTGCGGACCGTCGTCGATGCCCTGCACGTTGATGGAGCGTGGCGCCGGCGGCGGTAGGTATGGACTGGGCGCGACGCCCGCAGCGGAGTACTCGTCGTAGTGGATGACTGGCGGACGCGCTGCAGCAGCAGCGAAAGTCCCAACGTTGTCACCCACGCAGGCCGGGACAGGGCCGCGGGAAGCCGAGGGCGCAGTCGTTACGATCGGCGAGGGTGGTGGCGTAGATCGCAATCGCGCCACGGGCTCATCCCTGGCAGTGGGCGGAGCTGGAGACGCAGCCGGCCCGACTCCTGATGTATTCCCCGCTTCCTCACCAATATGGGATCGAGTGATCACCATTTTCACTAACTATCGTCGATTCGGCAATACGTTAGGCGCCAGAATGTAAATGAATACACATATGCGAGTAGTATGCGCACACTTTAATTAAGATTGACACTGTGACACAGGGAAACAATATATAGGGCTCCGATACCCGCAGCGAATTCGGATCGTGTTCGTGTACGTGATATACGTGCGTGTCATCGCTTCGCGTGCGCGTGACTCACTGGCCGCGCGGAGCGCGGGGGCTCTATCGCCGTTGGTCGGCGGCCGCGCGGGCGAGCGTGTATCAAGGCCATTTCGAAACAATCCCGCGTTACAGCTGTAAGTTATTTTCTTTTTGTTACTCGAAGCTGTACAAATATTGTAAAACATAATGGTAGTTAATAAAGCATGTTAACTGATTTACAGTAGCCTGTGATAAATAGTAATTATTAGAATACAGTCATTATTTTTAATGTATTATATTAGTTTAATTAACTTATAGTGTTTAGATTAATTACTATATTTATACCTATTAATTACTATGAGGTGTTATTAAAAATTTGTTCATTTTTTTCTCGATTACAAAATATGATCCAACATGAGTATTGAGAAAATAGTGGGGTGGCAGAGCCAGCGACCCGGATTCTGAAACATATCTCCGACAAACGTTTCCCTGCCGAATGATCCACCGACAGAATGTTTCGCTTATGAGTTTTTCATCTACAGAACATTTCACATACAGGCAGTTCGCCGATAAAACGATTCATTTTTGGTTAAATCGACGACAGAACCTTTCCCCTACGAACGTTTCGCCGACAGAACGATTAAATAATGAGTGAACCGACGACAAGGTCGACGGAGCCCCGCTACGCGGGGCTCTTACTTCTGGGTGGTTTATAAAAAAATAACCACGAAGGCCTAATGCGGGAGCTTCGCTACGCTCCGCTCCCGCATTAGCCTAACCTATCCGAGTCGGGGTAATCTGAGTTGGGGTGTTAACTATATTGTAAATTGGTGAAAGATTCTGTCGTCGGTTCACTCATTATTTAATCGTTCTGTCGGCGAAACGTTCGTAGGGGAAAGGTTCTGTCGTCGATTTAATCAAAAATGAATCGTTTTATCGGCGAACTGCCTGTATGTGAAATGTTCTGTAGATGAAAAACTCATAAGCGAAACATTCTGTCGGTGGATCATTCGGCAGGGAAACGTTTGTCGGAGATATGTTTCAGACCGGCGACCCGACGAAACTAGGCAGAGGGATCATTAAGTCGTTAACCTTCGGCGAATACAGAAGTGTAGTAGCTAAGTGCTGTAACAATTTGTATGCTGTGTCTAATTTGTAGTACCTAATTAAAAGTTAATGACAGATAAAAGATTTGTGTTTCACTTCTGGAGCTATACCCGTTTATAGAACGAAGCATTGCGATCATTCGAGTCTGACATAACCTTCCTCTCCGGCTCCGGACGGGGGGGGGGGGGGGTTGTATCCGTGGTGACTTCCCGCACGTAAATTGGCCGCCTGCCCACTATGAACCAATCGCGATGCTCCGTTTTTTCGATACGTTTACGTTACGAATCCGATTTTCGTGCTCGGGGCACTGAAACAGTTGGTGGCCACCAGCATCAAGAGGGAAGAAAGCAGTATCCGGTAAATGATCTTATTTACTCGTGTGTTTGTTGTTACTGCACAAACCCTATGGTTCTACGGGATTGTCCATCAAAAACGAATAAGATTAGTACGCTTTCCACATATTCATCGTAATAGCTCTTAACTAGCACCGAGAGCACAGTTATTTTACAAGCCTGCATTTCCAGTGTTATTCCAGACTATAGTCTATCCCTGTACCAACTTTCAGTCAGATCCATTTAGCCATTAGCGCGTGATTCAAATAAATGCAAATATATAAACGATTGTACAAATTTTCACTTACGAAATTGGTGTTGTAAGGTGTGAGGGAGTAACATAAACTTTTTTTTAAAATATAATATGTTTGACTACAGTTTATTTTATCAAAATATGTAGGTATATGGAGTAGTGTATGTGTAGTATATATGTAGGTTTAGTTTAGTTTATTGATCATTTTACAAAAAAAATCGGACAGCTCTTAATAAAATATTTGAAGGCGCTTTGGACTGTCCAATCGGAGTTGAATTTTGTCCTTTGCAAGAAATTATCCAAATATTGAAAAGGAAGGATATAATGTTGAAATATTTGTGAAACAACAATGATATTATAATCCAATCCTGATAATAAACTCGTAATAAATGCGAAAGTATGTGAAAATATTTGGATGTTTGTTGGAGTAAACCGTTAAACAAGATTTGAATGAAAATTGGCGCATAGATAGACCATTTCATGAATGACACAAGTAACCTATGTGTTAGAATACTTTTCATTCAGCGGGATAAGTTCTTGTGGGGAAAATTCAAATGGAATAAGAACCAGAAGATAACAATTTTATTAAAAAACAACGATTAGCTTTGCTTAACTTGTATAATTATTATATTTTAATGACAGTTGGAATATTTGGATTACTTTTAATAGGTTAAATACATATTTACATTTATTTCAACATATCGTCTCTACCTAAATTGGCTATTCTTTCCATAGATTCAGGCTTATTTTTCAAAAGGAATTTAATATCTCGAGACAATTCACTAAACAATAGCGTAAGTACATTATATTCATAGATTTTCTTATTGTACGCGAAATATTCAATGAGTGTAGCTTCCATAGAAAACGCTGTTGGTCTTACTTTAAACGTCAATTCTGCTGGTTCACCAGTTCCATTAGATAGGGCGATATAAGCAGTGTCATCTATTAATACTGGGATACTTTTCTCCATAAGGAATGGTGGTTTTATGATGTCAAGGAATATAGCATCTTTTGTAGGTAGACCCTCAATTAGTTTCACACCATCGGAACGCCAAACGTAGACATTTTTATCGGCTGTATAGTAATATAGGTTATTTTCATAATCCAAGACAATTTTCTGTGCGTCAACAATTTCTTCAACTTTCTCTTTCTTTGTTCCCTCTTCTGTGACTTTGTATAAAACGTGCTCTTCAGTCAGTATGTATATAACATCACTGCCGTTGACTACAGCCATGCTAATAATACTATCAGTAACTGTTCCATATTTTTCAGCTTTGTTTTCTTCTTCATTGTAGAAGTACAGACCATCGGTTGCAGCAAAGTAGACCGGTCTCGTATCATCATTAGCTGCAGCTGCATCTACTCCATTATCAAGTAATTTTGTTACTACTCCATTCTTACGCATGTAAAGACCCTTGTAGACTCTTTTACCATCTTCAGTATCAGCTAATACGAAGAATAGGATAGTTTTGATTAATTCATCGTTATCGCTGACGTCAAACTCAAAGTTCAGTCCGTTTAGGGGCAATAATAGGTTGACAATTTCATGTTCGGCGGTATAAATGACTAATTGATCATCTAGAAATTCTTCTGTAATGACCAGTTTGGTGTCATCATTAAAGGTTGGAGCGGTAGATGCCCAGCCCAGTAGCAGTGATGCCATGAAGTACACTGGCGGCTTCATTTCGTGATCTGTAGGAGATAACAGTTTCTTTAAGTGAAAATTCTCATGCTTATGTCATTGGAGATGAAGTGCAAAGTATAGGTGTTTCTAACTTTGATAAGTAAGTTATCAGATTTATTTAAAAGGAGCAGAAAGATTGAGAAAGAGAGAGACATAAACCCACTAGCTTTGCTGGAGGGGTGATCAGGGACGCTACTTTCTGTTATTAGTATTTGTAGTAGATTTTTCGTTAGTGGTTCCAGCTATGATATTGCCTCTAACTAGCCCAATGGAAAAGAAACTTGACTGTATGTTATCATCATTTTAGCGTAGTTCCAGCTTACACCCGAGGGTTTACCTCAGAGTCCGAGTTACATTTTTACCTTCCTTTTCTTTGATTTATACGGTTTTCCTGGCAGTAATCACTGTCTGAAAAGAAAGCCTGCGTCGGAGTATCGTCTATCAATCAGCAGGTGTCCTTGCTTGTGGGTAGGAACATGATGTTCGCTTGTGCCCTAAAGATCTTGCAGGAGACTCATACACCTATTAAATGGGATATTAGTATGTTTGTAATAAACATTGATGAAGTGTTACAGATTCTTGGAAGGTAGACAGTAAATAATATCATCGGTATAGTTCAAAAGTTAATTGATAAAGTGCGTTATCATCGAGCAAAAAGTATTTATCAACTAAACCGGTGGTGTGTAGAGAGACCTAAGATAGGAAAACTGACAAAAATATTAAAAAGTTGTTGATTCTTGTTTATTATATCCGACTGCGGTGAAATTAAAAACGTCTTTGATCGTTCGTATATACCCTCGTAACTGCTAAAATGCTTAATTAATTTACGGATTTTTGACATGAAAATCATCACCAAATCAAACAGAAAGCAGAACTACAAGCAGTTCATACTATTTTCAGCTTTGTCTTAATCGAACAAGATTGATATTTAAGTAATTAAAACTCCGTTCTCGAGCATTTTTCTGTTCGATCTGAATTCACTCTATTACTACAATGTATGACGATTTTTCGAGTCTCATTTTACATTAATCAAAATATATTAATCAAAATACACTCACTATGTTATTGGCTCCTTAATAGTTGAATTCGGATAGACTAACTAAATTAGTGCTTTGTGTCATATAAATACAATAATTGGTCGTTAAATTAATCATTTATTACCTGAGGCGTATACAGGACCAGTCTAAATTGGTTATTTTACATCCATATTTCGTTAACTAAAGTGTTGGTCCCATGGCAGTCTAACCCCTTTGCCATCGGGAATTTAAAAAAAAATATTCTATAAGACTTTGCCTGTTCTGAGAATCTAATTCATCTGGACCTCATAAACTTGTGGTAATTAATAAAGAAACGAGTCAGTTTCTTGCGCGTTAGCATTTTTATTATCAAGCGCCTAGCAGTATCAGAATTGCAATCGTTGTTTAAGCGGCTTTATATGAAGCTAGTGTTAGAAGTATTAGAAGCCAGAGCTTCTCGGTGAATTCCTGATGAGGTCATGGTGACATACTGACATCTGAGTATTCAATATTAATTCTTAGAGTGATTAAACTGGTCCTTTATTTCGTCTAAAAAGGTTGTGATATTTCATATTTTTTTACTGGGCATTTCTTTAATTTCATCAATCGGTTGTTAAGACATAGCGAGGTTTTCACACTCCGTATTGTATATTTCGCTTGTATGGAAAGACATACTATCAATAAAACATAACATTTATGAGTATCAGGAATTTTGATGGACACAATATGGAACCTTGCGGAACACCGGTTTTTATTTTCATGCAGATAGTCTACATACATCTACTACTTATTCATCTGAACGTTTCTCTTAGATAATAAGCTCGAAATCTATTGACTGTATCTCTCAAACAATTCATCAGATGGTGTCTTCGGTAGAAGAACTCTCTGCTAATTCAAATACAGCTGTTCAAAAGCCTTGGACTGGACATAATTCAGGATTACATTCAGAGGAATGTAATCCTGAATTATTACTTTATTGCTATATTAGAGAATACCATTGATGGTTTATGAGTCACCTGCTAGATTTAAGTATATCTAGACACCTCAGTTGTCAGTAGACAGCTATCACATCAGAGAGTCGTTAGGTATTAGGTGTTTGGGATAAAGATTACCTATAGTAAGTAGTATAAGAAAGTTTAGAAGCTTAACTAATATTAATAATCGAAAATTTATTAGTTTGACAATGTAGCCAACATTGTCAAACATAATTTTTCAATTAATGAAATAAAATATGTTTCTTTCTAACGTGTTAACATATACACAATGTGTGTGGTGCATAGTAGTGCCTTAATTCTTTCCTACTTTTTTGCCAAGCTGTATCTCTTTTTAGTGTGGCATGGTTAAAAATGTAAATATAGTCAGGCTATAGTTATACTACTTAATATAATCTGTTAAATTAATTACAGACAAGTTGAATTTGATGTTTTAAATTTTATGTGTAGTTACATTTTACAATACAATAAACTTTTATCACTTTCCAAATGTATTAATGCTACTTGTGATTGGTTACTTTATAACAATTAACAAATAATTATCGAATGCAGTGCAAGGTTGGTCTTAAATTAGGTCTTTAGACTGTGCAGTGGGTTTCTTAGCTCCCAATGGCCTTTCGTGTTCTTGGAGCATTTGAATTTATTTAAAATTCTATTCATAAATAACATAATATGATAGTTATACATTAACTAATTCTGTATTATATAAATGATTATTAGACCTAATGAAATAACAGAAGAGTGACGCAGATGGACTAAGTGAGGGACAGCTAAGGGAACTTGGTGGTATGGTAGATGCGTGTGATTTAGATAGAGATATGGATGCGTAGATGTTTCGGACTTGTAGAGAGGATGGACAAGAGTAAATAGATTTATGAAGCGTAGGTGAATGGGCAACCGTTTAAGGTTAAGGGTCGACTTACGCGTAGGTCAATCAGATCGAGGACATTTTAAAGCAAGGCCAGGTCTTACAATAATGAAACTAATATATATATGTATATACGACGAATACGAACAATTCCGGCCAGCGCCGATAGTTCTCAGCCGGACAGTTCTAGCAGGATGGACGAGCAGACATCGGCAGGCAGTCAGCCGCCCGACCGGCGGCCTGCCGACCGAAGTCTCGTGTCAGCATTTTTTTACGTAATAACTTCAGAATAAAATAATGTTATTCTTTTAGCGTGAGGTAATAACATTATGATGACAAACATACATACTAGTTTTACTAAGGTTTTATTCATTTGATGTACTTAATCATCTAAATTTCTTATGTACATAGTTCATAATGTGTTAAATAGATAAAACCTATTTCGTAATATAATTATAATATAGGTAAAATGTAGTGCAAGCGATTTTCGACCTTATTGACATCACAAGGCATCTAAAATGTCAATAAGGTCGAAAATGCTCCCACTGTTTTTCGTAGTATTTCTGTAACATATCCGACCTTTGCCGGCAGGCGATCGCACGGCGGGAAACTGTCGACTCACAAGTGCTAGTGTGAGGTCGCAAAACTGATAACAGGGAATTGCCAGCACGCCAAAATCGCTTTAGTGAGTGGGCCCTATCGGCTTAGGACTACAGGCCGCCGGATAGGATCCGAAACTGCAGGCAGATTGCAGGCGGACTGTTAGTGAGTGGGTGCCTTTAATATAATTGACCACATTTAACAACATACAAAAAACTTTAATATTTTTTACTTTCTGTAATATAATCATGGGAATCACATTATAACCTTTAAATGATAATTGCCAAGGTTCTTGTATCAATTACCTACTGAAAATTTTGCAAAATTGTGACATTATTATCTAGTTTTATCTAAAATCGATGTTTGTAGATGTATCTACACACAACTTTTTTTTTAATCTTTTGTGCATGTGAAGCCCGGGACAAATGATTCTAGATTTAACAAAGTTATCATTATCGCACTAGCGTTCATCCCAGTTGCATCCAAAGAATGCAATTTGGGGCCTGAGGTCTGTTCTCATAAGTATGCTCCTCCCGCATATGACTTAGTTTGGCATTTACGGATGCAACCATCTGACCTCCATCCAGAGGGACGCCTGTGCCAGAGCATCATCCGTCACACAGTAGGTGTAAAAAAAAATTTTTTTTTTCAGTCCACTTTGTATAGTCTTGTCACACCTAATTGAAGGATATGTGATTATACCACTCTAGTATTAATAACTTATACATAAATTTTAGAAAAAAATATTGAATTAACTGAGCTTATTGTCAAGGTGATAAAGAAGTAGTCTTTTGCGAATTGGCCATTTGTGTAACTAGGTGTTTGTGGAATTCTAGATATTTTCAAAATTAGACCTTTGTAGAATGCCACTTGGTCATTTTTCGACTAAGCCTAGTCGCCTATGTTCGAGTGTTCTAATCTCATTTTTGTAACAGTTACCGCCGAGAATTGTTAATACATGAATGTTTATATTGTTTCAATAAAAAGCGTGGTAAACTTAAAATAAAAACATTTATTTATAAAATCATGATATTAAAACATCAAAATTCTTACATTAACATTTTAAGGCAACATTGTCGGCTTTTTAGTACTTTTCATACTAAAAACAAATTAATAAAATCTACAAAAATGTCAAACATCAGCCATTTTATGTCTGAGATTTTTGTAAAAATAAATGAACTTATAGGTTCAAAAATGTTTCAATAATTTTTACACAATATTTTGTACTAATTTTCTTAAAATATACTTTCTGTTTGTGGAAAATGTGATAAGTTTGGGCAATATATTTGTTACCACATTCCCCATTCGATTTATTATAAAATAATAAATCAATATTGTTTTTCATTATTATTGTCATGTAATTTTGGCTTACTAAAATAATCGAAACTATTATATTAACCAAAAATAAACATAGAAAGTAAACTTTAAAATAAAATATAAAATGCAAAATATAAAAATTATGGAATTATTATTCAACTAAGGCAGTTTTGTATATTTATTTTGAGAAAATATAACCTTATTTTTAAGTAAATGCCGTCTTCGGTGAGTACACGATTTACCATTAATTTAAATAAAAATATGTACTCGACAAAAAAGAACGGATTAAGCTGCAACATGTTTTTTTTAACTTACATAATAGAATAACCTTAGGCATTTTTTATAAAAAAGCAAAAACTTAATTTAACTTATTAAACATTAAATAATTATCAAGAGCGCCCGTAATATTCGTTTTTAAAATTGTGTAGAATGCAAATATTGTTTTGACCACAGAGTAAACACAGAGAGGAGATGTTGTAAATTATGCCTCGTTCAGAGCATGTTTTTCGAAATAAAACACACAACAAAACGTGGAATTCTCTACATCTCTACGGTTTATCACATGAAATGCTATGTTTGACACCTTCGAGAAAAAAAAATATTTTGAAGGTGTCAAACATCATAAAAAATATGAAAAGCCATAGAGATGCAACCAAAGATTTCCATATTTTGTTGTGTGTTTTTAGAGAAAAATTTACGAAAAACATGAGCTGTAGCCGTACGTTTAGATCTCCGTATGAAATAACGCGTGACACTTTGCGGCAAGAGTATGATGAAGGGGGTTTAGATCCGCCACTGCTTTATTTTCCATCTATCGGTCAGTAGCAAAACTTCTATATCGATGTTACCACGCATTATAATTATATTATACAAGATGTCACTATTTGTGAACGTACTCAGATAAAAAATGTCAATGCCATCTAGCATCGAGTATGTTGACACTGACGCTAGTAGAGTGCACAGGATGAACGCCGACTTCGAGCGAATTGACGCGGTGGCGGTTGTTGGAATGTCATTTAATTTCAAATAATGTCAATCTTCGAGCGCACGCTCGACAAGGCTGCCGCATCGCGTCGCGTCGCGCCGCATCGCATTGTATTCGCGTGAAATCGCATCGAATCGCTGTTCGCTTTGAATCGCCTACGTAGGACACCGATTTAGGCCAAGCATACTGTGATGACGTCATGACTTAGGGTGCTTACATAGAGAAATTGATTACCGCTATCGGTTATCAGCACGGACAAGTTTCCATAGAAATAAAAATGATGATAATTCGCCGTTTACGTTCTAACACCACATATATCATAAAACGCAACGAATTCGCGCCCATTTTTAAACATATGGGCGCGAATACCTTGGATTTTTTTGGATAAACGACGACTTGACGTGGTGGCAATACCGATAGGTCTACACGTACAGGTCCGCCCGTACCGGTAAACTGTTTCTCTATGTAAGCACCCCTATTTAAGAATCACAGCGAACAGTTACTTAGGTATCCACCTCTCTCCATTTGCTATGTGGTTATGACCAAAATCAAAAAAGAAAATTAAATATTACGGCCGCTGCACGTGTATGTGGTGTTCGATCCTCACTTGGAGTGAACAAGATTGAGGAATTCCTCCCTCGTCTTGGGGTCATCTCTGAATACTCCAAGCATTGTCGAAGTTACTGTCTTGCTATTAATTTTTTGTACTCCACGCATCACCATGCACATATGCCTGTGGACAATATAAATACAACATTTTACCATCTCGTTCAGATAACAATCTTATATCAGGGTAGGTCTAGATTGAGGGAATCAGATCAGTCCTTTAACAACTGAGAAGCAACTGAATCGCATCGCATTCGACGCCCTTTCCAGTCTAACTGAGGGTTTTGCTGAACTTAATATCAAATATCGCATGATTAGGCAATAAATAAAATATTCTATAAAATTCTACACAACGCTATCTATAGCCCGTTTTTTAATTTCAGATAGTAAATTGACAACTGCGAATGTCAAATTGTGAAATAATGATACCAGCTTTTAGTGCTTAGTGACGTGCGCGAAACTATCGACAATGTTTGTGGCCTAGATACAAGTGGTTTGGATTTATTATATTTTGAGAAATAAGATAAAATTAAAAAGTTTTATACAGAAATATACGGTCAAGACTGAGCCTCAGATGCATGGCTCGAGTCAACAATAGTGCCCGGAATAGGTTCACCCCTATTACGTGGGACCGAATACACTGATTGGTGAAATGTGGGTGTCATTTGATCTCTGCCTAATCTTCCGGGATATGTATGTATGTATGTTAAAATTAGTATTTATACATTTTATAGGAAGACCTACAAAAATCTATATTAAATTTAATTTATCGACAACTTTCGATACTGGTGGCATAGGACATGACTATTTTTTGATTGTAAAAAACCGGCTCCACAAGTATTGTCATTTTTACTATCTGAGATAAAAAAAAAACAGACTTTAAACCCATAGTAAGCAAAGCTTAACAAGCTGGTTATTGTTTAATAATATAATTATATTATACATTAATGTTAGATACGTATGATAGCGATATTTCATCACTAATATAAGTACGTGTGCAAATTACATCGAAAGATACCATGGCGTAGGTCAAACCTTGGTAAAAAAAAAACTTAAAATCACACCGAGAGCAGCTGTTATCAGCTGTTTATATAAAATTATCTAAAACTTTAAGAAATAATTTTAAATTCCAATTTATTTTTGTGAGCAGCGGTTAAAGTCTGATCTGTGTGGTGGTAATCACAAATTGGTCAAGGTACTATGATAACCAATAAAGTGGGCATTGAACTTAGTAATCAACAAGAATACAAGCTCGTGGTTAAGCTGTTACCGAGCAGGTAACATTGCAAGGTTAAGCAATACTAGCCAGATCAGTCTAAGGATGGGTGACCATTTTGTAAACATTGAAGCCCTTTTTTCGTGTGGGAATCCTCACGGATCCTGCCTCCGCTTGCCATTATGAGTGGTTGTATTAATCAAAACCGCAGAACATGTCGGGTCTCAATTAGCAAGGTGTAAAATAGAGTAGTCCTAAGGCTGAACATGAATCATCTAAGGTTTTTAGATGTCCCCATCCTGCCTGTTGCACTAACCTGTTAACCTGGCAGTAGTCGTTTCCGTAAAAGCTTGGCTTTCCTAAACACATCAGTAGAAGAAAATTTCGAAAAACAACAGTTTTGCCTAACTCCGAAGGAGTAATGCTACATCCTACATCCTCTGTATTATATCCTACTAGCTTTTGCCCGCGGCTCCACCCGCTTGGATGTCGGTTATCGCGACCAAACATAGCCTATGTCCTTTCTCAACGTCTAATCTATCTCTATACCAAATTTCATCAAAGTCGGTTCAGTGGTTTAGACGTGAAAGCGTAACATACAGATAGACAGACAGAGTTTCTTTCACATTTATAACATTAGTATGGATGTTTGGTATGCAATAAAAAGTATGGATACTTTTTAAACGCGTGGTTACCGGCAGACTAGAATTTGGACCACCCCATCTCTTCCCATGTGGCGTACAAGGCGACTAAGGGATAGGGCTGATTAACTTTAACATCAGACAGATATGTACAGCCCAGACTCAGCCTCAGATGCATGGCTCGAGTCAACACTAGTGCCCGGAATATGGCAATAGGCTCACCCCTAATACATGGGACCGAATACACTGATTGGTGAAATGTGGGTGGTAGTTCACCTTCTTGTGCACCTTCCAGGGATAAAGACATGGCTCTTTTCTTCACCACACCATTAAGACCTGGTACTCTTTGCCAGCTCAAGTGTTTCCCTCTTCCTACAGTCCCGTGTCTTTTAAGCGGGGCGTGAAAAAGCATCTGATGAGACCGCCAATCTGAGTGCCACCATTGTTGACATACTACGTGTTTGTAATGGTGACCCTCTTTCCTGAGACTTTGCATTCAGCTTACCATCAGGCGAGATGATGTCAAATTGATGTGCCCTATATTAAAAATGTATGTATGTATGTATGTATATATGAATACTTACACTCCTTCTATAACTACGGCTACCCCAGCCGGGCGGACCGCCTGTGTGACAGCAATGGCGATCTGTTTGGTGAGCCGCTCCTGCACTTGAAGACGACGGGAGAATATCTCCACGATCCTGGAAACAAGCGTTTAGAAATTTAAAAATATTTTTTTACTAACCGGCTTTGGAAATCTTCGATCTAGAAAGTTTAAGTCAAATCCAAATGAACAAACGTGAACATGTTCCTGCAGGGCGTTTATTCTGAGTGACATCGAGTTTCAAACGCAATCTCAACGAGAGTCTTCTCACGTGGATTACAATTAGTCAACATATAGGAGAATTAGTGTAAAACTGAACCAACTTAAATTTGTCGGATTTTATGAAATGGTTTCGTCAGTCAAAAGAATGGGCCTGGCTGGCAAAGGATTTGATTTAAATTTAAATTATATTATAATCTCTTAGATAATAATTTATGAATTTTAGTTTTAATTTCAATTTTAAATAACAATAATTTAAATAAAAATTTCAATTTATTTTTTATGTTTATAAATATTTTTTAGTATATACCTGGCCAGCTTACTCAAGCCCAAGATTTTTCCTTGCGGCAGGTAGCCGATGGACACCTTCCCGTAGAAGGGCACTAAGTGATGTTCGCACATCGAGAACATCTCAATATCCTTGACAACCACCATCTCATCTGTGTCCTCATCGAAAATGGCGTTGTTCAAAACCTCTGCAAAAAATAAAGTTCCATTAATACACATACGATACTGGACGCGTGGTATTTTATGTGAATTATCCTCTTAAGGCTGCGTTTCTACCAGAGATATGCAAGGATGTGTAGTAAGGGATGTGTAGAATTAGCCTCGTTCAGCGCAGCTTTAGTGGAAACAGTGGATTTTGCTTGGCAAAACAGGGGAATAATGTGTAGGTACTACAAATGGGTTGATATAGATGTGTTGCGAGGGATGTGTGCGAGAGATGTGTGCAAGGGAATGAGTTTTTAGGTCTCATGCGCGCTCCACTCTTCCACACTTCACCTCGCTCGCATCAGAAACGAGTCCGCTACACATCCTCGTACCGCTCATTCGCGCACCGTTTCAACGGCCTAGCATATCTCCTATGGAAACATTCACATTCTACCACAGCTTTGCTACGGACCTTCGCACCACTTAGCTACCTCGCACATCTCTGAAGTAAACACAGCCTTAATTGGCTTTGTCGCTAAGGAACACACTACATAGTATTAATGTAACAATTATATTAAAACTCAACTAAGTTGTACAGTGTTCGGGTTGTTTTCGATAATGGATCAGTCAAGACACTGTTACAACCACTATTCATTTGATAACCTTTCAAAGGATCTCTGTGCGTCGTATTTCAAACAAACTTTCACCAAAATTCACATTATGTACATTCCTGTGTGATGTCTATCAGTCATTTCTTTCCTTGGTAATGCCAACTTCTGCTCTATATTTTGCTTTCCACATACTTCCAACTTTTCTAATAATATAATGACTCTTCACACCCAAGAATTGTTTATACCATGACAGCCAAAATACTCGCTTAAAAGACCACATACCTTCAAGGCTCTGATCGTAGCCCTTTGTGAAGAACAACATAGCTTTGGCAGCGCGTTCTGGTGTTTTTAGAAGACCAGCCCTCTCTGGATCCTCTCCGAGACCTGTTAAAAAGAAACAGAAGTAGTATTAAAATATTTCAGAGCAGATATTTGTGCCTCCCTAGAAAAGTGATATATCGTTGGAAACCGTATTGTAGAATAAAATGATAAATGAATAGGATTGACACGTATTTTGTCATTTTTGACGTTTATGATAGTCGTGCCCATACATTAATCAACCTATTTTTCACTTGTCTAGAGGGGCTGGTGTGGTATACGAGGAATAGCCCAGTGACATTCAGTGAAATTCAAACCACCCCAGCGATGGCGGGGTGTTTGTTGTTCGGGATCAAAGTCTCTCGGCTCTTATAAAGGGGCGTAAGCGGGCACACGTCGCGCGGCAATAAGAGCCTACTTCAAGTATGTTGAGGCCTTATTAACGAATCAAATGGAATAAAAGATATTCTTTGGTTATAAAGACAATCTTTTTTATTGAAATTCCGTTCAGATTTAAGGAACGGATAAGGAGACACTGCAAAAAACTGATGTCAAACAACAAATAATATTCATGCAGTAATTCATGTCATAGTTGGTTTATTTAAGGACTTCATGTTATTCAATGAACGTTCAGGAAATGATGAATAAATTAATAGTCATATTCAAAACAAAGGATGGCGGATCATTAAAACTTGAGAACGGCTCTACTTATACGGATAATTTTTATTTTGTCGCCTCCCTGTCAACGTTGCCCACAGAGGAAGTCACTAAAAATGTTTGCAGATACAAGAAATTAAAAATAATTATTCACTAAATTGTGGCCGGGTTCAAAATTTGAAAACGGCTGCATCTATATGGACGATTTCCATTTTAGTTGTCTCCTAGTAAACGCTAGCCACAGTTATAGTCACTATTAATGTTATAATATAAGACAAGGATTTAAAAAATTACCTGTGAGTAAGAGTCTGTAGGAGTTAGCCATGTCAGGTAGCAGTGCCTCCCGGGTGGGTGGTCTGTGGTCCAGTTCCAAATCATGATGGAAGGTGCAGTTTTCGTGACCTGGAAAGAAATGAAAAATTTATATAGACCATGGATACTTTTTATGATTTACCCCAAGCTGAATGGGGCTCCATTAAGATTTTCGAGGCCAAGTCAACATCAGTTAAAAGTCGGTGACAAGTCGATAGGTATTGTCGGATGGGATTCTGGTACAGGCTTTTCTGTCGAGGTAGACAGGTCAGATGGCAAGCTCACAAAATCAAATGGAGGAGATGTAAGCAGACCTTAAACTTCGAGGTGAAAGCCTGATGGAGTAATACCAGATGGCAATGATAACTTGATAGTTTACCCAGGATATATGCTGGTGGGAAACCACTACCCATCATGGCTGTTGCAGAAATCAGTTCTTCGTTACATGCAGAACAAGAAAAAAAAATCAAAATAAAGTGTCTTCTACGAGTATTAAGGTATGATAAAGTTATTCAAATGCCTTAGTGGAATCTTTTCAAATGATTATTCTAAAGCCTTACGCAATACTTATATATTATTGCAAGCTTTTTTTTACTAATTATGTTTAAAAAATAATAAGGTGTCTTCCTGTTGTTAAATTATCTAGCTGGACTTATTAAATTAAGAGTGATAAAACAGTGATAACAGTTGAGTCGGTTCTTATTTTATCGTTTTTATTTATTTTTAATTATCCACCCAACCTATAATAGTAAATGATTTGACTATTAAATATTATGACGTCACATTCAAATATTTTTCGTCCAACTTATTGTTTCGACGTAAAGTAAAATGTAACTAATTTGACTAGTCAGTCAAATACCCAATTGTAAGTATGTATTGCCTTCAGCTTACCATCAGGCGAGGTGAGGTCAACACCGGTAGGATACTCGTGTCCTATATAAAAAGAGGTTTATTGCGTACTGAAACTTGTTCTAAAGTATCTGGTAAACAAACTCTTATATACTGAGATCAAAATAAAACAGTAAAACTGACAAATTATTATGGATTAAGTAAATGAATACTTAATCTTCGAGACATGCCAACCTTACCTGCAAGCTGGTAGGTCTGATTGAGGGACAAGGCAGGTTTTTTCACATTATGTCTATTTAATAAGTAAGGAAAGAGTACGGGTGTGGTCCCTAGGTTTCTGTGAAGAATCTGCATTTGGAGTTGACTTTCGTAAGAAATTATTGTATTATATGGGTCAAAATACAAAATTGTTCCTATTATTAATAGAAGTCACACATGGTCTCCATAAGTCGATGTTCACATTTAAGAAAAACAAACATTTTAGTCTCGACATTTTGTCGTCACATAAACAAATTCGAACTTGTAACAAAAGAATTATTTTGCTAAAACTCAAATACGCAAATGGAACAATATTTCATAGCATTAAGTATATTTATTATATTGCAAAAATAAGTAATATAAATAAAGTATATTAATAAAATATGAGGACTCATAAATCTCAACGTACAGTATGAGGCTTTTCGAGAAGAGGTTTACGGTTTTGTAAAATTTGTATAATCGTTATCTTTATTTATAGAGTATACAGCTTGATATATTTATAGAGTAGTTAAAACCGAAGCTAGCGTGACATTTCAAAAATCAGGTAATTTTAGTCGTCCTAAGAAATCTGTGAAATAAATGGCGACACCATCCATTGTCAAATCGTACTAAATTGACTTTGATGTATATTAAACATTATACATTTAACAATGATAATTCTAGTTCTTAGTCGTTTTACGGAATCGTCAGTATATTTATACATGTATAATGTTTAAATTTATACAAACCAGGCGTAGTAGAAGTTCTTGGTGTCATCGGTGTTCCAGGGACTTCCAGTTCACTTTCCGCTTCATTCATGTGAAATGTATTTAAAGCTTCAGGGGTCTTCTTATATTTGGAAATGAACGATCCATTTACAGTTCCATCCCCATTTTCTTTTTCTTCAGAAATAGAATTCCTTATTGACCTCGAGCTGACCCTTCTAATCAAAGATGAAGGCGGTACTATCGGCTCTGAATCTATTCCGTTGACGGCGGCCATTTTTTACTATAATATTTTTTAAATTATTTTAAACAGAGTTTCTTTGTAAATATTTGATATACGTCCGTTATGTGCGTTATATTTGGTACAACTGTTGAATGAGTAAATATTTCAATTGACCTTTTGGGTTATCTATGCGAAACTTAATTTTAATTTATTTCTTCTATTGAGATATCCGGAGACATTTAATAACTAGACTGATTCATTCACAAATGTATTGATATTGGTGCAATGTTATCGGAATATGTTAGTGTTGCTTGTACAGAAGTCGATTAAAACAATATTTACATTTTATAACACTTTTATTGATTTGAATTGGGTTATTAAAAATGGTTTTGTACGATTTTATTTGCAGGTTCCGTATATGTTTTCATTTAAATTGTTAATATTTCTTATTACTATTATTATCTGTGTGATAAACTTGATATGTTTATGTATTAAGTATGTCATTTTTTAATAATAAATCAGTGTTTTAAATGTTTTTATGCCAATCATCATTTTTATTGCGTAATAACGAGCTAATACAATTTAAATTAAGTTTATCCCCTGCTATCTATCTGCTTGGTTGAAGTTCAGTCAGACAATTTATAAATTGACCATGGCGTTTGCAAAAGCGCGGTAATACTGGATAGTCAAAAATTTGTCACTTCAAAGACAAATAGTGAATATCCCAGGTTCCGGGTATCCTCGTGATAATAACTGGAATAATGTGGACATTCTTATTCCATTCAACATAAAACTCTCTATTGTTTAAATGAACCCTAAAACCGACATAGTAATAGTTTGAAGCTATATCAAAAACCGGTAAGCATCGGCATTCGGATAAATGTAACCTTGCTTACGGTTCGTCTACCTACATATGAAAGTAGAGGTCAAACCAAGGCCCACTTCCTATTAGTAAAGTAGTGCGGTTTTTAGTTTCCGGTTTTTTATATTGTTACGGTAATTGCCACTGGGAATATTGAGACCTCTAGCGTGTGTTTCGAAAAAGTGAAGGTCATTTTTATTATGCATTATGTTTAACAGTATTGATTCTTATACCGGGTGTAAGGGGGAACGCTCCCGGCTACACCACTTATTGGCATTATTTTTTACACTAGAATATTTCAAATAAAATAAAAGAACGAGGAAAATGGACGCCGAGCTCCGAGTTGAAAATCTCGGATCTAACCGGGACGATACACCTTACAAACTGAGATTAAGCCAAAATAAACTACATTATTGCATGAGAACTCAGTTTAGTTAAACTCACATTTTCACTTTCACTATTTTTTAATAGGCGCTAGTTTCGTTTCTTTATCTACTTGTTGATCTCGTAAGGTTATCTAAAGCTTAGAAATGCTTAAGGTTAATTTTATTTTCATAAAAAATAATAATCTGTTAGTGCAATCTAACAATAAAAGTAAGGAAAAGTTGTTTGTTTCTACAAACTTTTACCAAAAACTGGATCTAAGACACGTCTTGGTATAAGTAATTGAAATGATAGCCCAGGGTCACATACCGGTGTGCTTATGTAGTTCTAGTTGCA